>CM059231.1:12922821-13230321 GCA_030347435.1 Clarias fuscus
AATGGAATTATTTTGATTCCTTTTCTTCCCTTTGTCCCACCGCCCCCCCCCCATACTGTATCCCCCCCCCCCCCCCATTTTAATTAAACACATCGAACACAAACAAATACCACAAAACACCTACAAATAAAAAATAAAAAAAGTCATTTAATTTATAATGAAACTGATTGAATTTGTGCTGTGACAGGGATGGATGGTAACACAAACCACATTTAACTGTGAAGTGATCATGTGCGGAATAAAAGACGCTCGAGACGTCGGGCGCTCGCGGTGAGGACGCAGGAAGGGGACGCAGGAAGGGGACGCATGCTGGTCTCGGCGAGACGCGTGTGAGGAGGAGGATGAAGATGATGACGTCGATGAGGTTTTGGATGAGATGACTGCAGCATTCCCACGTCACTGATGTGTGTGTGTGTGTGTGTTCTAATGTCGGAGACACACACTTTGATGATTATTTAATTACGCGAGATCATCCCTCTGACATGCAGCGACGTTACAATAAGTTTGTTCCCCGCCAAGAATAACAACAACAACGATCACGCGAGCGCCGAGACTCGCACGCACACGCCGGACCGACGCGGAGATCAAACCTTCCTCAAATCACCACGGAAACTAAATGACAAAAATGGGACAGAAAGTTCGACTGAACACCAGGTTCCTACCCAAACAAACGGATGCGAAATTTAAATCTTCAATAAAAAAGCTTTTTTTTTTTTTTTTTTTTTAATCTTCTCCCCTCAGATTTGGGATTTGGTTGCTAATCCTCCTCCGCTCACTTCATGCTAGCAGGTTTGTCGTTTGTGGGCGTGGCCTGTCAGGCATCTTATAATCCGATAATAAAGACAAGCGGCGTTTATTTGAACGTTTGTTTGATTTTATTGAATTTATTGCACTGAATTTATAGCATTTTTTATTTTTATTTTTTATTTTATTTTAAAAAGAATATTTTATTTTATTTCATCTGGTGAAGCCAAGGAGAGTTCAAGACCTGCGAGGAATTTGCAAAAGTCAATAAATCAAGATTGTTGTTTAATTGTGTTAGAGATCACAGCTGACTGCGTCTACTAAATAAATGAATAAAAATAAATAAATAAATCAATAAATAAATACATTTCTTACCTTTCGACCTATCGATTTTTGATTTTTTGGTGCTAAACTTAGCAACAATAAGATAAACACCACCGTGACAGATTTCAACAGATTATTGCTTTAAATATATTCCACAAATAAATTCAAATAAAACTATTCCACAGTATAATATCTTAGCCAGTCAGGTATCTGTTACAGGTTCTGTTACACGACAGCGAGCGGGTCCGAGCTCGAGCGTTTCTCCGGTTCGGCTCGGTGTATCTGACCCAACCAGGAGTGAGAGCGAGTGAGAGCGAAGGTGGAGGTGAAGATGAAAAGACACGGAGGAGTGAGGACACACGTGGACACCGTTATCACACACTGGGTGTTCGACTGTCTGCTGTCTTACCTCGGATCGGTGAGCCGCCTGGGCGAGAGGAACCGAACGCAAAACGAGAGCGGAGACAGAAAAGAGACAGAGAGAGAAAAGAAAGAGAGAGAGAGAGAAAGAAAAAAATCAAACAGAAAAAGATTTTAATTAAATATAGAAAAGTAGCTGAGTTTATAGAACAGCCTGAGAGAATAACAAGCCCCGCCCACTCACCGCACCCACCTGCCCCGCCCATTCATCCCTCCCAGGACACTCAATTCTGTAAATGTAAATCAATTCTGTTGCATACTTTCACAGACAAATCCTTTTGGTTAATTGTTTAATTATTATTAATCTAAAAAAAAAAAATCTACTGTTTGATGTAAACAGATGAAATAGCTTGTTTATATGTAAATAGTTTCTATTGTTCCAGTTCCAATCAGTAAACACAGTCAAGTTGACCTGAACTGCTCGAGTCGTTGCTGTTGCAGAAAGGTAACCCCGCCTCCACCCTCCAGCTACTCCAATCAGCACTAAGCGCAGGTTACTGATGTCACAAAAACGCAACTGAATATCTTACGAAATAAAGCGACTGCATTAAATGTAGAGCGACGTGAAGAAGTTTTAATCGTACGCTAATTAATCAGTACGGACGGTTCAGGTCGTACCTGAGCGGAGCTGCTTTATCCGTCCGTTGCTGCTGTTGATGTCGACGGGAAGGAAGTCTTTAAACCAGGAGATTTCCGGGTCGGGGTTTCCGCTGGCGGCGCACAGCATGGTCGCGGTCCGCGTTCGCTCCACCACTTTGAGCTGAGGACCCATATCGATGCTCGGGAAACCAGGAGGAATCTCATTCTCTGAAAACACACACACACACACACACACACACACACACACACACACACACGCAAACACTCATGTTTAGAAAAAGCTACACAACCCAGATCAATGTCGTGAAAATAAAAAAAACATCTTAAATGCATTTGAATAGAATAAAAGTAACGACACGTTTAAATTGTTAACACTAAATTTTCAAGGCAAGATAAAAAAAATTATTATTAATAAAAATAAATAAATAAATAAATAAAGACTAAAAAATTACTAATCAAGTCTAATTAAATATTTTTTTTGTAAAATATTCCGTTAATTAAATTAATAAAATTAGATAATATAGAATTTTTACTATATTTGAGAATTTTTTTTCCAATTTGCAAAAATGTGTCTCGTTTTTGCTTTAAATAAAACAAATGAAACAGATTTAAGAAAAATTCTTTATTCATCAAGTAATTTGTTTTTACATTTTCCCTTTTAATTTCTTCTCTTTTATGATATATATACATATATATGTTGAATTAAATATATAATATTTAATATATAATAAACAATAAATTATATAATAAATAATACATATATAATATTACATTTTATATATTTTATATATTCTATTTAATATAGTAAATATATTAAATTACCTTACATACACTAATTAATTCTTTCTTTTATTATATATAGTTTATACATTTTTTCCCGTTAGAATTGTTTTATGTGTATAAAAAATAATTACTCAAAGAATTTTTTTTTTATTTAAAAGATTTTAACTTGAGAAAAATACAAGACAAATCATTTACATTTTTTTTTATGGATAAAAACACTAAATATCTTTACCCTAATAAGTCTTGTTTTTAAACCCATTTTGAACATTTTCTGCTTAAAGACAGTAATGTTTATTTATTTATAATAAATATATAACTGTAATAGTTATTTTTAATGACCCTGTATTAAAAGCTGTTCTAAACACTCTAAGTGTTATGTTTGTTATTTATTTGTTAAATCCTGAGCAGACGTATGAAGGAAGCGCTCTGGAGAGGCCGAGCGTCTCGGCAGTGAAGTGAACACCGCATACTCTTTTTTTTTTTTTTTTTTTTCCTCGCCGTTTCTCCTCGTGCGCTGCGTATAAGAGCCGAAACTCTACACGTTGCACTTTGGGCCACTTAACCTCGCTCTGCTCCCGCAGGATGAACGCTCTGTGATGTCCTCCTTCCTCATCCTTGAGAGAGAGAAAATAAATTCTCAAGTGCTCGAGGCTTAAAAACATCGATCTGAGCCTTATTACAACATAAACTCTAAACGCAGAGCCGGTGGACGCCTGTAGAGACGCCATCGTTTATCTCAGGCGAGCGAGCGCGTACGCCAGAGTGACTACTGTAAGTGTTTAAAGTTGTAACTGAACAAAAGCTCGCGAGGAACTAATTAATCGACACGTCACGAGTTAGCGTGCATTAGCGCTAGCATGAGCGCGGGTCTGGATGGAAATAAGCGATGCGAGCGAGCAATAACGCTACGCCTCGTTAAGGTGTTGGAGACGCATCGGGTTGCTAAGTGTTTACATCTGAAAGCCTGGAGGGACGCGGTCTTCACTAACGAGCACTGCACTCGCTCCACGTGTGTGTGTGTGTGTGTGTGTGTGTGTGTGTGTGTGGACTTTCTTTATTTGTTCTGTGGAGAAATGTTATATTTCAGGTTTCTTGTGAGTGAGATATAAAACAGCTTCCAATGACGCGATAATAACATTCAGCCAACACTTACAATCAATTATTTAGGATTACCAGTGGCGTTCGAGTCAAAGCAGGACTTCTGGGATTCCTGAGAGTAAAAACTCCCTTTATGTCTCCATATAATCCGCTGCTACACTAATGCACTTATCTCAGTGTCTCACTAGTGCTTGGACACCATCAAGATAGAAAGTTCTCTCAGTGCGCCGGAGCCGCGACCGGACCGCCTGTCTGATTCACGTCTGAAACGCCGGCCTCCCGGGAACTCCTTTAGTCAGGACGTGGCGATAACGCCCGGTTCCGGTAACGTGCAAGTGGTGCTGGTGAATGATTGTGTGTACAGTTCACACACACACACACAGAATTTTCAAGGCCCAGGCGCTGAACGTTCACGGGAACGACGGCGGTGGGGGTCCGAACCACCTCGTCCAGGATCGTCATTCTTCTTTAAAAACGGCTGAAATGTTTTACCGCGGCTGAGAGTCTCATCTGCGTACTGAGCTTGGAGTCTTCCGTAGATGTTAATCGCCAGTTTTACGCCTCTTTATTCTCTAGAACATTTCATCGTAAGTCCCGGTTTGACTCGGACACCTCCAGGTTTAGGCCTTTCTACTGCGTCGCTGTATCTTTGTATCTCTGGATGATTTGATGCTTCAGAGAAATGTGTGTTTGGTTGAAGCTGTGCACCACGTGGGCGAGCAGAACAGGACGGGGTGAGGGTTAGCCGCCTCGTCTCGTCTCGTCTCTCGGACCGAGCCGGAACCAGACACGAGACCAGATGCTCTGAGGTTCTCCTGCTTTACAGATCACACCTGATCATCCCTGCTGGGAAACTCCTCCCACTTACACGGGGCTTAATTCCAGTAAGATCTAAACACACGTGAGTGAACATCATGAGGGAAACCTTACAGAAAAATCTCTCACTTTTTCCTTCCAGCTCTCTCTCTCTCTCTCTCTCTCTCTCTCTCTCTCTCTCTCTCGTTACTCACCGCGAACCTGCTCGTCTCTACAACACCCTGCCAACACTCCCTCCTGACTCATTGTTTTCATAAAGTTTTGGCACTCGCCCAGTAATGACTTTTATAAAGCTAATAAAATATGTTCAGTAATCCAGGATTTCCAGCAGAGACGCGTGGCAGGACGGAGACACTGAGTGAGGTACAGAAGTACAAGTACACATTTTTGTGGGAAATAAAGCACCCCGTGTTGTGCGGTTAGGGAAAAACAGTCAACAACAGGACGATACTTGTCTCCGCTTTTACTTCAGCGACTCGAGAAACGATTACGAATTTATTTAAATTTTATTTCAAGAACGATTCGTCATGCAGTAGTTCCGTTCCTGCTTTCACGTACGCTGTAGCAGCTGCAAACAGTCACTCTCTCACTCGTCTCTCTCTCTCGGTGTATCTTGTTCCTTCATCTTACATAAAAACTCCTCCACCCTGATGATGTCAGCTCCGCCGGTTACAAAACACTGGAACTGGAGACTCCTTCCATATCCATTTCTTCCTCTAATTATTATTTCTCGCAGCACAAATTTTAAGTAATCGTTGACCCGTGGTCGAGAACACGGAGCTTCGGAACTTGTTTCAGTCGCAGCGCTAACGGCGAAACTAGCCGTGGGTAAACATGCGCTCAGACGCTGATAAACATCTCGCACCGCGATCGAGAACATTTTGTTGTTTGCTGTTTGTCTCCTTATCTTATCTCCATCTAAAATGAAAGCACGCTACAATCGGGTGACGTATAAGATTCGAGGAAGTGATGTCAGGTTTCTGGACAAGTCCCGCTCTGATGCTGCGCGTCCTCTCCAGGTCAAAACCGCCGTGGCGTATTTCAGACGTGTCACAGACGTGAGGACCGTGGTGAGGTAACCGGGGACGAGTCCGGGCGCGTTTTGTTTTCCAAACCTTGACGTTTTTAAACTCGGTGACACACACACACACACACACACAGGTAGAGACCTGCAGCCGTTCGGAGGAAGCCGAGTGATCAGACAGCTGAACTGGAACCGGTCTGGCGAGAGTGTGTTCGAGCCTGCCAGATTTCACGCCTCACCTTTTGACCCCGGCGTGTTTGGCAGGAAGCAGACGTCTCCCGAAACCTTTGTGTTCGCCCCGCTTTTATTCCCAACGCCTGCTTTTTATAGGTTCAGATTAGAGCGTCTCAATGGACAAGCTTTCAACAGGGTTGGTTTTGTTGTTCATTTGTTTGTTTGGGTTTTCACGCTCCGCCTTCGGAGCCGTTCGGGAACAGGGAGGACTTTCGCTTCCTGAGAAACGGGGACCGCGCACATCACGAAGGTTCAGGGGGAAAAAAAAAAAAATATGTTAAGGGTTTTAGTTTAAGGTTGTTTTTTCTTTTTTTGCTTCTTCTTGTCTGAGGAACAACGAGGCTTCACACTAAATGATGCTACTTTTATTGAAGAACACTTTAAAACCAGAAGACGTTTAGTATTTAGCCTCAGAACGAGATGTTCTCTGTTAACACGAGCGAATGTAAATAATCCCAGACTTAAACAGGCCATAAACCAGAAAAGGTCAAACAGAAAATAAAACGAGCGCATAAAACGAGCGCAATCATCAGCGTCGATTCATTTCCTGTAAGAGAACTGCGGGAGTGTTTTATTCCTCTTACGCCTCCAGTTTTCTTTGGAAAAGAGTGACATCATACTTTTTTAATCTGGTGTCATCTAGTTACGAGAAATCTGATATTTTATAAATTACAGGTTGTATCTTACAAACGTTTCTTCTCTTTTATTACAAGAAAAACAAACAAACAAACAAAAAAAACTAAGCTTTTCATGCTTTCAAGAAAGCTTCGAGCTTCACCTGAAACTGGCGACTCCTTCCATACGCAGTACATAAACTCAGGTTTCCTTACAGTTCTTTGTTCTTGAATTTGCGCTAAACCGCTAAACTTCAAGCTTAAAGTCCAGTCCAGACTTTATTCACCCCATGCGTGTGTGTTTTAATGTTTGTGCTGCTACATCCACCGTGACGTCCATGTTTTATCTTTCGATGCAAATTTGATTGCTGGAGTCGATATTTGCGTAACACGGAGGAAAGACGCGATGAAGGGGTTAAGCAAAACTCGGATGTTTTATAGAGTTTTAAATAAAGAAGTCACGTCACCTTTTCTTTTGCGGAAAAGTGGCGATGAATCCGGGCGGCGACCCGCAGGTAGCGGAGCAACAATACGACACACAAAGGCACCTAATTAAATTTCCCTTCGGAAAGGAAACTGTGGTGTAAAGACAGTATTTTAATGAGGGCGTAGAAGAGCGATAAGCCCTCGTAGGCTTCCTACAGATGCTAATGTATTGTATTATCTGTCTAAATATGGAAGCGGGCCAGGAGCAGCTCGGCTTTATCGATGCCAACAGTCATAAAAGGAAGAACGAAAGAGAGAGGGAAGGGAAAAAAAAAGACAGGAGTCTCGGATGGCGTTAACAGAACCTTGGCGCAATCGCTTAGTTGGAAGTTTTTTTTTGTTGTTGTCAAAAAAGGAGCATTGTTCTGTGAAAAGCAATAAATTAGACGAGTCACCACTTGTGTGTTTGTGTGCTTGTGGGGGGAAAAGGTGTCGATCTGATAAAAAAAATAAAAAAAAAAGAAAAAACCGAAAAACACAGAACACGTTCTAGACGAAAGGACGCGAGGTCAATCTGTAAACACAGTCCTCCAGCCAGAGCGCGCTGATAAATCAGTTCCACGACAAGAACGCGGAACGCTCGCTAGCTAGCGCTCAACGTTGGTGCGAGGAAGGATAAAGACCCGTCCCCGGAGAAAAACGCTTCTCCATGTTTAGCTTGGGAGTCTGACGGTCGCTTGCGTGTTTACTTGCAAAGATACAACTTAGCTAGGTAGCTGTTTGCAAAATTATATTCATTTAAAATTCAATTTCGTTAATACATCTTAAGATGTATTTTCCTTTAGCGTAGAATTTAAACCAAATCAACCGAATCTGTAGCTACATTTTTAAGCTAAACGAAAAATATGTAACATTCAGCACAATTAAACATCGCAAAATACTAAACAATTACAGACACAAAAAACTGGGCGAATTCAGCCCCGAGTGCTGGAAACGAGTGCTAGTTCAGAGCCGCGCTTCTCAAATTCAAGCTCGAAGACGCGCAAGAGGTCATGAAGAGCATGTCTTTAATTTTTTTATTGTTTCCAGTGTTATCATTTTTTTTACGTTTTCTGAGAGCAGAACAACGAGGTATCTAAAGAACTTTGGCTCGAACTATTATCTAAAATATTAATGTGACACTAAATACCACTTGAATGGTATTTAGTATTATATAGGCTAGTAATCTGTAAAAAAAAAAAAAAAAGTCTACATCTTTAATCAATTATTATTATTAATCAATAATTTATTTACAAGTTATTCATGTTTCAACTGCATGTTTTATAATTAATATTCAATATTTAATGTCCGTAGTGTGAAATTTCCACAGCAGCAGCTACGGGTATCCGAGACGCTGATGTCACCATGGTAACGTCAGCGCTGGTGACTTCGCAGGGTGTCCCGAATGGTAGAGTTTTGTCGGGGGTAGTTTTCCGGAAACGGAGCAGGGAGTAGGGAGTAGGGAGCACCCTGTGAAGTGCACTTTGGAATGGAACGCAGCTCAAGTGTATCACAGTAGCAGGAAGTAGCAAGATGTAGCAGGAAATAACAGAATGTAGCAAGCCGTAGCAGGAAGTAGCTATAACAGGATGTAGCAACAATGTCGTAGAAATGTAGCATGATATAGCATGATGTAGCAGGAAGTAGCTATAACAGGATGTAGCATGATGTAGCAACAATGTCGTAGAAATGTAGCATGATGTAGCAGGAAGTAGCTATAACAGGATGTAGCATGATGTAGCAAAAATGTAGTAGAAATGTAGCAAAATATAGCAGGATGAATCTGCAGCACAGAGCTGCTTTAAACCCATGCAGGTTCTTACACTTTATTACAGGTAGGGAAGCACCGCAGGGTTAAGGGAAATGTACTCAGAGTGTGTGTGTGTGTGTGTGTGTGTGTGTGTGTGTGTGTGTGTGTGAGGCAGTGGGATAAAAAGAAAAAACGCGAGAGAGGAAGACTGCTACCTCCCGCCAGCTCCAATTACCGAGGCGAGTGTAGCCTAGCAGGCAGGACGACAGGAGCTAATCAGAACCCCGCTGTACTAAATCGCTCTCCTTCTTCACACACCACGGCAGCATGCTCGGGATACACACTCGGAATACACGCTCGAGATACACGCTCGGAAAGCACGCTGCATATAATGAAATCTAAAAATGTAAATTAACTCAGAATGTTTATAATATGATATTTACAGAATCACGATACAAATCGATTCGACACCTGGGGGTCGTGATGATATCGTATCGTATCGTTTGAAGTCTAATTATATACCGTTTCGTAAAACTTCGAACCGATCCGTGTCACAATCGGCAGCTCAGCTTTACTTTTTAGCCTCAAAAAACATCGCTGGCAAAGCGAGTCCACGTAGGAGAAAAATATTTTCACGCATAAAAATCAATAACAAAAAAAATATAATCTTGTCGAAGGACTTCCGCGAATAAACGATCGCTGCTAACCGGCGACAATTTAGCTGAATTTAGCGAGCGTGTGTAAACAGGAGTGAGATGAGTAATCGCTCGGCTTGTTCGCCGGAGCTCCTCGGCCTGGTGATCTTTTTTCCACATCATCACGGTTTAGTAAAGAGTAAATAAAAATGTAGGAGCGGAGAGAGACCGACGGAGGCGGCGCGCTGTTCTTGGCCGCGCTCCAGCGACATGCTGTTTATCCGACGCGGCTGTGGAGGAAAGAGGTGTAATGCAAGCCGTGACCTTTAAAATAATACACTTTTTCTCGCCGGGCAAAATATTCAGCTTCAGTCCCGCGGCTGACAGGCACTTAATCAATACCGCCCGGCGGTGTCTGTTCTCCCTCACCTCCTGCTCGCTATCTCTCTTTCATATCCGCCCTCCAACTTCCCCCCCGGTCTCTCCGGCGTGATGTACGGCCCTGCCACAGGAACACGACCTTTATTTACGCCGCTACGCGCGATCGTACGGAAACGCCGGCGTGCCGGGGGTGAAACGGCCACTGAAGGGTGCGCTGATCAACACAGTAACACTTCTGCTACGTGGAACGCGTATGTGTATATACTTCCATTCAGGCAAATGGTCCGTATGTGTATATGGTCCATTCAGGCAAAGTGAGGTCGTATATAAACCTTTTTTGTTACGCATAGTACAATATTAAATCTTTTTTTGATTGAATACTTTAAGATGCCTCGCAGATTGTACGGTTTGATTCACGGTGCTTGTCGTTTTTAAGACCGAAGGAATTAATCTACACCTTCTCTTCTGACCAATCAGAATCCAGAACTCAACGGCAGACAAACGAAAAGTCTCGGAATCTGCTACCAAAAACAGACTGGTGTCTCCAGTCTACGTTGCTGATGTTTAAAGGTCACCTATGATGCAAAATTCCTCATTTTAGTCATGTTTAGATATTCATTCATTCATTAATGTGACCTCATACAAGATGATGTATTGGCTTCTCGAGGGGCGTCCATTATTCTGGTCCATTCTTCTCCATCCAAAAGTGTTTCATCCCTTTATACTTCACACTCCAAATGCACGCTATACCACTTTCCAAAACTGTTGACCCCATGACACACACTTGCTTCACACCATCCTTTGCAGACCAGGATCTCACACACACACACACACACACACACACACACACTTCACCGTCTCGCACCTGGAGAACTCTCCGCCCGAGACATCCTGATACTGGTGAGATTAAACGCTGAGGAGGTCCACTGTGGACAAATAACAAAAGTTGTTGAGGAAAGGTTGCAGGCAGAGAGGACGGACTATTCCGGACTATTCCGTAAAGAGAACTGAAGGGACGGTGCAAGGAAATAAGTTCCTCCACGTTCATAATACCCGACACCGAATGAAGAGGATGATAAACCGAATTCAGGGATTTGCTGTGCGTGATAGGAGACAAACACTCACTAGATCTCCTCAGTGTACTGCTAACTACAGAGCTGCTGAATGATCATGCTACTGGAAAGTGGGGGGAAAAAAAGAAAATCTTTTAAATTAAAAATATAAACATAAAAAAATATCAGGGGTCAGAAAATCTTGTCGTCGAGCCGTTCATCGGCGTCCACAGCGAGGAGATCCAAGATCATCGGAGGAAAAACGGCAGTTAAAATCATGTAAGCTTCCTCCATCTGTTCTTCCTGGATGTGATAATTAAGCGAGGCCACGCCCGTCACGTCTTCCAAAACAAGCTGATTCCACCGGAGTCACGGTGTAACCCGAGCGTTAACTAGACAGAATGAGACTAAATCATCGCTCCGGGTTGAGGGAGGTTTGATAAAAACCTCGCCTTTTGCTATTGTAGATTACAGGAGGCTTGATTTGTTGACGTTCCACGCTGTCCGGTTTGTTTTTCCCCCAAGACTATGGCGACGCCAGTTCGATTAGCCCGTGTGCCTTCCTGCTCTTTTTATCCGTCCGTAAACGGTAGCTGCCTCGCTGCAGAGATGGATTCGTTTGATCTGCGGGTTGTTCATTTCTCTCCGAGTGAAAGCATAAGTAAGACCCGTCACCCGAACCCGAGCCGAGAGGGATTTAATTAACACGGGCTGCCATGTGTCTCGATTCTCATCACCTTTCCGCAGACACATTAAAGCAGCCTCCGTCTAGAGCGATTAAACTAAACAGCTTCACGCAATTCCCCGGCGTTTTCCGTCTGTTGTGTTGTGCTTTCTGACCTTTAGAAACCATTTTACAGTCTCCCGGCGCAAATTAACTGCCGACCCGCTTCTGACAGCCTTCACTCATCAATGTTTTAACCAACCTGACGGACATTTGTTATCTGTAATGAAGGGTAATATTTTATACAGAATTATTTAAAAAAAATTACTATACAGTTACTCGTGTACAATTTATTCCTTAAGCCTAATTCATTCCTGAATGTAAACGTTTAAGGAAGGAGTCTCCAGTGTCAGCAGTGTCACCAACTCCAAGAGTGACCAATCAGAATCCAGAACTCAATAACATACAAACAAAAGTTTTAGAATCTGTGACCATGAACAGACTGGTGTCTTCAATCTACGTTGTTCATCTTTAAAGGTCACCTATGATGCAAACTTCTCATTTTAGTCATGTTTAGACATTCAGCTGGGTGTGTGTACAAAAATATTGCCCATTATATACAAAACATTTGAGTAGAACAGCCTGGATGTGAACTTGGCCGATTAGGTTTCCCTCCTAATTTGACCTCATCATATAAGAAGACATCCCTGCCATGGCTTCTCTGGAGGGGTTGTGGGGTAGTATCCCATTTGCACAGACAAGTGTGTTTGGAGGAGGATTCAAGTGAGGGGGAAAAAAATGAATTATTTGAGGGCTATTTCAACTGGGGCATTAACACACACACTCATTTTGAGACCCGTGTTAACTTGTTCAAGTCAAATATGTGACCTTTAAGAGTTAACAAGATGCAATGGTTTATCAATGGTTAAGGTTCTGACAAATCCTAGGACTGTGAGAGACTCTGGTGAACCCTTGAGCCATAATGTTAAACCTTGTGGTCGGTCTTTTTAAAAAGGTAAAGACGTGTTATTAGGGATAATTATTCTTGGCAGATGCTCACATCCAGAGCGAGTGCCGAGGAAGAATAAGCGCCTTCAGGGAGGTCTAGGTCTCTTTGTCTGATTCGGAGTAGATAGGATGGAGGGAAAGTGGAACTGGAGGCCCACAAAACTGTCATGGGGGTTGATGGTGGGGGACCCGAACCGCTACTTGGTTCTCTTGGCCATTTCAATAAATGTTTAGTTTGGTGATTGGGCTAACGATCAGATATTAGGAGCTTGGTCAAGGTGTAAGGGAATTAACCGCGTCTCTCAAATATGCAAACAGATCAGGGTCGGATTCTCCATCGTTGCCTTTTTCTGAAAAATCCCTGGAAACCTCAGCCGTCGTGTCATACGCTCTCGCTTTCCAACAATTAATGCTCAAAGCCAGAAAGGATTTACGTCTTCAATCCTCATTGTTGAAAAAAAATAATAAATAACCACACGGGTAATTATATTTGATCCTCCTCCAAACATATCCCCGTTTCTGGTCCGACTCCAGCATTTCTAATCTTTCTCCAAAGTCCTTGAAGATGAGGGTGCTTCAGACAGACGAGTACAGACCATGATTCCACCCAGCCATATTGCACCAGTCCTTGGGAGAGGCCTCTCTCGACAGACGCAGTTTGTATCTGTCAAAGCGCCGATGATCTACGGCACCGGGCTCTGAGCCAGCAGATGGTGGAAGAAATTAAACTTGTGACACACACCGTTGGCTGGAAACGTGGAGGCGGTTGGAGACCACACCTGTAGAAGGGTGGTGAACTGATTTGTTTATCGCGTGAGAGAATGAATGCAGGGACGCGCGGTAGCTTCTGGCGGAAAGGACTCTCGAGCTCGTTCGTTCAATGAGCGTGGATTGTGTGTTGTCGTTTAAAGGGAAGTGAAGGGAATATATACAAAAGCCTTGTTAGGAGTGGAATGAAAGTGTAATGTGTGCTCATTATTCTCAGGCTTAATGTGTGACTCGAGCGCCGTTTACAAAGCGCAGCCGTTGTACTTACCCGCTGCTTCCTGAAATATTTATGACCGGTATTATGTTACGGCCGCTCGTTGCCTCGGAGTCAAACAAAAGACTGTAATGTATGGAGAATTCATCTCGCGCTCATGTAATCCCGTGCTGCGTAATTTGTTTCGCTGACGCTCGGCACAGGCTGGAATCTTCAAAATTACAGTCTCGGCGTAATGCGTATCAATTACGCTGCTGGGCTGTGTGTCACGTTGACAGACGGACTATTCAGACGTTAGTCACAGCTTCACGAGTGCGAAGCTCCAAAATCCGAATAACAAACCAGAACGGCAGGTAACAACAGGAAATTTCCACAGATCGATCGTTCACGCGAACGCCCTCGAGGGGGGACTGCGGTAAGGCTGGGAAGAAAAGTGAGACGGGTTACGTCTGGCCAGGTGACTCATCCATCCCAGGAGGCAAGACGGTACCCGGGACCCCGTGAGGGCTGGAAACGAAGATATTTGTCTTTTGAATCTAGGAATACAAAAGCTGAGGGGAACAACAATGAGCCAGGAGGCGGACTCGGTCTCGGAGAAAACCTTAAAAACTGACTGTGGATTTTGGGCTTGTTTTTTTGGGTGCATGTGACCGGTCATGTGACCTGTCTGTCTGGGAAAATGGGGATATCTCTAACAACGCTTTCAAAAACTTTGATTTGTGCCAAGAATCCAATATCTTAAAGACTCAACACCATCATACACCTGATATACATATATCGTAGACCATTACGTTTACGGTTACAGACTGAAACCATCATTTGAATATTTTTACATGACATTACATCCTGACTGTTTTATTCCCCCTTATTCAACAGCGATTCACCAATGACCACAACTTTTACTTATTAAACAAAACGATGCAACGGTCTGTTTTATCCAGTTCGCGCTTCCCTTATAGTAGCTATAAACTCTAGGGTTAGGGTTAGGGTTAACCAGCCTCTCTTCTTTTTCTTCTCTCTCTTTCTTGAAATTAATTAGATAAAGAAAAACAGATTGTTAAAGAGTAAACTCCTTTGCTTTTGAAGATGTCTGAAAACTTTCATAGTTTTAAAGCTGAGGCTGGCGACTCCTTCGGCTGTGACGACACAAGTCCTCGTGAACGAGTTATTACTGTTCTCAACCCTCTTTGACCAATCAGAATGCAGAATTAAACAGCAGTGTGACGCTGCACTCGCATTGACTCTGGTGCATTAAAACGCTTTCATTTTCTGGTCTTTTTGTCCTGTAAAATTATTTATTTTTAAATCCTGATTTGTACTTGGATTTTAATTCACTTGGAGTTCAGGATTTAACACTGGAAGAAACATAAGTTTCATGCTAATTATCCACTTAAATGGGGCAAATGCTAACACATCGCTCTGCACCCAACTGCGATTAAGCGAAATGATCAGGATTACGAGTTTAGCCGTTTATCATCAAGCAACAGGTCGCGTCCATGCGAGCCAGAGTCGAATTAAAGACAGGATGATTTCTTGTGAAACAGGTTCAGAAGTCGGCGATAGCAGGAAGATGATGAGAAGGAACGTTGTTCTGGACGTAACATCAGAGAAATTCTCTCAGTGTGAAAACCGCTCCATTTTTCAATTATTTCTGCGCATCTGTGCCGCTCATGCGTTTCACCAGGAGGAAACGCCGGCGCTGTGCTTCGGCGTGATCAAAGAGCCGTTTTTGTGCTGCGGCATTAATTGTAACAGGGTGAGTCAAGTTTATCCCCTGATCACCTCGCGTGTGGCTAGGCTAATGGCATCGAAATGCATGCGGTCATTACACAACCGAGGTAGAGAGTTCTCCTTGTCTTATTTAATTTTTTTTCCCTCGCCTCCGCAGAACGCCACAGTTCAGGTTCAAGAGCAGAGGCCCGTCTCTGACGCCATCAGGAGCTGAATTAAGCGTGATGTTTTTCCCCCGGATCCTGCCGCGAGCTTTAACCGGCGCGGCCGAGGCGATGATGCTGAAGCAGATTCGGCAGCAGGACGGCTTTGAGAACCTTTCAGAGAGGCGGACGCGGTGACTCACGGTCAAGGAGAAGACTTGCTGAGAGAGACGATCGCTCGAGCTGATGAGTTTCTGTTCAGTGACACCGGGGTTGTCAAGTGCGCTGCTGGAGCCGAGCATCAGCATAATACACCTCCACGCTGCCTTCATGGCATGTGGGAATATACGGCAAAAATAAATATATATATTAAAAATAATAAGAAGAATAATTACATACCTTTGCTGAAGAACCTTAATAATAATAATAATATATATATATATATATATATATATATATAAATAAAGGTGGAAAGTATTTCTTTGTTTGTGTCCTTCTCCTTTAATTAATTAATTAATTAATTAATTAATTAATATTTTGGTGGGGGGGTGGATTAGCCTGGAACATGTTGAGCTACAAAAGAAAACAGCTGGACGATTTCTTTTTTTTTGTCTGGGCTTTACTAATGACATCATCCTTAACTGACCCGGCCACTGTACTGTATAGAGCCGAACAATTAACCGCATTAAAAATCGAAAACGTGATACGGACCTGTGCAATTATTAATCAGGAAAAAAAAAATAAGTAATTGATTGTAAAAGGCTACAATATTTACAGTTAAAACACGCATAGTCAGGAATTTATGTAGCGTTTGTCACTAGTTTAAGTACGTATTTGCTTACTTTATAAAAAAAAATTAATAAAAAAAAAACTTTTGATGTGATAAATAAATTTGGGCAAACATCCATTTAACATCCATTCAGTTGTCCAGTTATTTTCTTTTTGCCTCGATAAAACTGAAATCTAATCTGTGTCGAAATAACCACAATGTGGGGGGCAAAAACTTTCTCACTCTGGTATAAAAATAACAGACTGAGGCAATGTGAGTGTAAAAATAAATAAATATCGTAAATTCCATTTGAACGCCACTTAGCGTGTTTCTCTTTCGTTGTTTCCACTAAACATTTTCCTGATTTCCTCTTCCTTGACTAAACAAATGAAAAAGAATAATAAAATAAATAATCGGTCCCTGAGTGATTTCGACACGAGACCGCTGACCTCGGCTAATACACAGCCGCCTCGAAGTGTAACAGGTTCAGAGGTGCAAATTTCCGCTGAGGAATCATAAACGAAACAAAACAAAACAGCGACGACGGGAGATGATAAGCGCCCTAGAATATGATTAGCACGTTCACAGATTTGCGCTAATCGCGCTGGGAGATGGAGGACATCTGAGGACACGCTCATCGATGAGAGGACAACGCTGAGACTAACAAGCTAATACCCCTATCTCACCTATGCGGTTTGACTCGCGGTGAGATGCTGTGTTAGGCAACATGAGCCGCCGCGATTGCCCGGCGACGTTCTGCTGGCGTTACGCGAAGTTCTGCAATGTCCGCGAGGATCCCTAAAAGAATTAAACGTTTATTTTTTCGCGCGGAAAGATGGAAACGTTATTCACTCGCGGTGAATCATGATGAACCGTACTTACGGCCACTGCACGAAACCGCGTAGGTGAGATAGGGGTATAACAGGAACGCCGTTTTTCTTCTTTTTCTTTTTTTCTTTTTATACATAATATATATTGATTAAAGAAATAATTGTAAAAATATATTTTGGAGTCGTGGAGCGAAATATGAATTGACATAAAAAACTGAAAAAGTTTTTTGTCCCTCGTTTCTATTCATTAAGGTGCTTTACATAACCACACCCCCGACCACACCCACTGGTATGCGGAATAAAGTAATAATAATAATAATAATAATAGTTCGGGAGTGGTTTAGGAGTGAGGAGTGAAACGCTTCCTACCTTCCAGTACGGTGAGTTTGGCGCTGGTGTTGATCTCTCCGGCGCTGTTGGCGGCCGTACACTCGTAGATGGCCTCGTCTCGGTGCGTGCGCAGGGGCTGGATACGCAGGACGGAGCCCGAGCCATCGTCGAACTCGATCACCTGAAGGACGGAGAGACGGTAAAAAAAAATGTCCCGAGTCATCCCGTGTCTAAACACCAGAGGACCATGAAACACGACAGGAAGTGACGCGTGGCGTACGTCCCGGGGCGCCGATACTCGCTACAGACGTGTTGTTTTCTTCGTGTGTTACGCATTCAGCGTCGCTCTTGTACAATAAACACAGCGGTGAAGGAGAGCAACCGCGTCACACAGCTGCAGCTTCATCCCTCACGCTCACACTGGAGACTCCTTCCTTTAATCCCAAATCGTCTCCTAAACTTTCGCCGTATTTTTAAACTGACTAGAAAAAATTCACTAGTCTTGTGACAAATCTATGTGTGTGTGTGTGTGTGTGTGTGTGTGTGAGAGAGAGAGACAGAGAGCATGTACAGGATATTTCTCTTTTGAAGATTGGTTCTTAGCTACATTCTCCCACACACTGTGTGCACACATGCACACACACACACACACACACTTCAGCAGAAAAAAATGTGAACAAGAAGAAGAAGAAGAAGAAGCAAGTAAACAGGAAAGAAGTCGGAGCGAGGGGAGATGATGCGCTAGGATCGTTACGGATTCTGTTACACGTGTCGTGAATTAGATTCGATTTCGATTTATTTTTGCTTTTACGAGTTTAACGAAGCTTCGCTCGATCACGCGAAAGAACCAAACATGGAGGAATGTAAATAAACATCATGATCTTATTTTGTCTTTTGCATTTCGGATTTCTTGCGGCTATTCGATACGCTGCGGTTATACTCTCGTCGCTACGGTAACCACAGAACAATCCTTTCATTTCTTAAAAGATTAAATCACAGACCGCAGATTAAAGACGTCACACGTACGTCCACCATCTTCTTCTTTTATTGAACGGCTGATCGGGCGAGTATTTCCCAGGAAGTCGGTTTACGGTTACGTTACGACTCTCACCTCGAAGCGCTGAGAGCTGACTTTCTTCCCTTTCTTCATCCAGGTGATGCGCGGTTTGGGTTCTCCCACCGCCTGGCACACGAAGGACGCCACGCCTCCCGAAATCCCCGTCTGGTCCTCTGGGGTCTTAACAAAGCTCGGCAAACCTGGACAGGGGAGAGAGAGAGAGAGAGAGAGAGAGAGAGAGAGAGAGACAACATGAGAACGAGAACCATGGAGAAAGACAAACAGAGTGAGAGAGAAACAAATAAAGAAAATAAACAAAAAATTATGAAGGACAAAAAGGAATGAGAGAAAAAGTAATAAACAGAATGAGAGAGATACAGAGAAAGAAAATGAGAAAAAGGGATGGAGAGAGAAAAATTGAGAAAGAAAGAAAGGCAGAGAGAAAGAGAGAGAGAAAATGAGAAAAATATATTTTAAGACAAATAGAATGAGAGAAAAAAGTGAGAAAGAAAATGAGAGAGGGAGTGAGAGAGAGACATTGAATGAGAAAAGGGGATCAAGTGGGAGACAGAAATGGAATGAGAGAAAAAACAAAAACAAAAAATAGAGAAAGACAAACAGAATGAGAGAGTGAGAGAAATAGAGCGAGCAGCACAGAAATAAAATGAGAAAGGGGGAAGAGAGACCAAAATGGAACAAAAAAAGAGAGAAAGAAATGAAAAATAATAGAGAGAGAGAGAGAGAGAGAATGAACGAGAGACAAAAATAGAATCAGAGAATTTTCTTGATACCTTTTAGAAAGTTAAAGGTTCAGGAACGTTGGAGATGCGTTAAATGTTAAACGTTAAGAACATACGCTCCTGTCTGGTTTCGTCTCGTGTGGGCGGGGCCTGTCCATCATTTATTTTTATTTCAATGAGAGGCAGCAGCTGTACAACCTTTAACTACAGAACTATAGGAACTCACATTAAATATCACGCCAATGCGTTTGTAAATCGATCAGATGTGCACTGTAGGGCGTTACCTGCTCGCCGTTGCGCTAGCTTCGCTCTCAGATTAGTGTAACGCGAGTAGCTAACCGCACGCGCCGCTAGCTACGATCTTCCTAACTTCATCTTTCCTTTAGATTCACCGCTGTTTCTAATTTGCATGGAATTGATAAAGTTGAAACACACACACGCGCACACACTGTACACACACACTGTACACACACACTGTACACACACACACATACAGCGAGTCCCTTATTACACAATCATAAACATTTTATCAAATAAAAGCTTCATTTGTTAAATAAATCGCAGCAGTGTCTGGAGGATTTACATTCTAAAGAGTTCACCTTGAGGAACACAAACCGTGTGTGTGTGTGTGTGTGTGTGTGTGTGTGTGTGTGTGTCTGGCTGAACAGGTTTTCTTTTCCACATTGTTTTGACAGAGTTATAACATGTCTGTTTGCACGCACGCACACACAACAGGTTTCACAATGATGTTTCCTGTTCAGGCAACACACACACACATATATACACACACACACACACACACACACACACACACACACATATACACACACACACACACACACATACACATATATAGACATATACTATGTTTATGATGGACTTTCACTGGGACATTTATTACTTACTTAAACACACACACACACACACACACACGCACACACACGCACACACACAGGAGTGAGGACCTTCCATTGATATAATGATTAAAGCAGATGAGATGAGTCTACTCTAGATCTGAATCCAGGCCTGACCTCTGAACCTCAAAGCTAAACTAAAGTAAGGAGAAAGAAATGTGGGGACGCGACTGGAGGTCCCCACAACGTCCAAACTACTCTCGGTTATTCCCTTCCTTGTGGGGACTTTCAGTTGTTACATGTTATGAAAGTTATAAACACCAACATTCGAACATAATTAATATAATTACCACCGAAGCTACACCTAAACCTGATTTTGGTAATTAACACACACACACACACACACACACATTCCGAAAATATTTATCATCATCTTAACCTAAATAACTGAAGACTTGATTAACTTATTAGGAAAATAATATCTATATACTGTACATTAGCTATGTTCTCACTGCGTTCTTATTTAAAAAAAAAAAAAGTTTATTAAATTAAATATATTTTTTTTATTTATATGTACGTGTGTGTTTTTTATGTTTTGTTTGCTAGTTTTTTCAAAGCTTTTACATTTATTTTAGGAGAATATAACACACACTCTTTGAATATCTTTTTTAACAAATTTTGGATATTTTTTTATTTAATCCCCATTTTGGGGGATTGTGGTGTTTGATCTAGTATTAAAAATTTAAATGGTAAAAAAAAAATAATAAACTGTTTAAAAATGCACAAGATAATATTAGCTATGAGAAATTAAAATATAAAGAAAAAAAATAAGTAGGAGAAATGGAACAATACACAATATATATAAAAATAAATAAAAAGATTTATAAATATAATGAAACTATAATCACCAAAACTGAGGACATGGTTACAAAGACATAAAAGAGGAACTAAACGACTAAAAATAACCCCAGACTTCTGAAGAGGAAGTCGTCCTTTAGTTCCCATTAAAACAATTAATCATTCCTATTAAATCTAAATTTGAAAACCATTGTTCCTCAAAAATCTTTAAACTTCCAGGTAGTGTTTTACATTAAGGGTGCGTCCAGCTCACGTGTCCAGGATTTTTTCATGATTTTATTTTTTTTACTTATGATTATTAAAAAAAGAAAAAAAAAAGAAAAAGAAAATGACTTAAAAAATTTTAATGACTTTTTAATCACTAGTTTTTTTTTCAAGGACGTCACCAGAACTGTCGTTCACAAAGCGAGTTATTTATTCACTTGTCGCTATGTTTTAATTTTTTTTTAAATGTCACGTCTTGTTTTCAGTAGCGCTGATGGATGTGCCGTTTGTTCGCCAGATTCCTGCTGTTACACGCCCCGTTTACAAGCCGCTGGAATTTTATTTACGGCATCAGAAAGTATTCCATTTTTATCTTTTCAGGCAGCTTCAAGATGGAGATGTTTACGCTTTTGGCCATTTCTTGGTAACAAGCTGCATTTTTTCAAATGCTTTTTAACTTTACAAGAGAAATCCTGAATAACTTTAGACTTTTTTTCCCTGCTTAGGTTTAGTTTCATTATATACAAAAAATATATTCATAAAGTTGCAGATATTTCTCATCCAACTGAGTTCTTTTAAAGGACAACTATTTATGCAAAATGATAAATCTTTGGTCATGTTTGGATGTTCAGATCACAGGGTCTCCGTTGCTTAATGTGTATCACTTTTTCCATTTTTGTATAAAGCTCAGCATTAGTTCATTCACATAAACACTGAAATGGTGCATTTGGAGAAGGAGTGACACAAAGGGAGTGTTGCTATGTGACCCGTGTGTTTACTTTAGAAAGAAATTCTCGCATATGGGACCTTTAACTGTGATCAAAAATCTTATATGTATATAAACGTAATCCATGTGATCTGTATGGGAATCTCATTCATATCATCCGTCAGCAGGAGAAGAAAATAAGCCAGCTCTTGATGGTCGCCGGCAGGCCTCATGGAGTGGCTGCTGAGAAAAACGCCCTTGCCCTTCTGCTTTTATGTATCTGCTAATAAAAGATCGCAGCAGATGCGACAAAGGGAACAAAATCGATAGCTAGTTACCATAACGTAGTGCCAATATGAAGAGCGGCGTGCCGGCGACTAGCAGGCAGACGATGTGTGTTAAATCATCAGTGTAGCCGATGCAAAGGCTTGACCTTGAGGTTCACCGCGAGCAGAGAGGAAGCTAACGCCGCCTGCGTGGGTCAGCGTACCAACTATCACCCCCCTCCTCGTGCCGCCGGACTGCTGGTCAGGCTGACATTTAAATGACATTTCCACGTTGGTTCCCCAGAAAGCAGCCACGATTGGCACCGCAGCGCCTCATAAAAGTGGCTTTTATCCGTATCACCATCCACACCATGGCTCCGCAGATTCAGCGTGATTCTCCCAGCATGCCTTTCACTTTGCATGAATGTACGCACCTCATAACCCCAACCACCCACCAAGACCCCCCCCCCCCCACCGCCTCCATACACACACACAGAGACTATGCATGGTGTTTTGTATTTAAGCCTAATTAGCAAGGCTCGTTAAGCTCTTTAAGGCACATGCTTCACATTAATGTATGGACGAGGAACTCACTGAGAGGACGGATCAGAGACGCTCTCACGCAGAAAAGGAGCTCCTTAAGGGATCACCGAGCCAAGATAGGAACACAAAAACACGTCCTTATCCAACGGCGATAATCTGCTTACGGACAATACCGTCCTCTACCGTGACCTCTGACCTCGCCAGGCCTGGACTTCTTAAGAACGGCACAGAAAAAAGACCAACCAGGAGTTTAAAAACATAAACGTACCAAGTGTCATTTGGTTAAACGAGGATAAACGGATACGGTCCATCCTGTGCGTTTACTTTGAACCCCGTTAAAAAAGATTTTACAGCCTTATATATAAGACATGACGACGTTTAAGAATAAAATGTTCAATCTAGTAAGAATTTGAATTTGATTGTGTAGCTTAGCTAGCCCGAAGTTACATTATTAGTAACATACATGCTACTGTATATTTAGACTTTTTGAATTTAAATAAAAAATTTTTATACTGACATGATAATTACATCACACACAATAAAAAAAAGCTGTGATTACTGTTTACGCAAAAACATTGTTTATATTGGAATAGGTGGTAAGCTTGAGTTCTTTGTTTAATTTTTTTGCTTTATTTAAATTTTTTGGAAAATACTGTACATAGGAATCGACGTGGTCGTATAGTTAATCTCGTATGATGAGCGGTTAAAGTGAAGCGCTACTCATTAAGAAACTTCAAAAACTCTTTTATAGACTCGTTTACATCAAAACCGTACTCGCTTAATTTGGTTTGTGTTAAATACAGTTTTGTAAAACTAATTGTCAACAATTGCAATTTGATCCATTTATAGAGACATTTGTTGTCGAGGATACTCGGCATCTTTATACTTGCATTTTTTTTTTTACAAAATCTTCTTCTTCTTCTTGCTGTATGTGCAGATATGTGTTTATTTGCTGCTTTATCGCCACCTATTGGACCGGAGTGTGAAGCAGAAGATTTACAGAAAAAAAAAAAACCTACTTCTAAGCCTGTAAGCATTATAGCTGCTTAAGAGACAACTCAGACAATAAACATTAGTGCAGCTACTGAATGGAAAATCAAATCGACCTGCCAGTCTACCTCTGACTTACAGCTCTGATATTTACAGTATTTACTCTGGACTGATCCAGGAGTCATGATCGTCCGGACATCCCACACGCGAAAAAATTCACAGTGGAGATTGAGATTATACAACAAGGCAGTTTATATACCCGTGTGTCCTCTGCTCGACTTGAGGGATTGAGTGTTGCACCCCAGCACGACTTTTAAGTTTGTTCAGCGTGACTGTCCCCTTACTTTGAGCCCTTGGTACACACCTGGACAGCACCCAGCTGGGACGTCAGGCTCAAGCCCTCTCCTGTTTTGTCACCAGAGCCAAAATAAATGATGTAATACCCCCATTCCCCCATGATTCCCCTTCTCTCGGGCTCTTTGATCTGAAATACAGTCGAGGTTGGAAACCGAAGATGATGATTCACGTCTTTGAAAATCCCACCACGGGCACTGATTTAAAGGCAAAAGTAAGGCTAATCCTCCCTCTGCACAGGTCATATGATCCGCCTTACCTCGATTAGCAGGAAGCACTCCCCCCCTCCCCCCCCCCCCCCCTTCATCAGACTCGTCAAAGATGCATGAGCGAACATCGAGGTAATGCTTTCGGGAAGTGATTTTCTCCTGGGTGGATGGCTGGGTGAGTGGTGTGTTCGCTCCCATCAGCCAGAGTAGCGCTATTTACTCTTCATTTGTGTCAATGCTGCGTGGATGGTGAACAGGCATGCCTGAGGATAATCATTTCAAGTGTAATATAGGAAGGCTGTCGATCTGTTGCAGGGGTACCTGATGCTCCTTCAGATCAGCCCACGGTGCATTGTTTATTTATATATATATATGTGTAAGCGCTATAATGGTTCAGGGATTGCTTAAATCATGGAGGGTTAGCACTATGGGATAAAAACATAAAAACGGTCATAAGATGATTTTGAAGAAATGTGAAGTTTATCATCAGTCAATAACAAGAAAAAAAAGAAGAAGAAAAAAAAGAAAGAGAGAGTCTCAAAACCTGGAGAGTAAGTCTGCCCCCGATGATACGTCTCGCTCTTTCATCAGTCGAGCGGAAATCCTGAAGGTTATTACAGTAATGCTCTTCACAGTGGGCGCTGTGGAAATGCGTAATTGCATTCCGAGTTTATGTTCTGCGCCATTCTGTTAAATAATTCACCCAACCCGGAAAGCAACGCGCTCGACAGACGCCTTTCTCGGAGATCACTTAGAGAGAGAGAGGTGTTTCTCTTTTTTTATCTGCATTTATCAGCCTGTTTATTCCTTCGCGCTCTCACTCTGTGTCTGTTTATGCTCACATAATGGACCCGAGATAATGTGGAAATAAATAAATAAATTAATTAAAAATTTAGAAAAGCGCCATTAATGTTCCAGGAGCAGTAACAAGACACAATTCCCGCCAGGATTTTAATACAAATATTAAGCGGGATCCATTTAACAAGTTGATAATGGGCCACGGAATTGAGAAAAAATATTGCTATTGAGCTGATTAGGCAGGATAAATGTGACGTTAATTGGAAGCAAAAGCTTTGAAAATGGGGCAGAATTACATTAATGGAATGATCGGGATGAAGGGAGGGCGGCCGGTAGCATCAGATCATCAGACGCATTTCCGCTAAGTGCACCAGTGAAGCGGTAATAAATAAATAAATAAATAAATAAATAAAAAGAAGGATAATCTATTATTAATGAAAACGAATGGGTGTTTCTCTCTGGTTTGGGTATCGATTCCGCATACTCTACTCGAGCGATTAGTTTCCACAAAACCCCAGGGTATCACTAGGGTACTTTCTTTTCACCAGCTTCAAAAACAGCCTATGTAGTGTCCTTAAAGCTGAAGAGGAACTTATTAGTTTTGGTGAATTTCTTCATGTTCAGTTCGGCGTATACGCCACAGTTTATAAACACGTCTAGGACATGAATCCCAGGCCACCTGTTCTTGCACCTGTGGCTTTGTCGAATTTAAAAGGAGCCCATCAGTGCGCAGAGCCACTTGGGAGGTCAGGATGTGGCTTTTCCTCCGGTCTCCACTGACCCCTGACCCCATCATCAAAGCTCCTCGGAGCATGAAGTAACCCTAGACCTTAAAAGCTCGGGCTGTCAATGCACAAACAAGGCAGCCTAATGGAACCAGTCTGAAGGGATCCCACCACCACCACCTCCACCACCATCATCTCCTCCTCCGCAAACATCACTCGCATCACTAACACTTATTTGCAAAACTGCATCTACTGGAGTTAATATTCAAGAAGTTGTTCTTACACGTTACACAGTGTCCTTTGTTTTGTATCACTAATCAGGGTTTACATCGCAAATTACATTCGCACAGACATCCTGTTCGCTTTGCATACTGTTTACTTCATATGTTGGTGTCCAGCATGTCCGGATGCTGCCTTCTGTATTCCGGCGTTAGTCCAAAGGGTGTATTTATTTACGGTCAAATCTGCCATTTTGTGCGTTTCCTGCTGTTCTAACCATGTTTCACAGAAGCTGCATAGCAGTATGTTGGTAACCGACCCAGTTGTACAGCTGTCCAGTGGCTCATTTGCGATCCTGCTTGGGTACTTCATCTCTACCTCGTTTCACCGTAATCCCAAAGGCTTGACATTTCTTCATGGCCGATACCACTAGATGAACATGGGATAAAAAATGGCCTTGGCTTGACATTTCACATAGGGGGAACTCCAGCACAGATATCAGTGTGTATATTTTTAACCCTCTCCTTGCAGAAAGGTATGATGGGAGAATGGTGTCTTGGAGAAACTACAGGAACATCATTACCTGATGAGGGACCTTGAAGCCTTAAACCAACAAGTTTAGGGAAGTAAACCAGACAATGCTGCGTCATGCTTTCAGAGTCAGTGCTGGTGAAGTTGTAATTTACTGACAAACCTTCATTTCTGTGATAAAACTTCCCAAGATACTAATGGACCATAATGCATTTCGTTCGAAGTAAGAAAAAAGATATTTGCTAAGTTTGCCAAGGGGCAAGGGTAGTTCAGTGGTTAAGGCGTTGGCCTATTGATCAGAAGGTCTCATGCTCAATCCCCAGCACTGCCAAGATGAACCCGTTGGGCCCTTGAGCGAGGCCCTTAACCCTCAACTGCTAAGAAGAGGGTGTCTGCCAAATTCCATAAATGTAAGTTGCAAATTAGGAACACACCCGGCTGGATGTGTATTCGCGTCGCAATTTAGCAGAAAACATTATCATATAACAATACAGCACAACTCTTTTTCAGGGTATAGCAGGTATCAAGGTGTTCTGATACAACTTTTTAACATTTATTTATATGACAAGCAGTTACATACATCTTTTTGCTATACAGTACTGTGAAAAGACCCTGGGTTTTTTTTCAGTGCAAACTTTCCTGTTCTTATTTCTTTATTATTTTATCATTGAGTTAGTACAAAGACATTTCGAAATTTCGAAATCAGACCAAAAAAAAATCAAGTTGCTGGTTTTTTCATGCCAAAAAGAAGTGGGTGCGAGAGTTAAAGTCCTCAGAAGAACTGTGTGCGGTTCTGTAGGACACTCAGTAAAACTTAATACCCAAGTATTAAACCTAATTTCCTTATAAAACCGCAAAAATTGTACCAGAGACGAACTTTCAAACAACCTCAAACATCCTCACACTTTGTTCTACAGCTTTTGCTAAGATTTATTTATTGATTTTTATTTATAATTTTTTTGTTTAAGTTGTTCCATTCCTTTACAATATTACTTTTTTTTGTAAATCATAAAGGTTTGAGGTTAAGTTTTAAATGCTGGCAGATTTTTTGGCAGTTGTTTAGGAAACCTGCCCATCACCTGTCATATAAAAATGCATACACGATGAAATTTTTGTATCTCGTCCGTCTCTAGTTAAGGTCGAGAACTTTAATAGTAAGCATTAAGTATTAAGTATTAATAATTTATACTGTATATACTATATATATATATATATATATATATACACTGCCTACATATTGAGCATATTGAGAGAGTAAATATGTCTTTTCATCTCAGCTAAAATATTAAACAGTAACGACGGGAGTTTATGGAAGGTACAGTTATTGAAAGCTGTCAAAACCAGTTTGAGATGACTTGGAGTAATATTCTTTGGCAAAATCTCAATTACAGTTCTGCCTGACCCCCGAGGCGTTTTTCCATCTTATTATATTTATTATTTTTTATTCACGTACTGTAGATCACGGAGACGTTTCGAATCAATACGCCTCGAAGTGCCTCGCTATCTTAGAGTTCTCGACATTAGCGTGAAATGTAAAGCGCATAAATAATACATTTAGATGGCAGTAGTACAGGAGCGTAGTGAATGGAAAAAGGTAACCTTCTTGTCAAGTCCATCCAAAGAAAACACAAGGCAAATTCGAAAAGAATAAACAAGCAAAATGGCACAAAACAAGCCTCTGTACCTCCACGAGACTGGGAGTGGAAACGTGTGTGCAGCGAGGCATGGCTAAAAATTAAAGAGGCATGAAATCAGCAGATTGGAGATATTTGCCAAGGTTAAGCGCAAGTGATCAGTGCAGACCTAGGGCGCGGTTGAGGTCACTTACCCCGGGCGTGGCATTACCCAGAGGCACGTCTACGGCATAAACATGAGTGGCTGAGCTTTATTGGTCATGACCTGCACGTAATCTGGACTAGCCTGACATTTCCCTCGGAGGACTCATTGAGTCAATAGAGTGCGCCGCTGAATTACACGATGTCACCGCAGCCACGCTCGCGCTCCAATCAAGCCAGGCTGCAGATAAAGCCAAGTGAACTTCGCCAGTTTCTTTTAGTTTTTTTTAATGAGCCATTCCTGGAGCAATCGCACCTAGATGCTACACACGAACCAGGAAATTTTATCCATCGTCTTCATGCGGGGGCTAGCACTGTAGTAGTGGTTAGCTAGTAGTGGTTAGCACTGTCGCCTTGCACCACCAGGGTCCAGGTTCGATTCCAGGCCAGGCTCGATTCCCATCTCTGTGTGCATGGAGTTTGATTGTTCTCCCCGTGATTGGTGGGTTTCCTCCGGGTACTCGGGTTTCCTCCCGCAGTCCAAAGACATGTAGGCTAGGCTAACCGGCTTTCCCAAATCACCTGTAGTCTGTGTATGTGTGTGTGCCCTGCGATGTATTGGCACCCTGTCCAGGGCGTACCTCACTTGCGCTATAGCAACTGTAAACATCCGGTCCCTAAAACTGGAGAGTTCCTTACTCACAAAGACATAAATGGATAAATAAATAAATAAATAAATAAATAAATCCCCATGAATAGTTGTGCACCAAAGCTGCTTTTACAGAAAATGAATCCTCACCCTCGGAATTCACCAAAGTGTGAGAACGCTAAAGCAAAATTATAGAATGGAAAGTGTAATGTTTGAAGTATTTTTGGAACTTATTCATCTATTTATTCTTTTGTCGTCTTGATTACAATGCCTCACACACGCTGCTGTTTTTCTTTACAGAAAAGCTGAAATAAAACTGACTCAGGATTCGGATCAATATTTTAAACCTTTCTTTAAAACTTCATGTACTTTTGTTGTCTTGTACAAAACCGATCCGCTAAATCAATCGTTCTAAAGAATTTTTTTGAATTCATGTGCTTATTTGTACTTTTCAAACGAAGGGAATAAAAATGCATCCCTCTGTGACTGGAATATTCAGCGTCCCGCTCGGCAGAAACTCAGAATCCGTGCTGTTTCTTATTTGTAGCAGATTTTTTTTCGAACTGCTTGAGATAAATTATATTAAACTTTGTTTTGATCTGAATCAATTTTCCAGGTTTTACTTCACGTTTTATTTGTTTATTTAACTTTGGAAAGAATTTCAGTATTGGCTCTCAGAAATAAACGCAGGAACGAACCAGGTTTAAATCGTTTATTCGTCCTCTTTCAGGTGCGGAAATAAAAAATTCAGCTCATGCACTTCACTTCACTACAATCAGCCTTATCCTTATTCAATACATATTTTATACATTCATTACAGTGCGCGTGTGTGTGTGTGTGTGTGTGTGTGTGTGTGTGTGTGTGTGTGTGTGTGTGTGTGTGTGTGTGTGTTTTACCAGACATCACCTTGGAACAGACTGCGTGTCATTGGAGCAGTGGACTGGGAGAGACTCCCAGAGGATGATGGGAAGCAGAATGGAATGATGGACAGATACAAGGACGGAAAACACACATCACGTCAGCCGGTTTTTCCACCGCAAAGCCCCCCACTTACGACCTCGCTAACTTTATTAATTCTGGGCCCAAGTTAAAATCTCCCTCCGAGACCGAGCGCTCCCCTTCTTCAGACCCGGACCCCGAGTGCCGGGCCGAAATGTAATTACGGGGCTTTTGGGATCCAAACCCAAAGCCCCCAGCCTGACAGGGACATTAATTATTAAGTCAATATAATGTGCGCACCATTACCAAAGCTTTCATCCAAACATGTAGCGCAGCGAGGGGGAGAAGAGTCGATACTGCAAATGTAATTATAGAAAGAAACAAAAAAAAAAAAAAAAAAAAAGGGAAAAGCCAAGCAAGCTTTATTTTTTTCTTTTGGTTTGTTCCTCCTGAAGGAAACAATTTAATTACAGGCTCATGGAATTGTTTAAGATTTAAAAGAAAGGGTTAGAGCTAGGAATGATGTTTCTATGGATGGTTCTACTTTTTTATTTTAATTGTTTATCAATTATTTTTTATCAATCTAGGACTCTTATCTCTTTTTATCAGGTGCTCATTTTTTGTTTTTTAATTTCTTTAATCTTTATTTTAAGTTGGTCTGAATTAAATTCTATTATTATGTAAAAATATTTTTTTTTAATTCTGTTCTTTTTATTTCCTTAAAAAAGAGCAAAATGTAGAACACTTTAGGATGTAGTGGTAGTGTGCGGAAGTTTTGTTTATGGTTGCAAAAATGATTAGTATAAAATAAAAAATAATTATAATAATTTATTGGAAATATTTCTTAGTTATCAAACCACCTTAACAAAACAAAACTTTCCTCTTAAAAATGTTTAAATCTTGCACTACAAAAAAATGTTTTTAAGGTTGAAACCAACTGAAGGCCATTTAAGGAAGTTGGATTTTTGCATTTAATGCTACACAGCATCATTTATAAAAAAAATTTTACCTTTTATTTTAAAGCCAAATCTAAATCGAGCACCCAAGACTTCTAATCAGGTCTGAAAGCTCTTTTGCTTTATTTCTTATTTTTGTTACTTACTTTACTACTTATTATTTTGACCAAAATTCAAGTCAGCTTGAAATTCATTCAATTAAAAATATCAAAATAAATGTGTAAAAATATATGACCAGAACTGAAAACTTCTATTATTATTATTATTATTATTATTATTATTATTTTGAAGCTAACCTCGCCACCTCACCCCTGACACCTAATCACTCGGCTCTCTACTGATAAATTCTACTTTTATATCTATTATAAACGCTCGATGTAAATGAAGGGTGCGCTTGGCATCCCCGAGTGCCAGGCCATGTTTTATTTTATCACCAGGAATAAAATTCCGGCAAAGTCATTATCCCCGACACGACATCCATCCCGCTCCTTTAACGTATTGCTGCATCCATCAAAGCGCGAACCGTGACACTGACGAATGTCCGGAAATGACATTAAGTGTCAGGAAACCTTTTTGATTGATGACGAGCGTAAGACGGCTTCGCGTCGGCCCCGTGCCAGAGGGTTCAAGGTAAGTTAATTCATCAGCAGATCCAGCCGATCCTTTACCTACGCGACCTGAAGAGCGGAGCGTTATCGCGGGTCCAAGACTGGAAACAGCGATTGTCTTTTCCCATTGAGTACTGGCGGAAATAAGCACACCAGTGCGTCTCAATTAAGCTTTATTTATTCGCTTATTTGTTTACTTATTTATTTATCCATGCGGCCGTGTTAAAGCGGCGGCGGGGCGGTTGGAGACCCCGGGTCCCCAGGTGGGCGTCGTGTCCACAAATTGGATTGTGTGTTTAAGCGTCCGCACGGGGAGCGAGACGGGCGAGACGGGGGAATTGATTCTTTCTAATTAAAAGTAAGCGTATCAGCGCTGGAGTGGCACTCGGGATGTAATTCTATTTAGCGCACAGCTGTGATCTCCAGCCCGGGAACGAGCGAGAGCGGGCGGACGGATGCACGGGCGCAGAGGGAATAAAGAGAGAGGATTGGACAGCGTGGAGGCGTTTGAAATGGACGAGCGAGGGGTCGGCGGAGGTTAATGACCGGAGATTAATGGCTTAATTATGCTGCGGAGAGGCAGAGATCCAAACACTGAGCCGTGGCCTGCATTCGGCAACAACATCAGCATCGTCCTCCGTCCTTCACACAACGCTGGCCATTAACACCAAAACTGAGAGAGAGAGATAGACAGAGTGTGTGTGTGAGTGTGTGTGTGATGCTCATCACGAAAAGCACCGTTCTGTCAATTCTTATTACACCACCACCATCGCGAACACACTCAATCACTCAGAGTGGAGCAGATCTAGTGAACTAATCAACGCCAAGGTTACAGTCACTTCATCATCATGTGTTTATTATTCCTCTCGCGTCACTACAAATTATTAACAATAACATTTTTAAATCATCTTCTCTTCCTTTATAAACCACAAAGTCACAATAAACTCCTCTGTCCTGACGATTTACAGCTTTACCTCTCACTCTTACAAAGCACTAACACTGGAGACTCCTTCCTTAAATGCTACTTCTTTTTTTTTTTTACTTTTTTTTTAAACTAAAAGTAAAATGAAACGTAGAACATGATCACTTGGCTTTAGGATACGTGGGAAAAGTTGTGTGGGAAAAGGAAATGTTGCGCTTTATTTTCAGTTCTGTTTCTAAAATACAAGGAAGAACAAAATAAAATCAAAAATTTACTTTAAAAAATATTACTAGAACTACAAAATTGTAATTTTGGATTCAGCAGTACTGTTGCAGTACAGTAAAGCAGGGTTAATAAAAATACCACCATTTCTCTCTTTTTTTTATTTATTAAAAAACAAAAAAAAATATCCAAAGAATTACAATTTTAAGTAGAAAAATGTAATCGATGAACTAAAAATGTATACTTTAATTAAAATAAAGTTGCTTTATTGCCACGTAAACTGTATAAAACTGTGAATTATAAACAAAAAGCTAAATTTCCTGGTCAAATTAAATCTAAACTTTTTTTTAATAAACGTACATTAAAAAGACTCAAGATTTTTTGCCGACGCAGCTCTGCAGTGTCGTGGAAGGGGAGCTGAATGTATTTAAAGCCGTGCTGGTGAGGTCGAGCAGCTCCACCCTGAACGCTGGCTCCTCCACCGTATAATTCGCCTCCTGATTACAGACAACAAAACGCTAACACCCGCTGTTTGTGGTCGCACTCGTTCCATCCCGCGCTATTCTTAGGGTTTTACTCGCTTAACTCGCCGTGTGGGACGCGTTCAGGACCGAGCAGGGGTCTGAATCATCAGAAACGTTTAACGCGTTCACTGTGTGTCTGTCAGGAGGTCCGGCGGTGGACAGAGGAGTGTGTGTGTGTGTGTGTGTGTGTGTGTGTGTGAGAAATCATGAACATTGAGCATGAGGGATGGAAATAAATATTAATATTCTGAGGGAAAAAAAGAAACGTTGTTCAGAAACAACCAGATGAAAAAGTGATCAACTCCAGTGAAGTTCTTTTACAAAGACTGTTAGACTTTCTCAGGAGTTTGCAGCGATGCGGAGACGCTACGGCGAAATGTTATCACTATTCAAAAGCAAACATAATATACAGACTATACAAGATGTAGCTTTGATAAAGCTACAAAATAATTTTATTCCCACTGATTTCCCTAAAATGGAGAAAATACAAATACTTTCTAAATGAAAACTTCTCACAGACAATATTCTATGGCTTCAAAAACAAACTTTTCATATTTCTCTTTATTAAATTTATTTAATCAGATTGATTGATTTTTACTTTCATTAAAATAACCCTTTTCCAAACTTTATTTCGTTTTATTCATTTGCATGATTCATTTTATTAAAAATATGTTGCCAATTTAGTCCAACATGGGAACTAAATACTTTTTTTATTGTTTATATTATTAAGATTTATATGATTTTCTATAAATTATAATAATATTTCATGCATGTATATTTTATATCAATATTTATAGCTTACGATTTACATATGTAAATATTTACAATATTGATGTTTGTATTTTTCTTTTTTAATTTATGTTATACGCTGCAATTATTTGGACTTAAAAGTTGTAAAATTGTCAAATTGTTTCCTTATTTTTATAAACTCGTGCTACAGCACACGCGCATCTTCTCAGGACAGTGCACTGCAATGTATGGACTATTTTACTGGATGTAATATTTAGCTATATATAGCAGACACTTAAATACTTTTATTAAGACCATGTGTTTGGAAAGAAGGCAGCGTACAGAAGCAGCAATTTCGGGATGGCAGATAGACTAACCCTGTGGTATCCTGTGTGGCATTCCTCAAGCAGACAAACACGAGCTAAAGAGCATGGAGCGGTCGGGCTGAGTAAGAAATAATTCCTTTACTGTGTAATTTTTGAGTAATGATGGCAGGATCAACACAAGGTTAGGAAGCAGAAAGCGAGTAACAGGAAGCGGAAACCAGGTGACCGCTAGCGACAGGTTCGTTAGAGGAAGCCGGAAACCAGGTGGCGTGAAGTTGAAAGCACTTCACAGGAAGCTGGACGCAAGTTACAGGAAGCTGGTCACCCAGCGAAATAATCGACTCTAAGCCATGACCAAGGCAAAACCCCGACTCAGTCTCAAAACCCCGAACACGTGTGTGTGTGTGTGTGTGTGTGTGTGTGTGTGTGTGTTCAGACTCTTAAAAGCTTGAAAGCAACTCACAAGGAAAAAGAACCCGCGGTAAGGGGAGCGATACCGGGGGCCAAGCACCAGGCAGACGTTTATCAGCACCCTATTATTAGCCTCTGCGATTAAACTTCAAGCAGCAAGTCTATTTTCAACTCTATAATTAGAAGATCTCAGAAAGGAGTATTTATACCTGAACTTAATGTGTCTCAGACTTTTTTTTTTTTTTACTAGAAATATATTTTTTTGGTTGCTGTTGTTCCCTTCAAATATTTACTACCGTGGGGTTTTTGGTTTTGATCCAATTCCTCACAAAAAAGAAATGTGTCGAGGTATTTATTTCAAGCCACTGGAGGCAAAGACAGCGCAGTAAACACGACATATATGAGGGAAATTGGATGTTACAATGTATTTTCTTTACCTAAAAACATTTTGTTTTCTTACACATTTCCTATAGATGTGAAATCTCAGAGTAATCAAACATAACTGTTCTTTAGTGTAAAAAAACAAACCAAAAAAAAACCCTGCACTACATGTTTTGTGGTAGTTTCTTTTTTTTTACTATTTAAAATCCAAACACTGATACAAACATTTGGTTCGGGTAACATATCCAGACACAAATATAGGAATGAAATGTAAAAAAATAGTAATTAAACCACCGAATCAGTTAAATATAAGAAACTAGAAGTGCTTATGAATAACTTAAGAGTGGCAGCACTTTATAGAAAGGGGGGCCAAAACTTCTGCACAGGCCTTTTCTTTTATTATGCCTATAAATTAATATTTAAAAACACTGTGGTATAGCTTCATAGTTTTGACTCATTGCTTGTTGCGAGCAGGTCCAGGCCTTGAACTGGCTAATTCTGAGACAGGAGTCTAGCTAGAATGTTAGTATTGAATTTTTTAGGGAATGTGAACAGACAGTAACCATGGAAACGCATCAAAAGTGTCCGAAATACCAACATTTACCTCAAATATGCTGATAAATTTCTCATAGAAAAGACTATACTGCTAAAAATTACACTTTTTTTTATATTTAGCATCTAACCTGATTCCCACTATGGTGAGAATGCACCCGGACACACACACACACACACACACACACACACACACACAGGATACATGTTTAATTTATTTTGTAGCTTTCTGTGCAAAACGTTGAAGAGTTTAGAGCAGACATTTCGGCGGCGGTGTACTCACTGTCGGCGTGGGAGCGAGCAGCCGCGCAGCCGAGCAGAAGCAGGACACAAAGCCAGCGAGGCGTCAAGGGCACTGAGGGGCAAATATGAGGCACCATGTTCCAGGTTGGCACTACTTCTTCTTCCTCCTCCTCCTCCTCCTCAATGCCGCTCTTTCCTTCCTTGCTCTTATGCAATCAGCGGCTAAAACCTGAAGAAAAAGACCAACACATGGAGTTTAATCACAGGAGGTCGAAGGTTAACGAGGGAAACAAACACTCGTCCAATTAGCGTCAAAAAGCTAAAACTGGCGGCACACCAGGGAGCAGGTCGAGGACTTAACCTCTGACCTTAACACACTTTAGGATATTAAAGTGACCTCACACAGATGCCACACACACACTTTTTTTTTGCTTGTGTTTTTTGGTTTAGGTATCATCCATTGTCTTTGATGGCTCACCAAATAAATACATAAATAAAATTCTATTTAATTAGTTAATTCTATTTAAAAACATAATTAAAACAAATAAAACAACTAATAAACTTAAATAAACAATAGTAACAAAAATCCAGGGGGAAAAGCAGAATTTAAATAAATATATAAATTAAGAATATATATTAATTTTTGATGTAATAAAATAAAAAGTGTATTTTTTTAATAAAACAAATGAATAAATTCTATAATACCTAAATAAATCTATGAATAAAAATAAAAAGAATTAATTAAATTAATAATCAAACTAAAAAATAAATAAATAAATAAACAAATACATAAAAAGAAAAGTTATAAATGTTCACAATTGCATTATTTTTGTTGATTTACAAATACACATTTTGCTGCATTTTACAAATTTCCACTAAGTAAACAATACGGCGCGTCGTTCACGTCAGCTACAACTTTAAACTGTAAGTAAGTGAACTGCATTGTATTCCATCATGCTGAGTGTTGTGGACATTTTATGAAGCTCATGTTGACTCAAGGGTAACTGGTGGCTGACATGACAATGCACACACACACACACGCAAACACACACACACACACACACACACACACACACACACACACACACAGAAAAGATCTGAACGGTGAACATCTTTCATCTAAAATGATGCACACAGTGGGGGCACTGAGTTACTGATCGGAAGATCGGCGGTTCGATTCCCAGCTCAGCCAGGTTGCCATTGTTGGGCCCTTGAGCGAGGCCCTTAACCCTAATCCGCTCCAGGGGTGCTGTACCATGGCTGACCCTGCGCTCTGACCCCAGTTACACTGGGATATGCGAAGAAGGAATTTCACTGTGCTGTAATGTATATGTGACAAAATAAAGGCTTTACTTTACATGCACAAATTTTTCATGTACCGTCACACGTCACTGCTTTAACATTGTAGCGTCTCGACAATTGACTTAGTCGAGCGGTTTCTTTATCTTGTCTCGTTTTCTTACATAGCAACAAAGTCTATTTCCTTTTAGGTTAGTGTAACTTTAAATACTACATGCCTTTATTATTATTTTAAAGTCCTTTCCAGAAGAAGAAAAATATTTTTTAAAATTAGCATTTTCCTAACATGTTAGTTCAGAGCTTGCTAATAAATATTTAGCATGAAGCTCATTCTTTAAACTCTGCCACTTATAAAATGTTTAAGAAAAGAAGCTTATATTCTAATATATAATCATTCTTAGCTTCAGGTAACGTACTCTGGCAGGATGTTGCCATATGGCTGACTGGAGTGTAGGAAGAAAGAAGAAACAGAATGAAGAAGGAAGATCGTGACCGTAGCACATTAGCATGTCAGACTGTAGAGAGTGGATTTTTGAAGGCAGCGTGCTCTTGGTGAGGTTTGCGGTACGACGGTGTGGGTGTGCAGGTGTGCAGGAGTAAGCGTCACGTTCAGACAAGGGTGATGAGCAGGTGCTCGGTCCACCTCGGACCATCTGCTTCTGTCATCCTGCTGAAACGCCAACAACGGAGATCTGCCGGAAACTCTGACGCCGTTCACACGGATATAGAAATCACATGTTTCCATCCAGACTCGTACAGACACGCTCCGATCACACTGGGTGGGGAGTGTGTGTGTGTGTGTGTGTGTGTGTGTGTGTGTGTGTTAACATGTGCTGGATGTCTTTGTATATGTAACAAAAAACCCAAAAAGAGGGAAAAAAAAGAAAAGATTGAATTCAGGCTTGGGGCGAAATGATAAAATGATCGTTTTGTGATTTCTGGAGAGATTTGCAAATTTCCAGGAAAATGGCAGCTTGGTGGTTTATGTCCATCGATCAGCCCTAACTTTAATACCTCGACACTGGGACCAAATCCCGGCCCGCCCGGTCCGGATAACTCATTAAACAGGTTTTCTAAGAAACTCATCATAAGGAAAATCCGATCCGGTCGCACAGTTAGATGTTTAGCAATGATAACATTTATAGCGATAACATTTTCTTGGTGGCACCCAAGACCCGAATCACTAAACTGCTGCTTAACGATCACATGTGCTCGTCATGCATCAGGTTCAGACACTCTGAATCCATCCTGGGGCGACATTCTGCTCCGTATCTCGTTACTTCACTCTCACGAGCACCGAGCAGTATGAGTGGGTGGCATATTTAAACCCGTCGCTCATCAGCGAGACGCGTTCGCTTTCGTACGAGACAATAGCGTCAGTGTGTAGCGCCGAAGAAACCTTTTGCGCTTCCGTGAACCCGAGGAGGTGTTTGACGAGCTCGTTACTCGTGTCACGGCGCCGAAAGGAACGTCAGAGTTCCTCAGACAAGGCGGCATGTGAGGTTTTTACAGCTCTGCTGACAAAAGAGCGCCTGTGCGCGATGGGATAACAAAAAACGACAGAGTGACGGCAAAAAGACACCCGCGGGGTTCGATCCGCTCGACAAGAACGAAAGTTCAACGGGAGAACACACTGTAACAGAACGCAAGGACATCACACAGCACATGTGGGCGACTCTAATCGGGTAAAGATGTAAAGACGTCACTACATCCAAATACCTCGAAAAGTATTGGCACGCCACCCAGTTTGGACCAAGTGTAGATTCTGCAGGGTTCTAGAGTCCTAGGGTTCTAGATCATTTCTTCTAGACTCAACTCATTCCATGGGGCTCCACCACAGGTGTTAGATCACGACTCACACTTAAACAAGTATGCTATTATAAAGGGGCGGGGCTTAGATAGTCAAAGAGCTGGAGCTGGAATAGTCATGGTGATTATTTCAATACATAATATTATAATAACTTCAGAGAACTCTGGGGTTGACATTTTATATTATTTAAAAATATATATATTTTAAAAATAAATATTTAAGAAATAAATAATAAATTTTACATTTTACATCAAATGCAAGTATTCAAATTCTTATGATTTATTATTCATTTCTTTATTAGTGAACTTATAACTAAAATAAAATACATTTATGTTAATTGTAAAAATGCAATTAATAAAATATTTCCATTTTATTAATTTCAGTCTATAATTATAATTAAAGTTTTCTTAACTAATTTTACAACTTAAATCTAAAGCACAATTTTTTTATTCACTGTATAGAAACAGTCTGGATTCCTGCATCAGGAAAAAAAAATCTAATGCTACAAAAATATATATATTTTTTTTTTATATAAATATTAAAGTTCTTATTACCAGTTGAAAGAAAAAATGTCCTGAATAATGATGTAATATTCTGGAATGTTTGTAAGAAAGAACTGAACTGAACCCCGTCGTCATCTGATAGAGCCACAGACTGACATCTTTACGATTTTAATTAGAAGAAAAGAATCATTCCGTTATTAATTTATTCACTGAATAATTATTTTTGTGCCATCGGCGCTGCAGGATCTCGCAGGAAAATAATTTTTGATTAAATGATTCTTGACGTTAGAGCAGCGTGAGACGAGGAACAAACAGCCCTCGCTAACGTGTTTGGTGTCTTGTGTGGGTTTTTTTTTTTTTTTTTTTTAATTAACGAGTGCAGGGGGCTGGAAAAAGGCGGTCACGGGAACACGTCTGCTTTTCTTCTGAACTGGAGGAAAAAAGGAGGAGTGTGTGAGAAGCCATCAACACCGAGCATGAGCGTCAAAGCAACAAGGTGAGGAAATAAGAAAGAAAGAAAGAAAGAAAGAAAGAAAGATCCCGCCCTCTGTCAGGAAAGAAGAGTGACAGCTCTCACTTCCACGGGAGAAGTCACACCCGAGACTGGAGTCGAGCTGCTCGAGTCACACAAACACTTCCTCAGGTAAATATTTAATCAGTCCAATGTGTGTGTGTTTAAAGAGCAAAAGCACGACTTTGTAAAAAAATACATTAGAAAAGAACAAAGTCAGAAACTGTGGATCTGTTGCATTCAAGCGGACGAAGGGAGAAAAGTCCAAATCCAAATCATTTATATAGTCATCATGAGTTACAACACGACTGAAGTAAGGAAGTGGATGGTGATTTAAAATTTTCCTTGATCAGTAAACATAAAAAAGTGGCTAAAAACCCCACTAGTCTGTTAAAGGACAAAAGAAAAAAAAGTAAGAAAGGGTAACAAAGAAAGAAAAAAAGAAAAGAAAAGAGGACCAGACAGTAGAGATTTACGTTTCTTGGCTAAATGTTTCCTTTTTTTTTTTTTTTTTTTTGGACCGGTCTGAGGGTTAAATTTTCTTTGTTTCTTAAAACTTCAACTGATGACACACACACATTTTTGTAACTTTTCTTAAATATAAAATTCCAAATTACTCTAAATAAAAGCAGCTCCAGCTTACAGGGCAGAGAGACAAGAAAGAAAGAAAGAAAGAAAGAGAGAGAGAGAGAGAAGAAAAGAAAAAAGCAGACTTAAAACGTTGTACAAAATTAAAAAGTAACCATAAATTAAAAAAAAGGAACGAAAAACATGCATGATTTAGACAAAAAAAAAAATAGAAAGAACCTGTGAAAGAAAGAAAGAAAGAAAGAAAGAAAGAAAGAACCATAAAGTAAGAAGAAAGAAATGCTGGAAAACTAAAAAAGGGAAAGTTAAATAAACAACAGTTAAATAAAATACAAACAACAGAATGAGACAAAGGAGTAAAGAAAGAACTGAGAAGAGAAAGAATTAGACAGAAGAACGTATGGAGCGTAGCTGTGTTCAGAACCGAACCGGATAGAGAGATGCTGGAACAGAGAGAGAGAAAGAGAGAGGGAAGTGTAATGTGAGAGGCTGTGAGGAGAGGAGGAACGCGGCGATGTGAAGGAAGATGTTTTCACACCATTAGCACCTTCGCTGTAATCACGCTGCAGCTGTGAGGCTTTTAAAGAATCTAAAAGAGGTTTAGTATCGAAAACGAGTGGAGCGATTGCACAGCGGGAGGAGAGCGAGGAGACGGGGAGATCGATACACAGCGACCATTTTCACTCCATTATATCGACAAGTGGAGCCGCAGAACAGCGAGCGGCATACCGCCGACGTCCTCGCTAACGGCCCAGACACCCGGGAAGGGGGGGGGGGGGGGTGCAGGAGGAGGAGCTTCATAACCTCTCACAAGGCTCACATCATCACACCTACGACATGGGGGCCAATATTTAATGTCAATCTCTCACTACAGATATCCAAAGAAAGAAGCAAAGAAAAGAAGGTGAAGAAACGGAAAGGAATCAAGAAAGTAAGTAAGAAAGGAGGAGACAGAGAAAAGGTTTAGACTGAGAAGAGTAGAAAAGGGAAAGAAAGAAAGAACATTAGCAAACTCCAGCACCATGTCCACTCTGGTAACACACTCTTCTTTCTTTAACTCTTTCCCTCTTTTTCCCCTCAATTTTTTAAATAATTTTTCGTTTACTCTCTCTCTCTCTCTCTCTCTCTCCTATTGTATATCCATTCATTTTCTATCGTCCCATCACAGCACCAGTTCTCCTTTGCACTTGCCAGAGTGCATTAATGGGTCACACACACACACACACACACACACAGTTCAGTAATGTGGTGAGGTTCCCACGGCTGACGGAGTCTCTGTGACTCTGATGCTGTGTGTCAGTACAGTCAAGTGTGAACACACACACACACACACACACACACACACACACACACACACACACAGACACACAGGAGGAAGAAAGGCTTCAGGGTCTGAGCTCTGCACCGTGTCCAAGTCTAATGCTGAGATTTCACTTCACTTTATTACACTCTCTATTAAACATGATGTGTTTGGACCGGGGGGGAGGGGGGGGGTAATACAGTGGAAGGGGAGGGGGCAGTGGAGAAGGGGAGGGGTAACTGTGAAGTCGGGGGCAATGGGGGCGGGGGGGGGGGGGGGTAACAGTGAAGGGGCAGGGGCAGAGGGGGTAAATTTGGAGGGGAGATGGGTAACAGTGGAGGAGGGGGGAGGAGCTAACAGTGTGGAGCACAGAGGAGAAACGACAACAAACGGAATAACATGATGAGATGAGAAGGATGAGGGAGGAGGACAAACACACATGGAGTGAAAGGACGAATGAGCAACAGGAAATAAAATGAAAATGACAAATGGGACGTCAGAGGAGAACAAGAAAGAAAGAAAGAAAGAAAGAAAGAAAGAAAGAAAGAAAGAAAGAAAGAAAGAACAGAGACAGGAGCGAGTCGTGTGAATTCCTGTGATGTGTTTATGAATAAAGTCTTAAACATCATAGAACTAATTACACACTCGAGCCTACACTGCTCGTACAATAAGACGTGTGTGTGTGTGTGTGTGTGTGTGTGTGTGCGCAATATTAAAGCACGTTTAAAAACCAAAGCGGTTTAACTCGTGTAAACATCTGCACCGTTAACCCGGGAGCCGCGCATCACATCTGCTGCCGATCGATCACCACCGAGGAGGAACGCTGCCCCGACGCGGTACACGGATTACGAGCGCCGCTTTAAACTACGAACCGGAACTCGAGTACGAACCGCCAGGTCGCATCAAGTTAAGGTAGAGACTGAAGAGGAGGAGGAGACATAGCTTTTGTAAACAAGAGGAACGCGAACATGAGTGTATGTAGATGCTATGAAGAAAAATAAATCTCATCGCTGCCCCTGGTGAGCGTACGGCGCTACTACAGCCTCGCTTTCCTGACTGGACATGTGAGCGAGCGCAACACAAACACCACACACTCTATCTTCACACTGATTACTAGCGACGCGAATCAGCATACGATGTCATCGCGATACCTCAATATAATCAGGCAATAATTTAGATGCGCCACCTGTAGGATTAGAGCAGAACTGCAACATTTTACTACCTCAAATACAACTGTATAGAAATTAAGAATTAATTGTAAAAAAAAAATTCTTTTGGATTCAGTGTTGCGATACATAAAGAATCGCGATATGTGACTGAATCATCAGGAGATCTCCGCCTCACTTCCTGAGCGCCAATTTTCCAGAACTTGACAGACGTCTGGAAGGAGTGACGGGATTAGCGTCGGGGAGACGACCGCGAGGAAAACTGAGTGCGCAAAAGACAAAAAGGAGGGAAAAAAAACTGAAACTGCGCCGCGGCTCAGAGTCTGTGGTTTTTACCAGCTAATGTGAGGAACTACATTCAGAAACCGATAGATTACGCGAAGAAGGTAAAAAAAAAAATCCCCAGGTAGTTTCAGGGAACATTCCGGAATATTTAGGAAGAAAAGCGCAGAGTTATAATTTTTTTTTTGTTTTTTTGTGAAAATAGCACAAGAGGTTTCTGTGGATCTGAAGCGAAGGTGGCGTGAGAGCTGGTGAATGGTTAACAGAAGTGAGAGTGTGTGTGTGTGTGTGTGTGTGTGTGTGTGTGTGTGTGTGTGTGTTTGCTTAGAGGAAAAACCTTCTGAAGCTTAACAAACCGAGACACGCGGGTCACCTTTTTACCTTAACGACACGACACAGCTGATTAAAACAAACTTACAAATTAATTGATTCATTAATTAACAGTATGAAAAAAAACAAAAGAAAGAAAGAAATGAAGCGCTCTCTCTCTCTCTCTCTTTTTTTTTTTTTCATTTTGTTTCACGGTGACACTGTGGACGGAGTTGAGCAACGAACCTGTTGTGTAACACCTGCGTCGTTCACACGGCAAAAACTCGACGTTTAATTAACCAGCGCTTGTTTTTCAAAAGAAAGAGCGATAGAGCGATAGAGAGAGAGAGAGAGAGAGAGAGAGAGAGAGAGGAGGGGGAGAAAAAAAAGCAAAGAGTAGCCGTCCTCACACGTCCGAGACTGTGTTTAAAGCAGACAGCTGAGCAATTACACTCCTTCACCGATCAGCTCTCGGATTACAGAAACTACAAAACGTCCTTTTTTTTACTACAGCTCGAAGACAGGAGGAGACACGAGGACGAGGTGGGCGGGGGACAGGGACACTCTTTCATTTTCTCCTGTCCTCTTTAATCAGGGAACTCTGAACCAGCGCTAGTAAAGTTCCAAACTCTAGAGAGTCAGAGAAAAGAAAATAAACCTGAGACGAGATCGGGGAGAGAGATACGGAGCAACCGGACCGACAGGTTCCTGACGGCGGGGCGTCTCACCTCAGCTCGGGGGCAGTTAGACAGAGACACGGAGAGAGAGAGAGAGACAGAGACAGAGAGAGAGAGAGAGAGGCAGAGACACAGAGGGAGAGACAGAGACACAAAGGGAGAGACAGAGAGAGAGACAGAGAGAAAAAGACAGAGAGAGAGAGAGACAGAGACACAGGGACAGAGAGGGAGAGACAGAGAGGGAGAGACAGAGACACAAAGGGAGAGACAGAGACACAGGGACAGAGAGAAAAAGACAGAGAGAGAGAGAGAGAGAGAGACACAGGGACAGAGAGGGAGAGACAGAGACACGGTGGGAGAGACAGAGAGAGAGAGACAGAGAGAGAGACAGAGACACAGAGGGAGAGAGACAGAGAGAGGCAGAGAGAGGAAACCTGTGGTGGCACTGTATGTAGGGATGAGAAGGTGTGTATGTGTGTGTGTGTGTGTGTGTGTGTGAAGAGGTTGATGGCGGGGTTAATGCTCGGGCTTTAAGGAGGTCAAAACTATCGTTTCAGGCAAATAAGTTCAAACTGAAGGACAAAAGGAGAACGAGGAGGAAACGAGGCTCAACAAGCAGCACGAGCTCGAGTTCCACATCACACACAGAGCGAGACAAAAATGTAGAGAAAGTAAAGAGAGGACGAAAGAAAGAAAGTCCAGAAGTTCCCACGAGCGTCACGGTGAAGCGAAACGGCGCGACACGGCGCAGCCGAGCAACAGGTGTAAGAACTTTACTCACCCATATCTTTTACCGAAAAGAACGTCGAGAGAGAAAAAAACTAAACAGAAATATCACTAGAACGTGGAATCCTTAATCCGCTTTTAACATGTAGCACTCCTAAAAAAAAGTCTGCTCCATACGTTACGATCCTTTCACGCGTTTACATCCAGGTAAAGCGGCGCTTTAAACATAATCCTCGTTTATATTCCACACCAAAAAGTTTCCCAAAAAAAAAAAGAGAAAGTTTTTAATCCGTTAAAACCTGGAGAGCTTCGTGTTCGTCCGTGTCGCTCTTATCAACTTTAAAGAAACGTCTGGTCTGAGGTCCGCTGTGCTGTCTGAAAAAAAAAAACACACACACACACAGTCCCTTCTGAGGACAAAGCTGCTTCACAATGTGGAGAGCGCCCGGGGGAACAGGAGCATGAGGGGGCGGGGCCTGGGCGTGAGGTCACACAAGGTGGGAGTCGCTATTGGTCCTGGGAAAAAGAGGCGGGAAAAAAGAGAGGCCGCGGCCCAGAAGGTGATTTCTCTATTTACTTTACTTATACTTTACCTGTGTGTGTGTGTGTGTGTGTGTGTGGAATCTGGGTGTGCGTCACATGACACAGCAGGAAAGTTTGCAGAGCATTTAGCAGACGTCACACGTTTAAAGTTAATCACTTTTAATTGAAAGTGACAGTAAATTTTTTATTTAAACTAGATTAAGAGGAATTTCTTTAAATGGAATTTTTATTAGCTGCTTTATTTGAGCTTTCTAAATATTTGATTACATTTAACAATCATTTTAAATAAGGAATCGGTAACAAAATAGTTTACTATTGCATTTTATCTTTTAAAAAAAAATTTTATTCGTGATGTAAGCGTGAGGCGTACGCGTGCTCCATCAGCAGAAAACAGAAACATGAGAAATATAAACATAAAACGCAAAAATGGAACATAAATATATAACGTGAACCAGGGTCGCGCACGCTGTACGTAACATAAATGTAACATAAAAATGTACACGTGAAACGTCAAAGTAGGACGTGGTTGTGAGGTGTGATAGTGAACTAAAAACGCTCGCTGTCGCATAAATACAGTCTCAGGACGGAGAAGTGGGACAGAGAGAGAGAGAGAGAGAGAGAGAGCGTAACGTCCCCAAAGAGCTGAGACATGAGCATTAGAGAAAGCTTTCTGGGGCATAAACACACACACACACACACACACACACACACACACACACACACACACACACACAGAGCGCATCTCTCGATAAATACACTCGTGCTCAGCGATGTATAAAACCACAATTTTACAGACAGACAGAAGTTCGAGAAAAAATGTGCTAGATAGGTAGTTTAGACAGACAGACAGACCGCAAGGCTGACAGACAGACGGGCAGGGAAACAGGAAAACAAGGGGGACAGACAGATGTGCAGGGACAGAGGGCGAGGTAGAGGAGCAGAAAAAGACAGAGAGAAAAAAGAATGAGAGACAGACAAGTTGAAATGTGTAATATGATTACTGCAGTGAGTTACTGCAGATAGACAGACAGGTGGACAAACAGTCGTATATAAAGACGGATGAACAGTTAGACAGTTGGGTAGACAGACAGATGGATGCATAGATAGAAAGGACATGTAGAGAAACAGACATGTAGGAATAGGGACAGGACGGTAGCGGCCCGAAACGCTCGCTGATTTGCATGTTGTCTGTAAGATTTTGCGAGACAGACAGACAGACAGGTAGGTGTACAGACGCAGACAGACACTCTGGTATTCAAAACAGACAGACAGAGAGATGACTGCGCAGACAGACAGGTGAGTATAAAGGCATACAGACAGATGGAGAGAGAGCGACAGGTACATGCAGATACACTGGGTCCAGCAAACAGACAGACAGGTACAGACAGACAGGTAGGTGTACAGACAGACGGATAGAGAGACAGACAAAGGAACAAGCGAACAAGTTATGGCGTCTCCAGCAGTGAGTCAGTGAGACAGTGTGTGACAAAGAGGTGTGTGAGAAACACATGAGCACACACTCACTGATAAGAACTCAGTAATCTGACCTTGGGTGTGTGTGCGTGTGTGTGTGTGTGTGTGTGTGTGTGGAAATTTAAAGAGCTAGAACAGGACAGAGAGGAAACACAAAGAAATCCTCTCACTCATTTGAAAAATGAAAAAAAATCTCGGCTTCGTGCTAAGCTAAGTGGTGGGGGAGGGGCGGGTGCTGAGGGGCGGCGGAACGTGCCGGAGAATGAGGAATATCTTTTTTCTTGTTCCCCAAAAGGATCCCGGCGGGTATTGACAGACCAGTGATGCATTTAGATAGAGCGATTAAGAGGAAGAAACGAAGCGAGGCGAGCCACTTCAGAAAAAAAAAAAAGAAAAGAAAAAAAAACGCCTCAGTGGCGCCACCACACCTAAGGAGGACGCGGGAAGAAAAAACATCAACGCCGACAAGGTGGAGGAGGGGCGCCAAAACCTATGCTCACTGTGTGTATGATGCAAGTGATGAACACTGAGCCGCACATTACCTCATAAAATATTGTTCTCTTTACATCCGTCCGTGTCAGTTATACTGCATCCGTTTATACATCATCCCTCCATCCGGCCATCTATCCATCCAAATACCAATCCCACATATAAATGATCATCTATCTATCAATCAACATTTGTCCATATACTGTATCTACTCTTACCTCTTCAGCACCTAACCGTGCCTCCATTCATCCATTTTCCATCCACCCATCCATCCATCACTTATCTAATTACCTCATCCACTCGTTTAATTATCTATCAGCTGTCTAACCATCAAGGCATCCATCCAGTCAAGCACACAGCTATCAGCCATCCATCAATCCATCCATCCATCTCTCTATCATTCTCATAGCTATCTATTTGACATCTCAACCTCTATCCATCGATCGCTCAATCCATCCTTCCTTCATCTTTCCGGTCATCAATCCGCTGATATTACTACCAGATGTCTGAACATCAAACATATATCCCTCTTTCATCCATTTAACAACCCATGCATTCATCCATATATTTGTCTATCAGCTGTCTAATAAAGAACAGTATCCATCCATCCATCCATCCATCCATTTGGCTATCTATCATCATTATAGCTTATGCATCAGCCATCAATCAATCAATTAACCTAATTAATCTTCAATCCATTGATCCATTTGGCGATCATATATCAATCCATCCATCAAACTATCCATAAACCCATCAATTCATCCATCACTCCATAAGAGTGACAGATGAAAGCTTTATAAAAGTGCTAGATGGATTTGTTTTTCCCCCCCAACAATGCACATTTTTGCAGGTCGCCATGGTAACTGTAACACGTTTTATTAGCCCACTGAACAATTAGCATTCTAACTAGCGCTCACTGGCACTGAAACACATCATCACGAACGCGTTCTCCTGCACGTAACCCGTTATTACCGCGTGTTCAGGCGGAGCTCTCCGAGGGTGGAATGTTGGGAACGGTGGGAATATTGGGCAGAACGGTAGCTGACTGAGGCGCTCGCTGATTTGCATGTTGTTTGTAAGATTTTGCACCCATTTGCATGGAAAGTATATTTAGGTATTCAAATGCAGCAGACTCGAGCGAAACCACGCCCAGGTCCAACGTTAACCTGCAAAACCAGAAAGTTCACCTGGAGTTATGAGAAACGGAGGACTTCACCTACAGCACAACAAAACCTGCACAACCAGGTGGAGACTTGAGTGAAATTGCAGCCTCCTGAACGGATTAGCGACCGTGACGAGGCGACAGAGCCGCAGGAAACAGCGGGAAATTAGCAAAGCAAAGGAACAAAAGAGCTCAATTAGTTATCAGTCTTTAACAGTAAAAAGGGAAAGTAACAATAATAGGAAACGACCATACTTTGGTAAACAAACAATAACATTAGCATCATGCTAAACTTGTGATTCATTTTTATGAAGTTACATTAAAAAACTACAGCAAAAAAATTTTTTTTACTCAATATCTTTATATAGAAGAATTTTAAGTTTTGCACTAAACGTTTACAATGAGAAATTTTTTAAATTCTATTTTAATGTGAAATTAATTTGAAAGTTCATTTATTATGCTTAAATGTTTTTTTTTTTTTACATTTTCCTGTTTTTCCGTATTAAATACTTTTATAGAATAAAAATGTAAATTACAAATACTTTATAGTATTAAAACTTACTTTTAATCAAAGGAATTAGTTTCTTTTCACATTCGAAAATGTAAACTTTTTCTTTATTTCCCCTCTTTTTCAGTGTTATAGCCGGCTTATATTCAATCTTAAAATGGATAAAATAAATGTAACAAATTCTTTTTAACATTCTTCTTACATCCCATGTTAAACATTTAAGTTGTAAAATATTAACATTTATGTATTTGTCATTTGTCTTTCTAAAAAAAAAAAGTTTTTTTTTTTTTTAATCAGAATATATATTTGACATGATATTTATAAAATAATTTCATAAAATTTATTTGCACGCAGCCCTTTCAGGACGCAAAGTCTGAAGATTAAAAAACTATGTATAAATAAACCATAAAGCCCTGAAAAAATAAAATTCTCACACACAGAGATAAATGTGTAAGTCATTAGGGTGTAACAGGAGACGTTTTCAGCCGGTTGTTGTAGACGTTTCATCCGGATAAAAACGACACTTTTTCTCCTCATGCTCAGGAGTTTTAACGTTTCTTCTTCTTCTCTTGTGTTTGGTAATAAAATATTTTGTTGCTCCTGGCGAAGCCACAACGGTGCGCTTTTACATAATTCATCACAAGGAGCAGAAATAAAAAGCAGAGGAAAAAAACTCTAGCTCGAGTGTGTGACGGGTTCAGGCTCGAACACGGATATAGATCACGATGCTACACCTAAAGCTTCCACTTCCTAGTAATGACATTAGCATGAACGGCTAACTGAATAAGTCAACCCCGTTTTGGTCAAACTTTATCCAATACAACACTAAACTCCTCACTCAACTGTAACAAACATTAGCAGCAACACATCCATATATGCTTTACACGTCTTTTTACATTTTTAAAGGAAAAAAAAAAAGACTGAAACCAGTTCTCTTTAAACCGAACTAAGAATTTCACTCATGTTCAAAGGGCAGCTGAATTACTTTCAGCCACGCCCATAAACTCCATAAAGAGCGCTAAAAGAGACAAATTGTGTGCTAAATGTTGCAATAATCCACTGCAGCGCTTCAACTCCCACAGACACACACTAAACTCTGCTTCTTTTTTAAAGGGTGCCATTACTTTTGTGTTATTCTGTCTTATTCGTTTTCATTTTTGATTCATTTGTTTCCAAAATCATTTCACAACATGTTTAATGAAAATGCAAACCATCTTTTGAAGGACTTACCAATTGTTATTTTTTGCTCATATCGAGTTAGCGTAACGAGTTAGCAAGGAAATGTGAAGTTAGACTGTCGCTCGAAACGAAGAAAGTAACATGCTGGGATCGTTCAACTGCGCCCCCTTGTGTTTAAACTAGAAATATCACTTTCTGCACATTTATTATGTTTTTGCCATGTCTTGGTAATTATGATAATTATGACATTTATCATTTGTTTAAATTACACTCTGAGTCAATCACAGCGTGTGTGTGTGTGTGTGTGTGTGTGTGCGCGCGCGCGCGTGTGTGAGGTCGTAAAATATAACTGACCGCATGAAATACTGTCTTTGCTGAAAACAAACTACTGATAACACAACAACAAGGTGCAAAGTGGGAATATCTGGCAACCTGGAATGACATGTCAGTTAGGTGGAGGCGGGCAGGTGGGTGTAGGGGGTGTAGGGGGTGGGGGGGTATTGGGGAATGTCAATTACACACATGTCAGGGAAAGATAAAGGTGCGAACAGTCGAGTCTAAAAATGGCGGCAATCAGGCCAAGAATGCAAACAAGACTAGAGGTGACACAAAAGAAGCAAAAATCCCACCCACACACACACACACACACACACACACACACACACACGCCAAATGAGAGAGTAATCCATCACGGATGCCATTTGCCAGTAACGTCTTCTTTAACAAAGCCTTGACAGATGGGAGGGGATAAGAGCTGGTGTGGGTCTAAGTGGGAAACATGAAGAGGTGAAAAAATCTCTCTCTCACACACACACACACACACACACTTATTAGCTATGAAAGTCACGTCCGCGCATTAGCCTCCTTGCTAGAGATGGATGATGGGAGGTACAGTAACCTTGCGCCTTCCTAACAATAATCTGTTTTATTTATACGCCGCTATTTTCTCCACCATTTACAACAAGTAGAAACATTCGAAACACATGTAACACACACACACACACACACACACACACACACACACACACACACACACACACAGACACACTTCGTGCAGCCCTCACACCCATAAGTGGTTCTTCTCCACAAAACAGAATGCTCTAGAGATCTCCAGCATGAATACGCTCCTGTGAGATCCTCAAAGAGTGTGTTGGAGTGGAAGATCTCGACTGATCTCAACCTCACTGAACCAGCACCTCTGGGATGTCGAAGAGCCTCCAGTTCCAATTGAGTTCCAGATCTTCCACTCCAACGCACTCCATGTCTTCAAGGAGTTGGCTTTAGTGGATCTCACAGGAGCGTCGTGATGCTGGATAAGGGTTCAGGACTCTCAGTTCTTCATACGCTGGAAGATCTAGTACAACGGCGGAGATCCCGAGTGTCCTGATGACTCGGCATCATGATGTTGAACAAGGACATGCGGTCAGGGTGCACATACTTATTTAATGCACTGAAGCTCACTCGGCTTTAAATAAACCCGATGCGTTCTTCGGTTCTCCTCAACCTTTCTGCCTTTTTCCGCATTTCCACATACACGACTTTCCTTCAAAGCTCTGCTTAAGGTCTGAACTCTGACATCTTTTTCTACGCACGCGGCCTAGACGCTATATGGAAACGTACGGCCGCGCTTCCAGACACCGCGCGGCGCAGACTTGACCTCGGATTTCGCCGGCCTTCGCGGAAATCGCCGCCGAAAAAAAAAAACACGTCTTCAAAGATCTCGGGGGTAATTATCTAAACCTCATGCTTACACAAAGTTTTCCAGCTTTGACTGCCAAAATAATCAAGAGCTCGTGAGTTACTTAAGTGCACGACTAAACCCCTAGAAAAGAGAGAGAGAGAGAGAGAGAGAGAGAGAGGCCGTTCAGTCTTTCAGCGCAGACAGGGATTAGCCCGGGCTAACGCGCCGGCATTCTTGTAGTTCTCCCCCTCCTCTAATCCCGCCCAGACATCATGCTGGAACACGCTCGGGTCAGCTCGTCACAATGGAGTCCTGCGGATGTATGGAATAACACAGAGGCCCGCTGAACCCCCCCTTAAAAAAAGAAAAAACATGTGCATACATAGCCCAAGTGCACTTTAGATTCCATCAGTCACACACACCGTCAGGCCTGGGGACGCAACGTCCAGCGCGTCGCTCTTTCCAAGAAAGACGAGTAAGGATTGAGTTTTTATTCCGTATCAAATTTCTTTTATTCCGTATCAAATTTCTATAAGAAATAAACAACAATACGTAAGATGCCTTCTCGGGGAGTTTTTCCTTGCCGCCATCAATTGTTATTTCTATAAAGCTGATAAAACTTAACTAGATTGAAATCAACTGTAGCACTAGTTTAAAAAAAAATGCTTTCAACATTGGCAAAAAAAAAAAACTCGCAATCTGTGTCAAAATAATGTAATGTGATTTTCCATTTGCTTTTAAATTACTCTAGTGGTTGATGTAGTTTTACAAAAATTGCCAACTTTCTAAATTCTACCATAAAAAGACACCGTAAAAGACACGACGTTTCAAAGCTTCCTGACGTTAAATAAACGAAACGTAAGAGGAGTTATTCGTCCTTCTCAGGAAATAACTGATCACAGAATAACAAAGGAAGTGAATTAATGAATGTAAATAAACATACAGTTATGTCATAATCAACTTCCATTTTACCTGGAATTAAGATGATACAACAGCGTCAGGAATGAAACACCATATCACACCTGCTGTTTACGTGTCATACTGTTTATCTGTTTGGTTACATGGAAAATTCTCAGGAAGCAAATTAGTTGCTGTTTGACTCGTCTGATCCATAAGAGTTGACTTTTTGAAAAACTGGTCATGTGCAGGGAGGGCTTGTTCTTCCTGACCCAACGATGTCTGACATGGTTAATACAATCCCACTTGAAAGTCAAATTAACAACAAACATCTCTGCACTTTATAAAATTATATTACCTTTTTAAAACAATAAAACTGAATTTAAGTGGACGTGGAAACCCTGTGTCGCCAAACAGCTGCACTACTGTCAGAGGTGCTGTGACTCAAAATGACTTTCCGACCAATCAGAATTCAGAATTCTTCTGCCTGTGTATAGTTGCTGGATAACGCGCCCCCTCTTAGTGTTTTCATATGCAGCGCACGCTCATTTACCTCCTCCAGCTGCTGCTGTCTGTAAATTTGATCCGGCCCAGCCAAAATGTGAGACGAGCCCTAATGCAATTTCCAATTTCCAAATGTTCCGTTCCAGTGAGACGATGTGGCAGGGGTTTTCCCAGTGGGAAAATCTTCACATCGAGCCACATGTCTGTAATGAGTTTTACATTACAATGCAACGGTACTTTCAAAAGAACCAGAGTACCTCCCCAAAACACCCACTTGTCCACCGTTACTCCTCAATATCATCCCTTCATCCAACGTTACTCTCCAAAATCATCCCTTCATCCAAAGTTATTCCTCAAAATCATCCCTTCATCCAACGTTACTCCTCAAAATCAGCCCTTCATCCAAAGTTACTCTCCAAAATCATCCCTTCATCCAACGTTATTCCTCAAAATCATCCCTTCATCCAACGTTACTCCTCAAAATCATCCCTTCATCCAACGTTACTCCTCAAAATCATCCCTTCATCCAACGTTACTCTCCAAAATCATCCCTTCATCCAACGTTATTCCTCAAAATCATCCCTTCATCCAAAGTTATTCCTCAAAATCATCCCTTCATCCAACGTTACTCCTCAAAATCAGCCCTTCATCCAAAGTTACTCTCCAAAATCATCCCTTCATCCAACGTTATTCCTCAAAATCATCCCTTCATCCAACGTTACTCCTCAAAATCATCCCTTCATCCAACGTTACTCCTCAAAATCATCCCTTCATCCAACGTTATTCCTCAAAATCATCCCTTCATCCAACGTTACTCCTCAAAATCATCCCTTCATCCAACGTTACTCCTCAAAATCATCCCTTCATCCAACGTTACTCCTCAAAATCATCCCTTCATCCAACGTTACTCCTCAAAATCATCCCTTCATCCAAAGTTATTCCTCAAAATCAGCCCTTCATCCAACGTTACTCCTCAAAATCAGCCCTTCATCCAAAGTTACTCCTCAAAATCATCCCTTCATCCAACGTTACTCCTCAAAATCATCCCTTCATCCAAAGTTACTTTCCAAAATCATCCCTTCATCCAAAGTTATTCCTCAAAATCAGCCCTTCATCCAACGTTACTCCTCAAAATCAGCCCTTCATCCAAAGTTACTCTCCAAAATCAGCCCTTCATCCAACGTTATTCCTCAAAATCATCCCTTCATCCAACGTTACTCCTCAAAATCATCCCTTCATCCAACGTTACTCCTCAAAATCATCCCTTCATCCAACGTTACTCCTCAAAATCATCCCTTCATCCAACATTACTCCTCAAAATCATCCCTTCATCCAACGTTATTCCTCAAAATCATCCCTTCATCCAACGTTACTCCTCAAAATCATTCCTTCATCCAACATTACTCCTCAAAATCATCACTTCATCCAACTTTATTCCTCAAAATCATCCCTTCAATTACTGTTTCTCCCCAAATCACCCTTAATCCAATTGTATTCCCCCAAAACACCCCTCCATCCATTGTTACTCCCAAAATCACCACTTCATCCAAAGTTATTCCAAAAGAATCTAAATCACCCCTTCATTCAACGTTACTCCGAAAGTCACCGCTTCATTTAATGTCACCCCCAAATCACTCTTCATCCAAAGTTGCCCCATAATCACTGGCTTGTGGAGAGTTACTCCCCACCCTTATCCAGTGTGACCCCCAAATCACCCCTCATATGGAGTTACCTTGTTATTGAGAAACCACAAAGCATAGTCCCTGTGACTGACCTGTTGCTGTAGAAACGAGAGCATTAATATAAAGGAGAACTTAACAGCACCTTGGCATCATTTAAAGTATTTTTTCTACAAAATAGTTTAAAAATAATTTAAAAGTAAACTCACTAAATGCAGAAACTTGATTTCTGGCAGCAGGTGCATCGTGTTCTCATCTTTATCCATGAGAATTTTTTTTTACCCCTTACAGTCACGAAAAAGGACAGAGGGAAGAAAGGTAACACGTTTTTGGTGTAATGAGAAATTGGCTTTAATTAGTGCTTTCTGGAACTGATAAACATTTCCACGGTCCTCTTGGCCAGCGGCCACAGCTGGATCTCGACAGCGCAGTTTTGTCCATCGCTCAAATGGAGGAAAAAAATGTAAAAAGTTGGCATAACTGCCTCCCATCTGGTCCTCCACCGGACAATAGAGACATTCATGTGGTAAAGAGAAATAATCTGGGAAGTGAACCAGTGCTAATGGTTATGTATCAACATGACAGTAAGGCGGAGCTCTCGCAGCTGACGGGAGTGTGCATTTTCCTCTTCAGGATTTTTTTTTTAAGTACTTGGGTCTCCGTGACCTTCACGCCATCTGGGCCAAAGCAATTTGCTTTGCGCATGTCGAGCCAAATGCAAGTGGGAAGACAAAATACAACCCAGAGAAACCTCGCCTTCTCTCTCTGCGTTCTCCTAATTCATACGTTCGTTAGACTCGGTTTGCTCGTTACGTCCTAATAGCTTTCTAATTGAGCAAAAAAAAAAAAAAAAAAACCTGAGGAAATATTCAGCCATTCAGTTAATGCTGGTTTGTGAGAATATCATCAACAAAACCGAGTTCCTCTGGTGCAATCAGTTCAATCAGCAAGACGACCTCTGACTCGTTTACAAGGACATGTTTATGTCATATGTGTGAAAGGAGTCTCCAGTGCGAGTCTCCGGTGCGAGTCTCTGGTGCGAGCACTTTGGAGGAGTCGGACTTAAAGCTGTGAGTTTTTCAAGAGTTTTATGACATTTTACTTCAATGTATTACTTCAATAATCAAGTATTATATATTTATAAAATTGTGATACTTACAGAAATGCAATACAAATTCAATCGGCACCTGAGTATCATGATAATATCGTATCGGGATTCCCATCCCTTATTACAAAACAAGCTGCGTTTTTGTTTTTTGCATTTTTTTTGTCTTACGCACTTCGAAAGAGTGAAAAGAGCGTAAAAAAATCAAGATCAATTATTTATAGCTGCTAGAACGTCAGCAGCAACACGAACTCACTTGGACGTCGGACTTTGCACAACATTGAAGTGAAAAAAACAGAATCGCTGAACGCAAAACTGTTCCACAGAAGGAGTGTACCTTGGTTATTCTACAAATTTTTTTTATTTTTTTGTAAATTTAATAATTTGCTAATAATTTCCAGTAAGCTATTTTATAATATATATATTTTTACACTTGTATTCTGTAAACATTTTCTAGTTTCAGAGTCCGAGCGGCGAGGTTTTCATTTATTTAAGACCCGCACCACGAATCCATCTTCGCTCGCTGCTGGAGTGTTCGGCGAGGGATTATGGGTAGATTTTCCCTTCGCTCAGCGCCACGGGATCTTCAGCACAACGGCTGAACTTTGACCCCCTCGGAGAGCATGAGTAATGGAGAGTCAACAATCTTCCTTCTCAGACAGAAAGAGGCATGAAGGTGAAAACACAGCGTGAGGCGTCTCCACAGCCGAGCGCACGCCGGGATCTGGATGAAATGATTAACAGACTGGGAGCGGAGGTGTGTTTAACGGTCGAGGAGGTGCAGAGAGAGAGACGGTCTGAAAACCATCACGGATTCGCTCAGGGTTTCCGTTAATAAACATTTTTTTAAAATAATAATTATAATTGATTTCAGGAAGTGTAACACTGAGTCTCTGGAACTGTCGGGACGCGGACAGGGACGTGATCTGGGACGAGGACGCTCTCGGTTCTTCTGCCTGATGGATTCGCGTTAATAATGAAACCTGACGCAATCAGGATATGCTGAAGGAGAGGGAACTATTTCATCCCGCGACAGAGCGCTTAGCCGTGAAATAAACTAACCTGACCCGACACCGAGGAAGAGACGAGTCCCGGTTTCACTCGGACATTAAGAGCGGACAAGATTTAAAGAAAGAAATAAACACGGGGACAGTCGAGAGGACGGCGTTTCGAGCGTCTACCTTTAATAAACGACACGAGGTAGCTGGAGAAAGAAAGAAAGTCGTCTTTGTTGCGAGGTGACGGTCTCCCCCACGGCGCTACAGAGTGTTTACGGAGACGACATCATTCACGAGAGCAACATGAACAGATAGATAAAGAAGTTTAAAGAAGGGAAACCAGCACTGGAGACAACCTACACCGCGGGAGACCATCAACTCTGACAAAGTAGGTTTTCTAAACAGGATTCGAGAGTTGGGTTCGACAACGGTGTAAAGGCGGGGCTTGTGACGGAGGTGATGTTGAGTAGCGCGTCTGGATAGAGGCGGAGTTACTCCACCAACACGTGTTTATATAAAAGTCACTATTTTGAATTTCAAAGTTTAAACACACTTCACAATTCCAAATGAAAAGAAAAAAAAGCTCAAGTGTCGGTGAGAAAAACGCGAGCGTGTGAAGACTAAACCAAGCAGAAATGAAAAACGATAACCTTTAATGAAGAGCTACAGTTCCTAATCAAACCTTCCACTTTCAACCAATAAGACATTTTTGGTTTTGGTTCCAACGCAGGAAGAAAAAAACAGACAACAATAAAGAAACACCGAGCAAAGTACTTCATAAAACTCATTTCTTTTCATTTTTAGGTTGTTCTCTCTGAATATGTAAAAACATTAACAGTTTTGCTTCAAAGTTTAATTGTAGTTACATAAAAAAAATTAACAAAATGTTCTAGAATTTCTTAAACATTACACACGTGGACAAAATTGTTGGTGCCCTTCGGTCAATGAAAGAAAAACTCACAATGGTCACAGAAATAACTTTAATCTGACAAAAGTAATAATAAATAAGAATTCTATGAATGTTAACCAAAGAAAGTCAGACATTGCTTTTCAACCATGCTTCAACGGAATTATAAAAAAAAATGAACTCATGGAACAGGCCTGGACAAAAATGATGGTACCCCTAACTTAATAGTTTGTTGCACAACCTTTTGAGGCAATCACTGCAATCAAACGATTCCTGTAACTGTCAATGAGACTTCTGCACCTCTCTGCAGGTATTTTGGCCCACTCCTCATGAGCAAGCTGCTCCAGTTGTTTCCGGTTTGAAGGGTGCCTTTTCCAGACGGCATGTTTCAGCTCCTTCCAAAGATGCTCAATAGGATTGAGGTCAGGGCTCATAGAAGGCCACTTTAGAATAGTCCAATGTTTTCCTCTTAGCCATTCTTGGGTGTTTTTAGCTGTGTGTTTTGGGTCATTGTCCTGTTGCAAGACCCATGACCTGCGACTGAGACCCAGCTTTCTGACACTGGCCAGCACATTTCTCTCTAGAATCCCTTGATAGTCTTGAGATTTCATTGTACCCTGCACAGATTCAAGACACCCTGTGCCAGATGCAGCAAAGCAGCCCCAGAACATAACAGAGCCTCCGCCATGTTTCACAGTAGGGACAGTGTTCTTTTCTTCATATGCTTCATTTTTCCGTCTGTGAACATAGAGCTGATAAAAAAAAAAGTTCCATTTTTGTCTCATCTGTCCATAGGACATTCTCCCAGAAGCTTTGTGGCTTGTCAACATGTAGTTTGGCATTTTCCACTCTGGCTTTTTTTATGATTTGTTTTCAACAATGGTGTCCTCCTTGGTCGTCTCCCATGTAGTCCACTTTGGCTCAAACAACGACTGATGTTCCTTGAGCATGAAGTTCACCTTGGATCTCTTTAGAAGTCTTTCTGGGCTCTTTTGTTACCATTCGGATTATCCGTCTCTTTGATTTGTCATCAATTTTCCTCCTGCGGCCACGTCCAGGGAGGTCGGCTACAGTCCCATGGATCTTAAATTTCTGAATAATATGTGCAACTGTAGTCACAGGAACATCTAGCTGCTTGGAAATGGTCTTATAGCCTTTACCTTTAACATGCTTGTCTATAATTTTCTTTCGAATCTCCTGAGACAACTCTTTCCTTCGCTTCCTCTGGTCCATGTTGAGTGTGGTACATACCATGTCACCAAACAACACAGTGACTACCTGGAGCCCTATATATAGGCCCACTGACTGATTACAAGATTGTAGACACCTGTGATGCTAATTAGTGGACACACCTGGAATTAACATGTCCCTTTGGTCACATTATTTTCAGTATTTTCTAGGGGTACCATCATTTTTACCATATTTTTTTTATAATTCTGTTGAAGCATGGTTGAAAAGCAATGTCTGACTTTCATTGGTTAACATTCATAGATTTGTTTTAAATTATTACTTTTGTCAGATTAAAGTTATTTATGTGACCAATGTCAGTTTTTCTTTCATTGACCAAAGGGTACCAACAATTTTGTCCACGTGTGTGTGTGAATGTAATTACTGTAATATTCCAAATTATATTACTAGAATAAAAAACACAATAGTATTATTATTATTATTATTAGGCTCTTTTTCTAGATTTCTCTTCAATTTATTAAATATACAATTTTATTTTTTAAAGAATGTATTTCAAGGATGTTTGCTACACAATGTATAATTTCTATTTCAGTTTTTGCCTTTACCTTTTAATTTCAATTCAATTCCAGTTGAAAAGAAATTTTATTTATGCCTTTAACTACAGTGACTGTCGCAATACAGCTGCTTTGTAGTTAAAGAATTTCTCGTCTTTTATGCTTTTTATCTGAAGTATAACATTAATGTTTCAATTTGAAATAAAATGTAAAAAAATTGTACTCCTGTCTTTTTTCATTTTTTTTCTTAGATGAACAGAATTATGCATCCAAACACTCACCAACTCCAACAAAAAATGTAAAAAAAAAAAAAGAAGTAATTTTCCTAGTTTTCCAAGGTTTTCCATGATTCCCGTTGAATTCCATGCGCAGTGTATTTGCGCGCGGCCTGGCGGCACCTCGTCCCTGATTCCCGCTGCAATTTAGACCTGAATGTCAGTTGAAGTGGGTTTTGGGGCAGCGGAGTCCAGGACTGTTTAATTTGCCTTTAGCTTGGCTTTAAGGATGAGGAAGAGTAAACATCATCCCTGAAAGGGTTTCCACAGGTCACTCCCTCACATGCGCATCACTCACCCGTGACTCACCCCAGACAACAACAACAACGCCGTCTCACTCCTTCACACGCACATCACTTACCCTGACTAACCCCACGTCAACACTCGCTCATCACCATCACTAACTCCGGGCTAAGTCCCTGATACCACTGCCATGTCACTCACTTAAAACCTCATCACTCTCCCTGACTAATCCCAGGTTACACTGCAGTAAAGTTCTCTCAAAAACTCATCACTTGCACTGACTAACCCCATGATGTCGTGCCATTCTCTCGAAAACCTACCATCCTCTGTGACTAACCCCAGACAGCACTGCGTGCCGCTCGCTCGTACTCTGAACACTCAACCCGATTAAGCCCCAGATAAGGAGGGTGTGTCAGTCACTCATACACTCATCACTTGCTCAGACTATCCATGACTGACCCCTGATAACCCCTGTTTTAATTTCCTGCCATGCCTCATCACTCACCCCGACTAACCCCAGACGAGGAGGGTGTGTCAGTCACTCATACACTCCTCACTCTCGCTGACTAACCCCAGGTGACACTGCTGCACTGCTCTCTCAGGAACTCATCACTGCCACTTGAATCCTCATCATTCAGCCCGACTAAACCCAGATTACCCCGTGTGTGTAAATATTGAGCAGTCTTTCATCAATTCCACTGAAACTCAAGCGCAGACCCTGAGGGGTTCTCAGCTCAATCAACCAAACCGAAAAGAGAACAAGAGAGAGAGAGAGAGAGAGAGAGAGAGAGAGAGAGAGAGAAATTGATGGTAAAACTGGGCTTGGGTCCTGATGCAGGTAGCAAACAACACGGCACGGCGCCGGAGCTGTAATTATCCCACAGCGTCAGCAATCAGAAATGGGAATTATGGAAATGTTATCATTTTAAATAGAAAGAAATAAAGAAAGAGCGGATGATATGAACTCGGTGAGACGTCAGGATTGTGTTTGTGTGCCGCTTAATTTTTTTGTGGTTGTTGTGGTTGTTGTTGTTGTTATTGTTGTACTCGGGCCGTGTGTTGAGTGACATGTTCATTAGCTGCGCGGCGTTGTTTCTAATTAACGCGGCCGGCGGAGGTGACATTAGGACACGGCTTCAGTTAATTAGCCTACAGGCTGCTAGAACGATTAGCGCTGCGGAGTTTAAGGACGTCTGAAAAGCACTTTTCAATAACTTCAAAAAAGGGAAAGTGTTTCAGGCCCCGACACAAATGCGAAGCCATTACATCATCACTCGGTGAGACGCGGCGTCAGCGCTAGCGACCGAGATGCCGCCGCTCGGCTCCGTGGAGCTAAAACGTCTACAGCTAAAAAAAAAAAAAATCATTAGTACCACGTTAGCACACCGGCTCTAAGACCTTATGAAGAGATGTTTACGTTACATTCAGGGAAGGAGTCTCCAGTGTTCAAAAAATATAAAAGAAACAATGAAATAGAAAGAAAGAAAGAGGAAAAAAGAAAAATAGACAAATTAGAAACAGAAAAAGAAAGGAGGTATAGGAAAAAAAAATTAATAAGAAAGAAAGAAAGAAAAAAGAAACAAGAGAATTCATAATTGCTTTATTCCTTTTAACTTTTATGTAAGAAGATGAAATAAACAGATTTATTTTGTGATTAGTGAAACAGTTTCTGACCTCTGGTCTGAGCGCACACACACACACACACACACACACACACACACACACACACACACACACCGTCCTGAGGACATTTGTTGTGTGATAAGCGCTCTCCACTTCACAAGATGTTAATTTAAATTCCAATTAACTTTTCAATTAGAATTATCTCTCTCTTCTCATAACCACCGGAGCGTACGCTGATGTTTATTTATTTGTTTTTTTGGAGAGGAAGTGGAGGCGCGGGGGTGGGGGGTGGGGGGGGGGGGGGGGTGTTAGTGGATTGGCGCTCTGAGCCGCAGGTGAACAGACCGATAAGAGGGACCGGTAGAGGACGGAGACGGAGACCGAATATAAAACACAAACACACTGCGCTGTGATAAACAAACCAACAAACAAACAAACAAACAAACAAACAAACTGTCACAGTCATGACATCTCAAAATGCGTGTACTAGAGGCCGGGCTACACGAGAGTAATGTGACATCACTGTAGTCTAAAAAACACATCAGAACATAATGTTTAAAAAAAAAAAAAAGGAGGAAAGGGTTCAAAGCCAAAAATCAAGACGCAAGGAAAACTAGACAGAAGAGATACATGACAAAAAAATTTATAAACAAAAAAAAGAGAAAAAAAAAGACAACTGTATAAAAACTTGACAAAAAAGAGATAAGCAACATGAGAAAGAAAAAAGAAAAAAGCTAGAAATGCAAGACGAGAGATAGAAATGAATAAAAAAAATCTAAAAGAACGTGAAGACTAGACAGAAAAGAGATAGAAAAAAATCAAAAAGAACTTAATGGAAACTAGAAAGAAAAGAAATAATTCACAAAAAAACTACAGAAAAACAAGAAGTGTAAGATGTGAGGAATCAAGAAGAATGCCATGAAGACTAAGGAGTAAAGAAAGAAGAAAAAGAAAGAAAATCATAAATAGGGAGACAAAACAAGAACCTGACAGAAAGAAAGAAAGAAAGAAAGAAAGAATGTCAAAAAGAGATCAACACTTGAAATGCTAGGAGATAAAGAAGAAGAAACAAATGAAAAAGAAAGAGCGAATAAACCGGACTGTGGAGCGTAGAGACGTTTTTGAGGATCTGAGGTTTCTGGTGTTTTGTTCAGGAAAAAAAAAATAAAACCAGCAGCAAGTTATTAATTGAAAAACAGTTTCAATTAAATCAAGATAGTTTAATGGATTATGACAATTGATAACTGACCATTTTTTTTGCTATCTAATGGGGGGCGGGGCATCACAGACTCAGGATCCCCAGACGCCCCTGACACCGATGAAGCTCCCGAGACGAGAACGCGAGCGAGTCGGGCGGCAGTGACGCAGCGACGGCCCGCGGCCCCGATCGCGCTCCGCACGGGATACGTTTCCCGACACACGACGATCCTGACTCGCTAAGACCTTTCGTTTGTCCCAGAAAGAACATGGAAGACGGTGTTGGAGTCGCTGAACCCTGATATTTCATCATGTTCTCTCCAACAGGAGGAATGAAAATGCCAAGTGTGGCATGAAATATTCATTCATACGCCAGGGCTTTTTATGTAAAAATATGGCTGACTGATTCTATTAACTCAAACCTGTAATTTATGCTTCTGCTGAAGGTTATTGTCGCTAAATTTAGCCTGTTAAATCCAGTTAGGTCCAATAAAATGAACCAGTGACTCTGCGGGACGACTTCACCAGCCTGAGCGGCGCGGCAAGAGGAAATGCTTTCAATACATTTTTTTTTTTTTAATGGTGGTCGTATAGAAAATGTACAGAAACTCACTCATCATCTATACCGCTTAAACCTGTATTCAGGGTCACGGGGGGCCTAGAGCCTATCCCAGGAGACATGGCAGGGTACACCCTGGACAGGGTGCCAATACATCGCAGGGCACAGACACACACACATACACTCATTCATTCACACACTACGGACAATTTGGGAACACCAATTAACCTAACCTACATGTCTTTGGACTGTGGGAGGAAACCGGAGAACCCGGAGGAAACCCACCAAGCACGGGGAGAACATGCAAACTCCGTGCACACAGAGACGGGAATCGAGCCTGGCCGGGGATCGGACCCGGACCCTGGCGGTGCAAGGCGACAGTGCCAACCACTACACCACTGTGCCGCCATGTACAGAAACTAACTACGAAAATGTTATTGTTAAATCTGAAGAGAAAATGCAAGCGTTACTATGGGAACGGAGGCCACACCAGACAGTGGAATTGTCTAGGATTGACAGGCCACGCCTCCTTCACTAAAGCTAACGGTACGCCAGAGCCATGATCACATCTGAAACACCAGCCTCCCAGGAACTCCTTTAATTGTGTTCCCAAAACATGTGGAAATGTCACAACAAGTCCCGGTTTGACTCGAACGCCCATGGTGTATGTAGGAATAAATCCTAAGTTCCTATGGATCTTAGCAGCAGAAATGTTAAAGGTTATTCCTTAAAAATTTTTTTTTTTTTTTTTTTTTAACTGAGCGAGAGAGAAAGTTATATTGTTGTTATTAGTTACACTGCTGAATTCTTTTAAGCTTCATCTCCAGGTTTCTGTTATGAACTCATTAATTACCTACAACAAAAAAAAAACAACAACTCATTTTTACGACACAGCTCAGAGTTAACATCATCTCAGGGACTATTAAAAAACAAAACTCCGAAGCGTTCGAGTTCCCGCTCGGCCCGGCTGAGGGACAATAAAACAAAAAGTAATCAGTAACAACGACTCTTGGCTGCAGACGTCCAACATCTGTCTCACTCAGGGGGCTGATTCGCAAAGTTTTACAGCCGGAGCCTTTTCACACAGGCTGCTTTATTTACAGGCAAGAATTTGGTGCAATAAAACGTCTAAATAGAGACACGCTGCCATTTCCCAGCAAATCCACTACATTCCATTTACGTGATAATCGGGTGTGTTTAAAAAAAAAAAAGAAAGAAAGAAAAAAAGAAATGCAATAATTACATGGCCAGCCAAGCACACAGCTTTCTGATGCGATGATTAACCATAATTTTAGTTTAGCAAAATGTTTTCCAGGAAGGAAAAAAAAAAATCTATGTCAAACATTCTTGAAACTGTTCACATACTGGAAGGAAGAAGCAAATTATTCGCCGAGTTTGTTTTAAGTCTACCAAAATCGAATCGGCGCCTGGGTATCGTGACAACATCGTATCGGGTGATACTTGGTGATTCCCATCACTACTGTTTCAGCAGGGTCGAATTATTGTGGCGCAGCAAGCAAAGAAAACAACGAACTCCGGTGAGAACCTGAGGGATGTCCTGGAGAAGACTTTCCTCAGCGGGCCGTCTCTCACATCATCAATACAAGATCTTGAAGAGAAATTAATGCACCTCCGGACGTAAATAAATGTGACATTGCATAAGCTTATGGAAACGATGCTACGGCCGTAATTAAAGCTAAAGGTAATAAAATATTAGAGTGAGCGCCTCTTTCTGGCCGGGCAGTGTATGTACAACCATTACATTTCTCTTTCCTCTTTTACCAATTAATCAAAAGTCCATAGTTTAACTTTAGTTTATTCGTTAACAGAGAGTAATTTAAGCATCAGCTGTTTTTTACGACACTTTATCGTCAGAAGATAATCTAGCTCTAGCGACATCCTGCCAGTTGTTTTTGTAAAAATTGCGTTTGTGTTGTTATTAGAGTTTTGGGTCTAATTAAACCTGTACATGATGCTTATTTAGCTAAACCAGTTTGTCAGTTATGATTAACTTCCTCACATCAGATTAAAGAGATGTTGATTAGCAAATTTGCATAAATTTCCCAACAGGAAAGCAAACCTAAAGTGTAATTAATTAGTGAGAAAAAAAAAAAAAAACTGCAAACAAAAGTCGAGGAGGAGAAGAAGAAGAAGAAGAAGAAGAAGTGTGTGTTATGCGCACGCTGGATTTGGCTCCAGGTTATTTTTACTGGCTCATAAAAAACGAGTGTGAAATGAAATCCTGTGGGAACATTAGATTCGCACATAATTGCACGACGGCCAAATGAGAGACGGAGGAGGACAGCTTCGTTCTGGTGAGAACGCTGTAAAACGTTCCTGGGAGACGCGTCCTCCCGTAACCCTGTTCACTTACGGATGTTTGCTAATAGTGTTCCTGCCAAAATGTGGACGTGTTTTGATAAAGTTCCTGTTAAGCCAGCATTACCGCGGTTATCTGAAGGTCCTCCAGGAGTTACTCTCTTTAGACATCCAACATATCGGTTCGGTAAACGACGGCTATCTTTATTTAAAACAAGAGCTCTTTCAAAGATGCGCTGGTGCTGCGAATTTGATGCAAACTCAACATTAGGGGGCGATATAACAGAAATTACACTTCATGATCCTTAAAAAATATTTCCACGACACGTATATAGAATTTTAATCAGCAGTACGGGTTGGGTTCTTAAAAAAAACAAAAAAAAACAAGCTTATTTGTTAATTTTTAACATCTAAAAAGTAGAGCTGAGAGATTATTTTGATCTTTTGTTGGTCAGTTTTGGATTCAGAATTATTTCGTTGAACTTTTAACAAACAGTATAAAAAAATGTACCTGAGCTTTTACAGAAAATACAAACCTCTTTCATCTGAAAATACTTTGTTTTATAATATTATTGCTTCTTCTTCTTTTGATTCTACAAGCGCTTGGTACAATACCGCCACCTACTGGACTGGAGTGTGGAGCAGAAGATTGGCAGGGACGGGTTCTATTAGATATTTTTACTTGTTTTTAAAACTTTAAAACCTGCACGAGATGTAGCTGCTTGAGAAAAACAAGACAATAAACATGGGTCCTGCTCAATGGAATCAAAAATCACAATGTCTGTATCAGTGGGTGCCACCTTTTTTTTTTTTTATATTGTTCTAATTCTAAACAAACCTAACATACAATTTGTTCCTGCCACACACGATGCTGTATTGTCTCAATAGTTTAAAGTATAGTTGAGACACCTGTAGGACTACAGAGGAATAGCAACATTTTACTACCTCCGATGCAACATATGTCAATTAAAAATGAATTTTAAAACATTTGGCAGTGTTCTGTAGTTAGTGTGCTCCAATAAAAATATTTTTTTTCTCTATCTCTAGCAACATTTTTTAGCTACCTTTTTTTAAATTAAAATTTTCTACATTAACATCAAAAAATTTACAAAAAAACAAAAACATTTTACAATTTTATGGTTAAAATCAATATGGAATCAGCTATTTCTGACCTGTTGTAATTCTAAAGAAAAAACATTTTAAAAATCGTGCTATCAACATAAAAACGTATCGGCACAACTTATCGTGAAATTGATATTACAGATATTTACTACAAATATTTTAGATTTTTGCGTGTTACTGTTTTAAAATGTTAAAACTGACCAGACTATAGAATGTATCATAATGTTACATTCATTTCATCATCAGATTTTTTAGTTCTTCTGCCTCCAAAGGTTGTTCAACAAGTGACTCCGACCAACAAAATCAAGAAAAAAAGCATGAAATATAAACTCAGTAACATACAAACATGAACTGCGGTTACCTAAGATCCACAGACCCTCAGATTCCATCTGAGGTCGTTCAGACCCCCTGTGGTTTTCAGCAATTACATTAAACGTTAGCATCACAATCCTATTAGCATCCCAGTAGAAGCGTCCTGTTCCCACATGAAGAGACTAATTGTCCATCACCTCGGTGCAGCCTCCTCGAAAAGAAAAGCCACTCTGTTGGGGTAATGGTGGTGGGCAGGTTGTGGAAACGACCCTGCAGAGGGACAAACTTTTCAGCCCCAGAGTTTCTCATCATTATGCATGCCGCTTCCTCCAGCTCCCATGGCGCCGGTTCAATCCTGCACTAAGGGCAGCTGCCCGGTATGTGTCCAACCCTGAGCCAGAAACACTTCAAGAAAAAAAGCTGTGAGAACTTAAAGTTATATACAGACACTTAAGTGCAAAAAAAAAGGGGGGGGGGGGGGTGGAACATCTGTCTCTCTTATAAGAAACACCTCAAAACAGAATTCAACACTCAGCAGAGTAAACAGGAAGCAGCAGCCTGAGTAACTGAATTTAGTCATTCAAACTGCATCAAACAGGCCACGCCTTCTTTATCTCATTCACTAAGACTGACAGGTACATAAGCCACGCCCCTTCCATCTCCTTTACTAAGACTGACAAGTACATAAGACACACCTCTTTCATCACATTCACTAAGACTGACAGGTACATAAGCCACGCCCCTTTCACCACCTTCACTAGGAATAACATGTACATAAGCCACGCCTCCTTCATCTTCTCCACCAGGACCAACTTATACATATATATGCACCTTATACTTATACGCCCCTTTCATCTCATTCACTATGACTGACAGATACATAAGCCACACCTCTTACATCTCTTTTATTTCATTAGGGATAGCAGGTACATAAGACACGCCTCTTTCTTCTTATTCACCTGGACTGACAGGTACACAAGCCCCGCCTCTTTCATTTCCTGCACTAAGACAAACATATGGATAAGCCATAATATAGAATCTCTTTGATAGCAGGTACATAAGACACGCCTCTTTTACCTTCTTCATTCAGGATAACATGTCAAAAAGCCTCGCCTCTTTAATAACATGTACATAAGCCACGCCTCTTTCATCTCCTTCACTAGGGATAACATGTACATAAGCCACGCCTCTTTCCTCTCCTTCACTAGTGATAACATCTACATAAGCCACGCCTCTTTCATCTCCTTCACTAGGGATAACAGGTACATAAGCCACGCTTCCTTGATAACACTCTTTGAGGCAGGTACATGCCTGTTTCATCTTATTCACTAGTGATAACATCTACATAAGCCACGCCTCTTTCATCTCCTTCACTAGGGATAATATGTACATAAGCCACGCCTCTTTCATCTCCTTCACTAGGGATAACATTTACATAAGCCACGCCTCTTTCATCACCTTCACTAGGGATAACATTTACATAAGCCACGCCTCTTTCATCACCTTCACTAGGGATAATATGTACATAAGCCACGCCTCTTTCATCTCCTTCACTAGGGATAACATTTACATAACTTTCATCTCCTTCACTAGGAATAATATGTACATAAGCCACGCCTCTTTCATCTCCTTCACTAGTGATAACATAAGCCACGCCTCTTTCATCTCCTTCACTAGGGATAACAGGTACATAAGCCACACCCCTTTCAGCTCCTTCACTAGGGATAACAGGTACATAAGCCACACCCCTTTCATCTTATTCACTAGGGATAACGTGTACATAAGCCACGCCTCTTTGATCTCCTTTACTAAGACTGACAGGTTCATAAGTCACGCCTCTTTCACCTCCTTCATTAAGCATAGCAGGTACATAAGCAACGCCCTTTTAAGAGCTACTTCAGTAGGACTGATAAATGTTGTATTGAACTCGACTACCGTCTGATTGGTTACGGTAGCAGGGGGACGAGAGCCTACATCCCGCTGTTTACATGATCACTGTGGGTGACTCGCATCTGATCTGATTTGTCGAGGTTCCACTTAGAAACTTGTAAAAAAAAATTCTGTAAAGATTCCGATTTAATCTCCAGTTTCGCTTTTAAAATTAGACTCGATTTGAAACGCTGTCTTCTTAGGCAGCCTTCTCCCAAACGCAACTCATGGAAAGTGACAGCATTTATAAATTATTTACGATAATCGTATCGCTGTGTATCATATTACTGTTTAGCAGCACACTCCTCTCATATAAAGCTGCTTTAGTCATTAATGCATTAAAGATGTCTGATACGCATCCGCGTCCATTCCTAGTTACTCCTTAATAGCTGAATATGACCCGAAGCTTAATGGAGTGTATTTCTGTGATTACTATCTTTAAAAAAAAAAAAAAAGTCTCCATCCAGAGTGCTGCTCGGTAATTGTTAAATATTTGTTGCTTAATGCACTGTGAGGATGATGAGAAAGTGTTTGAAGGCCTGCTGAGGCTTTCACTTCGCTCTCATTCGTCTTCGTGAGTGACGGCTCGCGAGCGCCGCGGCATGCTAATGCGACACGAGACGAGTCGATCTGATTGGATTATTGAAGATCAGCGTCAAGTGAGATGAATAGCAACGCACACGGTTAAGGTTTAGCATGTGTGTGTGTGTGTGTGTGTGTGTGTGTGTGTGGGATGGTACACGGAGTCACTTTCAAGTAAGTGAGTTATTGACTATTCGACACGTGCCTCGTCCTGACCTCATCCACGTTCTGTGAAAACGTCTTCATTATTTCTATAGGTTCGACATAATTAACTAGTGATTTTCAGACGTGCTGCACGTCATTGTGACACTTACAGAATTTTGAAAGCAACACTCGTTTAACTTCTGTCAAGTCATACGGCATGTTAGTATGCGAGAAAAAAACAAACAAACATAACTCAAAGTATGAGCGAATACAATTTGTTAGTGAGCAAATATATAAAACATTCATTCAGGAGAGTAATAAGTCTAATCGAGAGCACATGCTAGGTTGGTTAGTTGGCGAAAATTGGCAATATTAGCTAAGAAGGGCTAGAGTGTTGTTAAGGTTACACTGTGCACATCAAAAGCTTTTATTTTTAAAAACATGAATAAACTAATATCAAAGCTACAAGTTTGACTACCTGACACATCTGAGATTTGTTTTTTTTTGGAATATCTAAACGCAGCTAATCGAATCGCGTATTGTTCCACTTTCACCTGCTACTTGTTGATCTTTCAAAAATAAATCTGTGTCAGATTGCAGCAGTGCCTTCTGGGAAAGTCTACATCAGTGTAGACTCGATCTTTCATCTTAAGGTAATCTAATGAAGTTCACTTGAGCTGATAAAGTAATGGAACGAGCCCTGGGGGTTTGAACCGAGGGGAAACGGAGAGCGCAGGTTATTGGATCGCAGCCGCCGTGGTAGAGGGCTAATGCGTTTATCTAGATGCGATATAAATGAAGCTGCTGTCTTCTGAGAGTGTGCTTTCTTTTTTTTTTTTTTTTAAGTATGAGAATCGACCAACATAAATTTATAACTTGGATTTAGTAAAAACATTGATAGAAAGATCCAGAATGGGAAAGCAAAACATGATAACACTTGGCATGACAAAGTGCGTGACGTTATTTAAAACACGGTGTTTAAAAAAAATATATACTATAATAATGCTTCAGTCACTCAGACATGTTCCAGGGCAGGGCTTAGGTTATATCTAAAAAAGACAAAATATTTACATGTGTGAAAAATAAGTAAATCGTTTCTTTCCTTTACATGGTCAGAGGTTAAGATTTACAAAACAAGCTGCAAAACACCTCTGCTCTTTCTATTTTTCTAAAAGCATGGACCATACTTTATGCTAAGGAGGAATGTTAACGTTTAAACATTAACAAACTTATCATCAGTAAGTATTTAACTGATTAATAATTGAATAACTGATAATGTTTGTTTTGCATTATATTTCCCCGTAGCTCACACATCTATTAACTTATACACCACAAGAGGGAGCACTTGCAGTTCAGTCGGTTCACTGCATTAGATGCATATTTAGTGACCTCGGTTTTGTTTTTGAATGAGGACAGAGAAACAGAAGCAATACATCTGACAGGTTTATGGTATTTTTTTTATCTTATTTTAATTGTTTAAACCTTTTGGGCTTTATAACCAATTTGTTGGAACTAGAACTATTTAAATGAAACAAACCGAGGAAAACGTCTTGTTTCGCGTTAATTACTAATGATAATCGCTGTATGAATCTCGCGCACTCATAATGTTAGCATGTATAATATCTAACAATGAGCTCCTATTTCTCTGTTACTCACAGTGCATTATGGGTAATACACACCTTGAACCAGTGAAACTTACACCCTAAAAAGTGCTCAGAAATGTAATAACAGCTATTAAGATGGCGTGTTAGGATGAATTCTGCAGGATAAAGTGTAGAGATTAAAATAAACCTTATCTAGACATCAAGAGTTTTGGATCGCAGCCTACATTCCGCTTAAACAGACGTTCGAGTCAAAACCGAGTGCGTGGTTGCCGTCCTGCACCTATTTTTTCCCCCTCATCCATCCTTTCTCTGAAAGCAATTACTGCGGGCCTCTGCAATTCCCAGCTCGTCGCAATCCATCTGAACGGAGAGAACAAAAATAAATAAAAACCGAGCGAGCTTCGGAACAGGACCATTTCAGAAACGTTTCTTAGCTAATGTCTGTTTCCAGTTAGCGATAAACAGCAGTGACGCCTCATAAAGCACGGGTGTAAATGGTTTAGAACACCAGCGGTGGGTCTGCCAGTGATAAACCTGCTTCCAATCAGCAGTCAAATTGCAACTGCATTAGCGAAACCATGCTTGACTACGTTACAGCGCGAAGCATTAAAACCGTAAATCAGCGAGATTTCACACCAGACGACTGTTTTGGACGAATCTGGAAAACACAACACGTGTTAAAGCAGTAAATCTTTCACTTAGGCTTCATGCTGTAAAGTATTTAAGGGTTGTGAATTTCTTTTTTCGTCTACAGAAATTAGACGAGCTACTAAGCAAGGAAGCAGGCAGATTCATCATCACATACTGCAAGAAAACCTAACCATGGAACAGATATACCAGGAAGAAAAGACACATGGCGTTGTCTGATTTGTCTCAAGCAGCTATATTTCTAAAATATTAAAAATGACTAAAAGTATCTAATAAACACCAAAATGTTTTGTTCTTGACTGTGTAAATATCATGTCTCATATAAAGCCATAAGCTTTTTGCCAATCTTCTGCTCCACACTCCAGTTCAGTAGGTGGCAGTATTGCACAAGTGCCAAAAGGTGCAATTCCTGGAATGTCCACTAAGAGCAGGAAATGTCCAGCTTAACAACAGAAATAAACGTTTGCATTTTGGTACCAAAAAACACAGTTTTAGTATCAATAGCTAGATTGCATATTTATGACAACTGTATAGGGGTGAAATTTTTATAAAAACTCAGTTGAAGTTGAAACTGCATTAAGCCATAAAATTATGCATATGTGATTAATAATTGATTAACTGATAATGTTTGTTTTGCATTATATTTCCCCATAGCTCACACATCTATTAACTTATGCACCACAAGAGGGTGCACTTGCAGTTCAGTCGGTTCACTGCATTGGATGCATTTTTAGCGACCTCGGTTTTGTTTTTGAATGAGGACAGAGAAACAGAAGCAATACTTCTGACAGGTTTATGGTATCTTTATTCTAATTGTTTAAACCTTTTGGGCTTTATAACCAATTTAGTTTAACTTCAAACAAGAAAAGTATGAGTGGACAAGGGACGAGGTGTAGGGTATGGATGATGGCGTTAAATCAAATGAAACGTAACATTAGCATATAGATTAACGAACACCACTTCAGCATTTTAGCTAGGTTAGCTAACTTGTGGTAGCTGACGTAAGTAGTCATGCTCCAACGAAGACCCAGGCTCTGTTCGTTCCACCCCTTTGGCCATTTTTGGTCACGGCGGGTTTGTCCGGTTCTTTTTTTGCAGTCTGTGGTCTCATGCAAAGACATAATCTTTTGCTCCACATTCCGGTCCAGTAGGTGGCAGTATTGCACCATCCGCACATACACTCAAAAAGAAGAAGTAGTACTCTCATAAATCATACACTTTTACTGAATCATTCTGTAATTTCTGCAAAAGCTGTGGATTACATTGAAAGATCGATTACTAAGATCAATTTCACTGCATAATCGACTGAATCGCACAGCTCTAGATCCAATAAACAATATTTTGAGCAAGCAGAAAAAGAAAAATCAACCAGGCGTTAAAGATGAAAGTTAGAGAGTAAACTCTGCTGGAGGGGGAGTAAAAAAAGTGAAGGAAACTAGAGTTTAACTAACAAACGATCTGATAAATTGTCTGTAGTGGCCAGTTTGTACACTCAGGCTATCCACCTGTCTGTCTGCATATCCTTCCATCTGTCAGTCTCTGTGTCTTCATATATGTCCATCCAAGTGTCTTTCCTCTCATCTGTCCATCCATATATCTGAGCATCTTGGTCTTTATCTGTTCAAATGTCCCTCTCTTTATCTCTCTTTCTATCAATCAGTTCATCACTTCACTTTTCTCTCTGCCTCTCTCTGTCTCTCGCTTTGCCAGCATTTCAGGGGTTAAGGAGGCAGTGAGAGTGTTTTCTAAGACTCACTAAACCCTTAAAAACCTCCCTGTGTGAGTGTGTACGTGCGTGTGCGTGACCACGTCTGCTCCAGAATGAAAATAAGAACCCCACACACACCAAGCAGACGTTCAGAGCATTACAACCTCGCAGATACGACGTATAAACATCCAGAAACACCGCAGACCGGCGCAGTGCCGAGGGAAACGCTCTCATTAGAGCCCGCAGCCGCAAACACGCCAAATTCAGCACATATGGGCGACAGAACAGCGCAGCAGCATGGGGACGTGTGTGTGTCTGTCTGCGGGTGTGTGCACGTGTGTGTGTGTGTGTGTGTGTGTGTGTGTGTGTGTGTGTGTGTGTAAGCAGCTTTGCACAGAGTGGCATTAGAGGGCTGGGGCACTGCAAAAGTGCCAATTAGTTCTTACTGCCAGGGAGGAGAGAGGCTGTGAAAGATAACACACACACACACACACACACACACACACACACACACACACACACACACACACACACTTACTTTAAACATACACAAAAATAAAAAGGATTGCTAGATCGCACATGCCCACACTGCCATCCACCCACCCACACACACACACACGCCCATACACCCACACACACACACACACACACACAGCCGTTACACTTTCATGTCACAATTAATTCAAATAATTAATATAATTTTTGTATTTTATTGTATTTCTATAATACGTGTTAATTATTAGATTATTAGCTATAAATAAACCTTGGTGCTAATTACTAAGCTAATACATTTCTTAGCCAGCATCTCAGGCAGCCGTGTTAGCATTCTATTCGAAATAAGATCTAAAGTAAAGACAACGAGAAGAAAAAAATGTGCGTGTTCACCTCTAACACAACGCTAGCTAATGAGACTGAATAAAGAATTTATTTGCACGTCAGGTAGGCAATATTTTTTTTATTGTCTAGTTATATTTTTACCTCAGACAGAACGCTAGCTAATTACTCTGAGTAAAGACCTTTGTTCGCAATTGTTCATTAGTGTCTATTAGCATCTCAGGTTTTCCTTTTTCTAGCTTTCTGTTGAAATAATTAGCTAATTTACATTTAATACATGTATTTAATAAATTAGCTAGCATCTACAGTAGGTAGGTGTGTCAGCTTTCCGTCAAAAATAATATTAAAAGAAGGAAGACTAGTTGCGTATTTACCTCAGAGATGATGCTAGCTAGTGATTTGAAGTAAAGACATTTGTTCACAATTGTTCGCCAGAGTCTCTTAGCATCTCAGGTTTTTCGTTTTCTAGTTTTCAGTTGAAATAAAATGGCTGAAGAAGGAAGGCTAGTGGTGTATTTACCTCAGAGATGATGCTAGCTAGTGATTTGAAGTAAAAAATTCATCATAATTGTTTGGTCAGAATTTCTTAGCTTTCTGTTCAGAATATGTATTTAAAGAAGTCTAGTTATGTATTTATCTCAAAAAATAAAGTTTGCTAATGATTGAGAATTTTTTTGTACTCAATTTTTAGCTAGAATTTCAGATGGAAATGTTAGTATTCTATTCAAAACACAATCTAAAAAAAAAAGAAGAGGAAGGGAGAGTAAGAGAGAGAAAGAAGTCTGCTTGTGTGTTTACCTCAAACGCAAAACTAACGACTGACTGTGTGTTTAGAAATTTGTTTCGTAATTAATTGTTAGCTAGCATCTCAGGCGCTCAGGGAGACATTTTGGTTCAGAAATCTGAAACCTGTTGTCTGTTAACCTCACACACACACACACACACACACACACACACACACACACACACACAAACCTTGCTAATGTTGTTGAGTTTTTTCTTCGCGCCTCATGTAGCCTTGTTAGCTTTCTATTTCGAGATCATGTATAAGCAAAGGTTTTAGTTGTGTGTTTACCTTGGGTAAAACAAAACTAGCTAGGGATTTTGTATACAGATATTTGTTCACGATTGTCAGCTATCATCCCAGGTAGCCGTGTTATGTTAGGGTTGTAAATAACATCTAAAAATAAAAACAGAAAGTGAGGGAAACATCTAATTTTGCATTGACCTCAGTTATGAGGCTAGCTAATAATTACGGATAAAGAATTTTGCTTGCTAGCATCTAGTGCAGCCACATTAAACCTTTGTTCAGAATAAGATCGGTTTAGTTAAGTATTTAGGTCAGACAGAAAGCTATGTAGCTAGTGTACTTTATTTAAGTAAAGAAATTTACATATTGTAGGCTCTTGTATAGACAGATGACTAGTTTAGCTAAGTCAAATTGGTGCTAGCTAAATAAATTTTATTTATTATTATTATTATTATTATTATTTTACCTGCTAGATACAAATACAGATACAATTCTGATTTGTCTTCTACCAGTCTATTTTTCCTTCCTCTAATTCGTACATGAATTAGAGGGAGGAGAATCACCAGGGACCAGTCGATACAATAATACTACGATATCCAAATGTAGATTCAATCTGTATTGCTATTTTAAGTATCACGACTCAATAAAAAAATTTTTTTAGATTTTACTACAATACTACAATGTGCCATCTGTAGGATACTAGAGGAACTGCAACCTCAAATGCAAACATATCTAAGTTTAAAATTAATTAAATAAAAATAATAATAATTGGAGTCAGTACACAAAAGAATCGCTATATATGAACCAGCCATATACATTTTTTCCACCATATCTAGCGAATTTACAGATATTTCCTACAAATCATTGTGCAATTCTACTTTTTCTTTTGTTAAATACTTTTTTCACATGTAAGCAGCATATTTAAAAACATGCTACGATTACAATAGTGCACGAAATCCATTGCCAAATTTTTAGCAAAATTAAATACCATGATAAAATGTTCACAAGTATTGCAATTATGATATATACCTTCCGTACCGCACACTGCCTGGGAGCAAAATGTCCACAAATCAAACATTACATGCGAATTGATCACATCGATCCAGCCCTAATCATAGAACCCACCACCACCCCTAACAAACACAAACACACAGAGTTCGTAAACTACATGTAGGAAAAGGGAGGAGGGGAACAAATGGCCGTAGCGAATACTACAATACAACAAAAGTCTCATTGTTCGAGACGAGATGCTTGAAAAGTCTGAGTGTGCTTCTCTCTGGGGATTAAGAAAGTGTGTATGTGTGTGTGTGTGTGTGTGTGTGTGTGTCTGTTTCTTCCGACATGTACACGGTGAGTGCACCGAGATCGACATCCTGTCACGCCTTATTACGAATCCTCACTCAAGTTGTTTGTGAAAATCTTTCAGCATTTCAATTAACACACTTCTGATTACATGCATGTGGATTTCTGTATGTGTGTGTGTGTGTGTGTTGTTTTGATGTGAGGGTGGTGGTGTGGGGGGTTATTTATTTATTTATGCACCTTTAAGAACACTCGGTCACGTCTGATTCAGGGTGGGAAGGGTGTGATGATGGGTCCATGGTGTATCCACACACACACACACACACACACACACACACACACACAGTTTGCCATATTTAAGCCTAAATGCATTGCAGAGGCAGGGTAGTGACGACATGATGTGACATGATGTACCAAGAATATCTTATGACATCACGGATGTTGTTCTTTTCTTTGCATATGGATAATCTTATTCACTTATGATGCAGAGGGTTTGTGCAGGAACGACATTCATTTACTACATGGGGCTTTTCATTTATGCTGAAATAATGTGCACTTAACGGATGGGTCGATGTGACAGCACAGTCTCTCTCTCTCTGTCTCTCTCTGTCTCTCTCTGTCTCTGTCTTCCCCCATCCTCTTTATTATTATGATTATTTCTTAGTGCAGTGATAAGCAGCAAGCAGTCGCACCAGCAAAATCCAATGCATCTCACAGAAACACAGGTACATTCACTCAAACGCACGAGCAGAACCTGGCCATCGCGCGTGCTTTCAAGGTTAAACCGTCGGGATTCGACTCTGCGGTTCGGTTTAAACGATCTGACTCTCGATCCGCCGCGCACGAACACGACGAACAAACCAAACTTTGCAATGCATGAAGTTAATCTGTGTGAGAACGTCCCTGGGGAACCCAAAATCAAGCCGTTACGAACGGATTATCCCCAAGTTTCTGGAAACTACGGCGACGATGCGTGCACACTTTTTTTTTCTTCTTCTTCTTTTTTTTTTTTTTTTTACAAAATAACGAATCCGTAATCTGAACGCACACGAATGCACGTCGTTAAAACGCTATGAATAATAATAATAATAATAATAATAATACTGAAGCCCCATGCACGCACCGTGTCTCCGGTTTGGTCCTCGCGCTCTTCGCATTTCTCTCTCACCGGGAAACTCCGCGCTCGGTTTTAACAAAAAGAAGGAGAACAAAATCCACTTTTCCGATTTTCACCCCAGAAAGAAAAAAAAAAAAGAAGAAGAAGAAGAAGAAAAAAACCCGAGATGCAGAGCTCCTTCGCGCCCGGACCCCGTGTGTAATCCCGCATGCGCTGCTTTCTTCTTGATTCTTTGCGCGCGTGTACCGGCTTCTTTTTCTTTCCTTCCTTCCTCCGTCCACTCACTCACTCACGCGCGAGCGCGCGCGCGCGATTACTTCTGCTCCCGTTTCTACCCGCAGCGCGCTCTGGTCTCTCTCTCTCTCTCTCTCACACACACACACACACACACACACACACACTCTCTCTCTCTCTCTCTCTCTCTCACTCGGTCTCTCTGCTCGTTCACGCGCCTGGCTCCCCCTTCGGAGGTCTTCGGAAAGCGATCGGCTCTTTTCGAGTCTGCGCGAGAGGGATGGTGGTGAGGAGAAGGAGGGGGAGGGGGGGGGAGGGGGAGGTTTCTGGAGCTGGTGATGGTGCTGAGGGAATCATTTTTTCCTCATATCAAATCAACAAATGCAAAATAAAATCCGACTTGTTACTTAATTCGTTTGTCCAAAAAAAAGCTCAAATGCTAAGTCGTTTCATGTCATCGCACCAACGCCATCCGTTACATTACGGCCGAGGCGAGTTCTTAAGGCGAAATTCCGTATTGCGAAACGCATTGGGTAGATCATCCGTTCCAGACACCCAAAAAATATCACCAAATACTAGACGTTTCCGCGTGGAATTTAACCGCGCACTCATGCGTGCCTTTTAAAAAACGGTACAGCTGCAATACATCTGTTGAATTTTGGAAAGAAGGAACATTTTGACGCGTTACCGTGAAGCGCATGAGGGCGCGTTTATCGAATGGGCTTCAATCGCGCGCTCATAAAGCGCGTCTTAAAAAAATGCTGAACTAACGATTTTTTCAAGGTCGATCTTTTTAATGACATAAAGGTGTTTTTCCATGTTGATTCTGAAGTAGCATATCTTCTCTTCCCGTAAGCCGATCGTGATGAAACAAAGCCTACTGTATATGTTGCCTCAAGCTAGACCACATTCAAAATCGTTCAGTAGGTTTACATGATGCGTGCACGGACAGACACACAGACAAAAAATCCCCCCAAAAAACATCTTGATGTGTTCTATTACTCATCTTACATCCCCCACATATTATTCTTTCTTTTCGCAAATATCTTCAATGTACGGACACGCCCACTTTACAGTTGTATTATATGTATAGATTACCCATTTCCAACAAGTTTGTATGTAAAAACAATCAACGTTTGCTTGTACTGTATGTCGAAAAACAATGGCGTCCACTCGTATATCGAAAATCCTTCGCATACCGAGACAAACTCCTTGCAAGATTTCAGTTCTTAAGGCGGGGTACATGTTTCATATGCTGAGGTTCCACTGTACTATGCTGTCGGCCTTTTGGCTGATCCCGTCAGAGGTTCACCACAACAACTTAGCACAGGCTTGGGATCAACACGGCCTCCAGTGGGGTTTGGGCATCGACTGGGAATCGAACCCAGGCCTTCCTTCGACATGACAGGTGAAAAACCTACCTTTGAGCCACCACTGCTCATGCTGACGCTGTGCAATATTATACAGTACAGTACAAACTGCTAGTCCATGTAGTAATTATTATACCTTATAATCATTATTATACACACCAACATCCATCATGTCAGATGTTTCCTGAGGGTGAAGAAACTTCAGATTGTTCTGTCAGGCAGCACAGTGGCGTCACCTTGCACCTTCAGGGTCTGTGTTCGATTCCCGCCTCAGGTCTGTGTGCATGGAGTTTGCATGTCGTCCCCGCGCTCGCAGGGTTTCCTCCTGGTGTTCTGCTTTCCTCCCACAGTCCAAAGACATCCAGATTAGGTTTATTGGTGTTCCCGCCCTGCGATGGTTTGGCACCCTGTCAAGGCAGAACCCCGCCTCGTGGCCTAAGTCTCCTGGGTTAGGCTCCAGATCACTTTTCAATCAGGATCTGAGTCACTTTCATATGCATGCGGTCACACATCAGATGTACAGTAAATCAGATACATGGTCATGTGACTTGAAATACAATGGTCAGACTGGAATGTATGCGACTTTTTGCTACCGCGTATGCGTAGGGCGTGACATCATCAGTCAGCCCCGGCACACAGGGATTTCATTTAGAAGTGAAAGGAGGACCTCGGAGACAGTAGTTAGTGGAGGGAATGTGAAATGTGTGATTTAGTCGATATTTGGGGCAGTCATTCTGTCCAAGTGAAACTGGAGGAAACCTACAGAAATAAAGCAGCGTTTGAGATGATTTAACTGAGCAAAGTCCAACTTAGAGTCAGTTAAAAGTCACGGAATTGTCACAAAGCTCGAATCATTTCAAATTGGTTTCTTGAACATGACAATGAGTTCACTGGACTAAAATGGCCCCCACAGTCACCAGATCTCAACCCAATAGAGCATCGTGCCCTGGATGTGCATCCCACAAATCTCCATCAACTGCAAGATGCTCTCCTATCAATATGGGCCAACGTTTCTAAAGAATGCTTTCAGCACCTTGTTGAATCAACGCCACGTAGAATTAAGGCAGTTCTGAAGGCGAAAGGGTGTCAAGCACCGTGTTAGTCTGGTGTTCCTAATCATCCTTTAGGTGAGTGTATATGTATATATAATATTGTGTCTTTAACTGATAGAGAAACAAATGCTTTTATAGGAAAATAATCAAGTTATTGTTACTGATACTTAACTGTACAGTAACTCATACCATTAATATGACCCTGCGCTTGATTATTCTCTTTCGTTTTATTCCTTAGATAAATATTTTACAGGGTTATTGGAAATGTGACTTTTAAACAACGACACTAATTAGATGTACATTTAGGTTTAAGAATCTTTACTCAGTGACAGGGAGAAATATTTATATACACAGTATATGCAGTAAATGCTGAAATACATTTTCACATATCTGAATAAATAAATATATAAAGCACAAAGAAGATTTTTATTCCTTTGCCACACATTTAGCCTTGGCTACTCTACGGCTTCAATGCGCAGTGTGCAAGTAGAAATTCGATATTTAAAAAAAAAAACTTTATAAAATGCCTTTGATACTTTATGTAATATTGCAGCGGAGTTTGTTATAAAGAAAAAGGCGAAAGCAAATGGACCAGATGAGATGAGACGAGACAGACAAGCCGGCAGGACGAGAAACAAATGTCGTTCAGGTCTCTGGAGTCACAATGAGGAAATGACACTCAGCAGGTGCACAGAGGAAAGAGAATGGAGGAGAGAATAGCGGAGGGTGAGGAGACTAAAAGCCTTGAATATGTTGCTGTCTCTGAAGGATGCCTTTAGTTACACAGAAAAATCAAAGTTAAAACGCCACTAGACCTCTTACCCTCACATTTCTTAAAACAGATTCTGCCAGAAGCCATCAAAACCATTTTAAAAATAGTTCTTTCCTCAGCGCTGGCTACAGTATGTACATAAATATTTTAAACTGGCAGTTATCAAACCGCTGATTAGAAAACCTGACCTCAACCCCGGTCGGCTATGCAACTACTGTATAGACCCCCTTTATCCCTAGGATCCTAGAAAAGCTTGTAGCACAGCAGGACTTGGGCCTGATCACAGCACAGAGACGGCGCTGGTTAAAGTGGTAAATGACCTCCTGCTGGACTCTGATCAGGGTCGTGTCTCCTTGCTTGTGTTGCTTGACCTTTATGCAGCGTTTGACACCCAATTGATCATAGTATTCTAGTATTGCTAGATTAGAAAACGTTGTAGAAGTTCAGGGAGCGGCCCTATCCCGACTCAGATCCTACAGTATTTGAATAATCGTTATCAGTTTGTAGATGTAAACAGTGACCTCTCTACGCGTAGTAAGTTACTGTAAAGTCCAATGTTCGGCAAGGTTCTGTTTCGGGTTCCGTTCTCTTTTTCTTTGCTCACATTCGTAAGCCTGGTATTAGTTTCCACCGCAATGCTGAAGACACACAGTCTGTCTAAGCAAAGCCAGATGAGAGACTCCAGCTCATCAAAGCTGACGAATATGCAAAGGACATGAGACACTGGATGCTCAGTAACTTCTTTCTTCTTCATTCTAACAGGACAGAAGTTCTGTTACTGGACGTGCTGCTAGGAGCAAGTTTTCCGATCACACGGTAACTCTGGGTGGCCTTTCTATTTCATCATGTGCAGCAGTAAAATACCTCGGTGTGATTATTGATTCCAGGCTTTCATTTGAAGCTCTTGTAGATAATATTACTAGGATAGTCTTCTTTCATCTCAGAAATATTGCCCAGACAAGAAATATAATGTCACTACATGACGCAGAGAGAATAGTTCATGCTCTTGTTACTTCTAGGTTGGACTACTGCAATACCGTACGGTCTGGACTTTCTACTTTGTGCACGAACAAGCTCATTTAGTCCAGAATGCAGCAGCGAGTGTCCTCACTAGAACGAGAGGACGTGAGCACATCACCCCTATCTTATCCACACTGAGATTTCACATCAATTTTAAAATACTACTCTAGAGTTAGCTCTGGCCCGTGACGTCAGACGGGATGTAAAACCAAACCAGCCGCCATGTTGTCTGCTGATCTGCGTGTGGTTTTTCACTGCCGGACAGGTGTTGTGCATGGGAGCCTAAACGTTGAAAGACAGTTTCAATAGATTCGCACAGAAAAAGAGATGTGTGATTATCAGTTAGAACTTCCTCTACGTTTATTGTTAAGTTGCTGTTTTTTTTCCTCCATCATTTTTTGCATGTGCAGCAGTGAGGCAGGGTGACAAACTGACATGCTCAATACCAAAATGTAAACTACGTTGATGTTCTGCTTAAATGATGTTTAAAATTAAACCATACCCGATATCTGATAGCTGGAAATATCACCATATCATGAATCTGCCAGTGCAGCTGTTGTTTGAAAACATCTGCAATATCCAATATGTTTTGCCATAAACACATGGCAAATGTTTTATATGGGGATGGCGCGATTGCAAAACCTGTAAAGCACTGAACGGTATCCGAGTGGACCGCGGAGAGTCTATGATCCACCACAGCTACTCGGATCAAAAGGTGCAGGATACTTGTTGATACCTTGTATAATAAAGAGCACCGCAGGGTGCAGAACGTCCAGTTAGTGTTCAGGACTCTGACATCATCTCAGTGATTAGTGAAAGCTGATTATTTCACCAAGCCGCTTTATCTTTTGGATAAACAAGCATTTTTTGGGGACTGGGAACCGAGATGTTTGCATACGGATGTCCCCCAGTTCTCATAACTGGTTCGCTTTAAGTACAGTCTGATGGTGGCTTCTTCATCGTGTGTCTTACTTTCTGGTTCTCTCTTTTAATTATGCTGTCATGGCTCATCGTGCACAGGTGCGAGGTGTCGTACATACCGTATTGTCCTTAATCATTATGTGACGATGAGTAGCATACCTATTAATCTCCCTCTCTCTCACTCTCTCCCTTTCTATCTTTCCATCAAGCTAAACAAATGCTACTCCTGTAACACCGGTGATCCCGACCCACTCTGCTCTCCAGACCTGCCTGATCCATGTCCTACATCTTTCTGCTTGGAGTTCTCATCACATGGAGACACATCTCATTGCTGCTGAGGCATCATATAGACGGCTTATAGCTACACCTAGAAAGATTTCTTCGTAACACCCAGGACTACTTTTAGCAGGAATTATTCAGCTTTAGGCCTGAAATTACCATAAGCAGTTTTTCCACCCAAGTCTCCCATCAGTGAACGCTTCAAAAATGTTCTTCAAAAATATATAATTCGTATTGAAGCTATAATGAATTTCCCGGTTATAAAGCTGCATAATTTTATGATACATCGCACAGTCATAGCAGGGAATTATTTATAACTGCACTATCCGGTGGAAGCCAGATGAAAATGCGAGATGTTCCCTGTTGAGTCTGGTTCCCCTCAGGGTTCCTCCCTCACCGCCGTATCCTCCCGCTCACACATTGTGGACAAACTTGTAATTATAAACGTATACCTTGGATTTATACATTCCTGAAAAGCTCAAGGTCAGTTTACGTTCTGCAACATGGCTGTTGAATTCTGGATTCTGATTGGTCGGGAGGTGTTGATTCCTTTTCCTTTTCTGACAGTAGTACAGCAAAAAAAAAAAAAAAACATTATCCAAGGTGTAAATCAATGCACTCATTCTAATATGTCTAATATTTAGACATGTCTAATAGTTTAAAAACATCTGTAAATGTTGATGTGCTGATCACGTCTGGAATGAGTCTCCAGTGTCCACTCGGAGTTCAAGTTTTCTGACATCCTCATGATAGAGGAGTTTATGGTTTGAGGTTGAGTTTTCTTTGTAGCATCGCATTTTTTAGGAGAACTTTTAGAAGAAAGAAAAAAGACTGATGAGGGAATGACTTTACAACCAATGTAATGAAAGTAGGAAAACATCTTTTGCAGGTGTCCAACAACATAAAAAAAAAAAAAAAAAAAAAACAGATTATGGCATGGCAGTGAAATAAAACCATTGTAACCATTGGCCACTTGCTGTGGTATAGGAGGAACACAAACAAACAAACATTTGTTGGCTAAGGACACACCATGTCCAATCCATGGATTCTTTTACTCTAATTTGCTGAGAGTGTTTTCCATCCAGACGGCACTCCTGGAGACGTTCCTCGAATGAAGCTCTTGTGGGACTTTGCATTTTCGCTTCCTTTGCAAGAGAGAAAGAGAGAGCATGAGCAAATGGACATTAACTGGTTAATATTTAATTCGGTGTACGTGAGGCTGTGTTTCTGAAGGGTGGTGGGCTCGCTAATGGGGGCAGATTGAGTATCATGGTAGAGATCACGAAACGGCCCCTGGGAGAGCTCAGTGGCTCCATTAATGGCTTTTTTCTAGAGGAGAAGCCACATGGAGACACGCTGTCCAGGTATTGACCACTCGCTGGAAAAACGGCGGCTTGGGTTGAAAGCACATTCGTTAAACACAAAATCTAAATCGTTTCTCACGCAGTAGGAGAAACCTTAATCATGAATGTTGCACCACAAATCTACGTTTACTTTTTATCGCATTATGCTGAGGAGCGACACACTGACGGCGCTGCGGTGTTTTAGAAAAACAAATCCGAAATGTCATTCACCGTGTTGAAGATGTATTCCAAATTCATTTACTTTCTCATACACCAAAAACAAGGCTGCTCCTAGGGGGCGCTGTGGCCGTTAAGCGCCTTCGGTTTAACAAAGTTATTTCAGAAAATTCAATATTCTGGTGCTTTGTGCAATATAATTGAATTGACCATCTGAGCCCAGCTAGTCTCTCTAAACCAATCGCATGAAACCATCGTGCGGCAATGAAATCAATCAACAGAAACTGCAAAGATGTGGGACTTACTGCAGCATCCGGTCAATTATTTGTTCGCAGTGTCTTGTGTTGCTCGTTTATTCTGTTTTTACTCATCGAAACGTACCACCATGTTGATTTGTCTGAATAATTAAAATAAAAACGAACGAATCAAATACCGAGCGAGTACCGGAGCAGAAAACCTCGATTGTTTCATTTGATCAAACATGTCTTTTAATTAAAACTACAAATCAGAATGTGAAATAAACACGTCCTTATAGAGTACTTTTACATTTTCTGAATATGAATACATTAATAGAAACCTACGCTGTTGTCCGACCAATCCGAATCAATAATTCAATATAATGTATTGTGCTATATGTAGGAGAAGGGCAGCAAGGTGGTGTAGTGGTTAGTACCGTTGCACCTCCAGGGTCGAAGGTTCGAGACTCGTCTCGGGTCTCTGGGGTTCCTCCGGCTACTGCGGTTTCCTCCAACAGTCCAAAGATATGAAGAGTAGGCATAGGTGTGTGTGTGTGTGTGTGTGTGTGTGTTTGTGCACCCTGTGAATAGATAAGACTGGCACCACGTTCAGAGTGCACCCCGCCTAGTGCCTCGAGTCCCCTGGTATAGGCTCCAGGCCCCTGTACAGGATCAGCGTGGTACTGTAGAGAGTGAGAGAGTGGGTGATGAGGCACGTGTAACAGAGAGTACGTGCAGCGTCCTCCAGTAATAAGTGTAAGAAGTTGCATGAAGTTTCTGAGAAATGGAGCATTTATGCTATTTTTAAAGCAGCTAGATTTACAAGTGGTTCATCATCTACGTACAGCGTTCACCTGCACATGACGCTGAAAAAAACGCTGACGCGCAAGAATGGCGAAATATCCGCGTTCATTTCAGCAACCGTGTGCAATAAAGCATCTCACGAGTCTGGACCAAATGGAAAACACAAACACTTAAGTCTTTTTTTTTTTTTTTTCATTATTATTTTTTATCCATATGCATTTTTCTTTTCTTTTCTGAGCAGCTGAAATGATTTGCCTGCTCTCAGAGAGAATGCGCCTGATGACTGTTTTTATTGAGTCAGATGTTCCATTAGATGGGAAGCGAGAGGAGCTAACGCCGGCCCCGCGCACTAGCGATGCGCTTTTTGCCAGACCTCACACCACGGTCATTAGCGAGCCTCAGAGACTTACTGTCTCTCTGTGACCGCAATTAGAAAGACAAAATGTCACTCACTACGAACGTTCTGGCTCGTACGCTGTTAACCAGGAATGATGAATGGGAGTTAGGGGCCGTACATATTTAACAGCCTTTAAAGGGATTTCTGGAGGTTTATGCGCCGTAGCTAATCGTGCTTCTGAAATGTGAAATTATATCATGCACATTTTATTTTTCTCACTCCGTGACTCATTTAATATCAGTATTATTATTATTATTATTATAATTAATAATAATAATAATAATAACAATAATAATAATAATAATTGTAACAATAACGATAATAAACTCTGGAACCTAATAGATTTCTTTAAAAAGTCCAAACGTTACACCACAACGCTCTGGAATTCTAAACTCTGATCGATCAGAAAGTATTAATGCATTTCCTTTAACAGCAGCCCTGAACATAGTGCTGATACAAATCAGCGGTTTATATCAATTATGCAATATCACACCTGAGGTCATGCTGCTGTGCTGAATATCAGCGCGGCTGTGATGCGGTCGTAAACACAAAAGCGCACTGATCCTGATATTCAGTACAAAAGCGTGACCTTGAGGTGTGACACTGGTTTTATACTACAACATTTCCACAAACACCATTTATTATCAACAGATTATGATTTGTTTTTTTTTATTTATCCATATGTTTTGCTCCGCCCACACACATCCTTCCGCGCCTGGTGGAACTAGAGACGGGAAGTTAGCGAGTGACAAGTACAGTAATGTAATTAACAGCGTAGTATTATATTCTTAGCGGTACTCTGTAGACAAAAGGTGGAGAGAATAAAGCATGGAGGTGGTGGACAGTCCTGAGAAATCTTTTCTCAAGCTAGTGCGCTGTGTAGGATGTACAATCCATTGTCACACACACTGAAGATGTGCCCTTTGAGAACGGCTTAGAAGTGATTAGTGCAGAGACGTGAGGCGTGTTGTTTAAGACGACGTGACGTTATCAGATGTGTGTTGTTGCTGAAAGTGCTTCTGTGACTGGGTGTGAATGTGGGCGTGGTCAGGCAGCTGCTCTCTCCTCAGTACTGCGAACCGTACAGACCCACTCTCACCCATTAACCACTGGACAACACCTGGGACACGCCCAGTCACACATACAGTTACACCTCACAGTGCTGTTACTGTCTGTTATCAGCACTAGTGGAATAACGCCTCTCGTCCAATCAGATCACTCAGTCGGGACTAACTGTCGCATAATTAATAATTATAATATGTTATTGTTTTACTAATAACGGCTCATTTAAAGGACTTTATATAGGAGGTTATATGGAGTTGCTGATTTGGTGAGTTTTATTTAACATTTAGGGGAGGAGTCTTCAGAGTCAACAGTGATTTGTTGCAATCGGAGGTAAAAATCAGAACCAGGATCAGAATCAGGTTTCATTCGCCAAGAATGTTGACACACACACGGAATTTGAAGTGCAACTTCAGACAAGCAGCTCCACCTGCGAATTTTGGAAAGTGGGGTCCTATGGCTGGAATAAGGCTAGATTACAAATTGTAAAATTAAATAATGAGATAAATAAATAAAATAAATCAATGAAAAAAGTGGTAGATGTAAAGATGGCCACCTCGGAACAATCTGCTCTCTGGATTGTTAATGAGAGCAGTAAGAATTTTTTTTTTTGTATTTCTTTTTTCCTTTTTTAACTCTTCAGGATGACCTGGACGAGTAAAAAGCTTCTCCTTGTCTTTTGCTATTAAACCTCCTCAAATAGTCTTTCCCCCCAGACGCCTCCATTCCTCTGGATCTAAATCATCAGGGAATCAAGATGTCCTCGGCGCAGGGTTTTTATCATCACACGCTGAACAAATGTAAAGCACCTTTTTTGCCATGTTGGTATTATCAGAGAGATTTATTTGCTCCATATTGACAATAGCGCTGGTGTTTGCCTCCAGACTTAGATAAGAGCCTTGACCAGGTTTAAAGATAAGGAACCTATTGAAGCGGCCGCATGCACGCATATGGAAGACCTCAGGGGACGGTTTGATCTCCCGCCCTTCTGCCCTCGCGCTGTACGAGGACCCTCTCGGCTGGTTTGGATAATAATTGGATTTTATATAAAGCTTCACGGAGCAAAGATACTCGCCTGGGGTGCAGTCATGAGCTCGGCCACGGAGATCCCGACCCCGGCTGTGTGTCAGTGTAAGATCTGACAGCTGAGAGACATCACAGGAAAAATATTTAGTTGGGCCGTTAATAGGAGGAGTACAGTATCAAACACTCAGTATCAACCGCTCTGATACGTTCTTAAGGAAAAGTGCAGTACGGAGTTTTTCCATATCACTAAGACAGGTTACAAATACATAAAAGCAATACAGTGGAAGCTTGGATTACGAGCATAATTCGTGACTGAAGTGGGCTCGTGTTCCAAAACACTCGTAAACCAAATCATCATTTCCCATAAGAAATAATGAAAACTCAAATGATTCGTTCCACAGCCCCAAAAAATAAATACATAAAAATAATTAATACAATCTATAAAATGAAAATAAAACAAAATAATTTGCACTTTTCCTTAAAAAAAAGAACAAATAAATCCCGACAGATAAGTGTTCCTGTTGGTGCGCGCAGGCGCCGTGTGTGTGTGTGTGTGTGTGTGTGTGTGTGTGTGTGTGTGGAATTAGCCCCTTCCCTCGCCTCGTTTTACACAGTAACACTCCTCCTCCCTCTCCCCACCTCGTTTTTTAAGTTTCACAACAAACACACACACACGCAAGAGTGACGCTCGGTGTCAAGATAAGAGTGGTGTGTGATACATGATACTCGTCGCTCGTAAACTAATACTTGCTCGGTTTCCAATTAAAAATTATTTCAAAATCTTTGCTCGGTTTGCGGAACACTCGTAAACCACATTACTCGCAATCCGAGGTTCCACCGTAATATTATATATAATATTAATAAAAGTCTGTTTCACAAGGGTCAAATCATTGTCCTGAACCAAGCAAAGTCAACAACTAATGAAATGGAACTGGAACTGGGTTAAGAACATGTTAATAAAGCTAGTGTGATGGGAGATCAGTTTAACGCTTGGTGAAGTCACATGATAAAAAATGTCTAGTAGAAACCAGAGTCATGTTTAATAGTGAAAGTTTCCACACACATCATCAGAAAAAAGTCTTCAGTTTGTTAGGGATCATGAAGACTGGACTTTGGAGCGATTGGAGAAAGGTCATGTGACTTGTCTGATGAGTCCAGACTGAGTCTATTCCAGAGTGATGGGCGTGTCAGGGTGAGAAGGGAAGCGCATGAAGCGATGCTCCCATCATGCATAGTGTCCACTGTACAAGCCTCTGGAGACAGTGTTATGATCTGGGGTCGCTTCAGTCGCTCAGGTCGAGACTCAGCAACGTCATGTGGCGATAAAATGAAGTCACATGACCACCTGAATGTACTGAATCACCAGGTTTCTTATATAATGTATGTTTTACATAAATGATACCAAACTGGACATGGAAGTGTTGAATGTTGCACACTGTATCACGCCATGATAATGAAATCGAGTGGCTGCTCTCTCTCTCTCTCTCTCTCTGTTTCTCTCTCTCTCTCTTGCTCTCTCTCTTTAATGCAGATGAAATAGACCATTAAAAGTTAACCAGTGTCACTGGAATTGCAGCTCAATCATTCTGCACTGGATATTTACAGATTTCACCCTTCATTCACCTAAACCCGTACACCTCTGTTCCTCTAGTCCTCAGCGTCCCTCTCTCTCTCTCTCTCTCTCTCTCTCTCTCTCTGTCCGTGTGTCTCCTTCAGCACAGACCAGTACAGTAATATGGCAGGCTCTATTACCCTGTACGTTCCCCTTGCAGGCCACCGTGTCTTTAATTTCACGCTTTGTTAATGTCCTCCGTCCTCCCCGTGTCCTGCACGGTGCCCTCTGTGAGTGAAGACGGCCTCTGGCTTCACTGTACCTCGGGGAGCCGTCTTCCGCTTTCTCTCCAGATGTTGCAGTAAAACAGTTCCGCAGAGACAGGCCGAGACTCGCTCCTTCAGCAGGACACAACCTTCAGCTTGTTGCAGCGGCGGTAACTAATGGTCTCTCAACACAGTTTTATTTTTGTTTTAATCTTCGCATCATCACTTTTGTTTACGATTGCGGTAACGTACAGTACATAGCGCTACATCAGGTTCAGGTCTTCAGTTGTCCGTGCTGAGACACGCGCGTGATTAGCCCGAGTGAGAAGCCTGTACAGTCACTCAAAATATTTACAAATGCCATTCAAGAGCAATATTTAAAATATAAACATATGATCCTGTCAATCAATTTATTTACAAGGGGCGTTCAAGTCAAAGCAGGACTTTTGCTAATAATGTAGTAAAACCTCCCTTTATGTCTCTATATAATCCTCTGCTACACTAATGCTCTGATCCCAGTGTCTCACTAGTGCTTGGACACCATCAAGGTAAAAATGAGACATGATCGGACTGCCTGCGTCACTCACGTCTAAAACGCCGGCCTCCCAGGCACTCCTGTTACATGTCCCAACCATGCGGAAATGTCTCTGATCGAGCTCAGGACTGTACGGGGGACGGGGCGAGAACTCCCAGTCGAGTTCCTGTAACATGCGAGTGGTGCTGCTGAATGAGAAGGAATGAAGGCATTTGACAGATGGAACAGATACGTCTCTTTTTGTTCCGCAAGCTGGTGACGAGTTGTCTGTCGATTTTCAAGGATCAGACGTTCCACTCGCCGAATGTTCACGGGAATGACTGCGGCGAGCTCCGAGCCACCTCGAACGGAACCGTCATTCAGAGACGTACGGCCTTCTTTAAAGCGTTTGCACCGTTCACACGTTTTACTGCGACTTAAGAGTCTCATCTTGAAGTCTTCTGTAAACGTCAATCGGCCGTTTTTATGCTTTCATTCAACAGAAACTTCATCGTTTCATCAAGTCCCGGTTTGACTTGAACGTATTGTATTTATCATGAAGACATATCTTCTGCACTGATAGAAATATTGCTTATCTTGCCAACTTCACGGTTCTCTGTAAGTCCAAAAAGAGGAACGCTTAGTCAGCGTAATCATGGAATAAAATACTGCATGACGTTATTACAGAGAAATAACATGTTGATTTTGGTTGATTATTTTACTATCGCAGCACAACACACAGTGGTTTATTCCTTACTAAAAGAATTGAGCTTTGAAATAAATCAGGGTGGAAAGTTTTGCTGAAAAAGACACAACGATTGTTATTTCACATCATGAATAAAATTGCTGTGATGATAAGATAAAGAGAGAGAAAATAAAAACATTTATGATATGACGCAACCATGACTGTAAGGGTAACAGAATGACCCTGGGACAGACGGTCCATGATTTAAAAATCAAAACAAGCTGTAAAATTCCACACCAAACCCGCCGGGTAAGCCTCGTAACATCCCGAGCCTTCAGAATGAGGAGAATGCAAAGGAGCACAAAGTTAGAACAAAGGAGAAGTAAAACGAGCCGGAGCCCCTCCTGTCAGGGCAACAAAGGAGATGAAATGAGTCTGCGCTTGGCATCGGGGGTCTCGTTGCGAGTAACTCGATCACTTTGTGGAGGAACTCGGGGGTCTCTGGCATGAGCTCATTGATCTGCAGCGGGGGGGGCGAGAGCAGGCGACGGGCGACAGCCGGCACGAGGGGGAGAGGAACGCCGAGACGGAGCGGCACACGGCCCGAGCCGGAGCTCGAACTCAATCACAGAGAGAGAAACCCGTGATCATAGTCTCCAATTAAGCACATAAAGAGTTTATATTCAGCAGCAGAGTTTAAGCCGAAATGTTTCTACTGTATAACAGAACATTCCCAAGTGCTGGATTCCTTTTACACCACAGAAACGTTTTAATACCAACATTTTAATGGTGTAGATAATTAGGGACAGAGGGACAGAAAGACAGACAGGTAGACATATGAATATAAAACAGACAGACAGATAAAAACTAGACAGACAGGCAGACTGAGGGAAAGACAGATAGACTGATGGACAAAAACAGCTGCAGACAGACACACATCCGGCTAGAGAGACAGACAGAAAGACAGACAGACAGACAGACAGATAGACATATAGATAGATAGATAGATAGATAGATAGATAGATAGATAGATAGATAGATAGATAGATATTAATGATTAAAGACAGGCAGACAGACAAAAAGGACAGAAAGACAGACAGACAGATACTGTATAACAATAGCTAGCTGGTAAGGACAGATAGATGCATAAATATTAATAATTAAAGACAGACAGAGAGACAGATAAATAGCTAGATAAATAAATAGGCAGACAGACAGAAAAAATGGCTAGCTAGAAATGAATAATTAAAGACAGACAGACAGAGAGAGAGAGAGAGAGAGAGAGAGAGAGAGAGAGTGAGGGTTGACTAGCCAGACTCATACATAGACAGGCAGACAGACAGATATCTAGCTATAGTAGATACTGTATATAGAGAGAAAGAAAGGTCAGACAGACAGACAGGCAGAAAGGCCAAGCTACCAGCACGGATAAAGACAGGCAGACAGACAAAAAGGACAGAAAGACAGACAGACAGATACTGTATAACAATAGCTAGCTGGTAAGGACAGATAGATGCATAAATATTAATAATTAAAGACAGACAGAGAGACAGATAAATAGCTAGATAAATAAATAGGCAGACAGACAGAAAAAATGGCTAGCTAGAAATGAATAATTAAAGACAGACAGACAGAGAGAGAGAGACAGAGAGAGAGAGAGAGAGACAGAGAGAGAGGGCTGACTAGCCAGACTCATACATAGACAGACAGACAGACAGACAGATATCTAGCTATAGTAGATACTGTATATAGAGAGAAAGAAAGGTCAGACAGACAGACAGGCAGAAAGGCCAAGCTACCAGCACGGATAAAGACAGGGAGACAGACTAACACATAAACCTACAGACAGACAGACAGATGGAGAGAAAACAGCCCAATAAAGAATAAACTAAAACTACTTATAAAACGGAGGCTAAGGCACAATAAATATCACATAAAAATGAAATAAATATAAAGAAATAAATAAGAACTAGGACGACCCGGGCCGCGCCAGCGAGGCGGAGGAACGTGCGAGTGATATTAGACGTATTACACATTAGACCTCCATCTGTTACTGATTAGTCATGAAGGAGAGGATTATGGGATTTACGCTGGAGTAATTATCTCAAACCCGGTGACACAGTGACACACATAATCCAGAGTACACATCAAGTGACGACTGGCGCGGTGATGATACACACTCGGCGAGAAATGTGAAACAGGCCGACTGTAATCACTCCGCAGACGTCTGGGTTTTAAAACCAAACGGCAGAATTGGCAGAAATCAATAAAACGGGGAATTTTGATAAAAAGAGAAATGAAAGAGACGAGGAGTTCTCTGAAGTAGTTCTGCATCACACCAGTCTATTACAGCATGTACACGAGGTCCATAACACAAGTGAGTGTTATACCATAAACATGCCTCTAATCACAGACCTGTAGTGAAACAACATTGCTACGCTACGTGCTACGCTAAATTTCCGGTGCATCAAGGCGTAAAAAAAGCGATTGACATTAACAGAAGACGGCGTATGGTGATGAGACTCTTAGCTGTGGTGGCTCGGATCTCACGGCAGTCGTTTCCGTGTAAAAGCATCGAGGGAGTTCCTGGGAGGCCGGGGGTTTCAGACATGAAGCAGGCGGTCCGGTCGCGGCTCCGGAGAACTGAGAGAACTTTCTACCTTGATGGTGTCCAAGCACGAGTGAGACACTGTGATAAGTGCATCAGTGTATCAGGGGATTATATAGAGACATAAAGGGAGTTTTTACTCTCAGAAATGTGTTCTGTTATTCTGTACTGGTATTAAAAGTCCCACTTTGACCTGAACGGACCTCGTATTAGCATTCAACTCTCTGTAGAAATTAATAATATAAAATATGTCTGTTTTTAAAGTGAAGATGCCATTAAAAAAGTTACAGCTTTACCTCTGACTGTTACAAAGTGCTCACACTGGAGACTCCTTCCATCAATGTTAAAAAATTCTTCACTATATCAGCAATTTCACACATTTTCAAACTCTGTTATTATTAGCAGAACAGTTTCCGTGCAGGTTCCTGTGAATAAGCGGTTACTATAGCAATGATAAAAAAGACTGATGGTCCTAAAGAATGCAAATGAATGCAAATGAATGTAGACGTCACTTCCAATTTGGCTGGTGAAACTATTTAATTACCAAATGGAAGAAAAAAAACGAAAACGAACGTAATGAGGAAGTTGGAAACGTAACGCCGGCCCCAGAAAACGTCTTAATTAGGATGAATGAAGGAGCCGATGATGATGATAAAACAGCACAAGTAAAGCGGGCGATCCATCACTGTCTCATGTTTCTGCAAAATAAATGTTTCCTGTCATGAGATTTTCAAGCTGATGTCTCTTTTTTTTTCCCGCTGTCTATAATTGAAGCTGCTAATAAACCTTGAACGCACTGTTTAGCGTACAGTGAGCTCTGTTATTAATAAACTTTGATTAACTGTGACTCCTTGCACACATAAAAATTTTTTTCCCCCTTTCTTAATCTATTATTTTTTGTATCATCAACTTGATAACGTGCGGCTGAGGAATAACAAAATGCCCAAGCGTGAGAAATGAAAGTTTTCCCTGGTGCACGTCAGGGTCCTGCTCCTGCATTTTTTCAGCCTTTTAAAGCGTTTATTCATGACAAACTCTGTGACATGCCGACAGAAGATGGGAGCTCGGCTATTGTTTGAGATCCCAGCGTGCCTCTTGTTGCCTGGAAACCAGACGTAATGACCCACTCCCCCCCCCCCCCCCACCCCCCCAACTCCTCCCTTTTATTTTCAATTCCTCACCTTCTTTCTCACCCAATTTGGCAAACAGTGCCGCATTCTTTGCTTCAGTTTCCAAGTTGTCTAACACTTTGGGCGTTTAGATATGTAACGAGTGCGGCCCGACTTCAGTGTAGACGTCACCGTTGATGTGGCGTCTCAGCTGAGGGTTTTCCCTCAGACGAATTCTTCATACTAGCGGATCATCTCAGTTACTCGTCAAAATGCTCTAATACCAGCGTGTGACACAAACCTAGAGAACTCTGTCTCGCTAATGACTCAGAACTACTGCAGGATTTTAAACATGAAATTTCTACCTAGATGCAGAGGATAAAATGTCCACAGGTGGCGCTAGGTGAGTAAAAAGAATGACACGTAGCTAGTTCTTAATGATGATACACTATATGGACTAAAGTATTTCCCTAAATTTGCAATTGCAATGATAATACAAATACACACACTTCAGTATGGAGTCGGCCCCCCAGTTGGTTTTGCAGCTCTAACAGCTTCCATTCTTCTTGGAAGGCCGTCCACAAGATGTTTCTGTGGGAATTTGTGTCCATTGACTCTGTGGAGCAGTTACGAGGTCAGACACTGATGTTGGACGAGAAGGCCCGGCTCACAATTTCCGTTCACGTTCATCCCGAAGGTGCTCGATGCGGTTGAGGTCAGGGCTCTGTGTTGGACCCGGTCGAGTTCTTCCACACTGAACTCATCACACCGTGTCTTTATAGTCCTTGCTTTGTGCACTGGGGCGGAGTCATGTTGGAATCGGAAAGGGCCTTCACCAAAGTGTGAAGTACTGCATGCTGAAGCATTAAGATTGTTCTTCGCTGGGGATAAGGGGCCGGATTGATCGAAACACCCGGATAGAATAATTAACAGGTGTGGACAAATACAAAAAATTTTTTTGTCCATATAGTGTTCAACAAAAAAAAAAGTTCAACAAAAAAAAAAAAAGACACCTGAGGTGAAACAAAGCTCGTCTCTACGGCAACCCTATTCCATTCAAACTAGCTGATGTAGCTACATGATAGACTTTGAAAATCCACTTGCGAGTCTTACAGCGTAGTAGCCTCAAAGCATTTAAACCTGGGAAACCTACAGTAGGTTCATCAGTCATCTATACTAAGCATGTTACTCATTTTGGTTTTAGAATCAACCACGGGGTCGAATGACCTCTAGGACCACCTGGCTCCTAAAGCGAGACAATCCACGTAGACCCTCATAGTAAAATATCCAACTTTACAACCTGATACCAAAAAAAAGTTTTGGTCTCCATGGCTAGATTTATTATTCATGACAACAGTACAGGGGGTGAATTGTATATAACTCATCAGTTAAAATTATATTAAGATATAAAATTATGCATAATTAGGGGCGAGGCATAGGACAACGTGTAGGGTATGGACGATGGAGTTTAATCATATGCAAAGTACCATTATCATTAGAATGAGACCTAGAGTTGGCGGTAATGTTAACCGCCGTTAAACAACAAAGAAGAAAACTATCAAAGAAGAACATTAGCATATAAATGATCCTTAGCCACCGTGGCATTTTAACTAAGATAAAGCTAAGCTAGCTAGAATGTGGCAATGTTCGTTCCGGAAATTTGACCATTTATATATTTGGGCGGAGTCAGTTCCTGCCAAGATGGCAATGACCTGAGGTCCATCACAGAGGGTTTGTCCATTTTTTTTTTTTATACCGCAGATGGAATCAACGATTCAAATAAATTGAATGGAATTCGATAATTAAATTACGGTATATATAGGGACGGCACGACACGTGCCCCAAATCCTGAGCCCCCCGCGACCCTGTACTCAGGATAAAGCCTTACAGAAAATTCATCCTTCATACAGTATAAAGTCATATATTTGTTTGGACTCATTAAAATCAAGTGCTACAGTATATGAAGAACATTTTAGCCAATTTTCTATTATTTAAACGAACAAGCTAATTTTCTCTGCAAACATTAGCTAGCTAGGTTCATTTGTTGCATTAAGGTTTATTAACTTGTTGATTTCCTTTTTATTACCTTGTCGTTGCCGTTTGCATTTTTCGACACAGCTTAGAGCCTTTATTCTGCCTCTGGGTTTATAAGGTTCTACACCAGTTTCTTTTTGTCTCATCCAGGAAGTCTCTTTGAACTCATCACATTTACAAATTGCTTTTGACTGCAATGAAATTCATGCAACACTTACTCACGTGTAAATCATGTGGACTTTTTTTTGTTTGCACATGCAATGTATTCCCTTTCAGCACGTGCTATTGGGGCTCGCGGTAAATCAGGCCCTGGGCGTAATAACAAACCGACCTGACGGTGATGATGCTCCAATGCTAATATTACCCTCACGTGTGCTATTTATGTGCTAGACGTCCGCGTGTACAGTATGATTTACTGTGCGACTTCGATTGAAATGTAATAATGTCCTAAAACGCTCCCCTAGTATTCCACATGGGAACGCACTGAGATAAGACCAGGAGAATCCAGCAAGGTGACCTGCGTGTGTAATGCATGTGTTTATGCATGTGTGTGTGTGTGTGTGTGTGTGTGCATGTGCGTAATCTGTGAGCCTCGGATGTCAAATGCCTACAGGAAGGTATTTATCAGCAGCGTCACTATCGTGAGCGGTTACGAGCTGTCAGTAATCTGTTCTGCTACTCCGACGTCGCTGACTGATCGCTAATGTTCCTTACAGTATGTCATTTTCACAAGCCGGCACGTGACATGCACACGAAACGACGCATAAACATACATTGTTTACAAACGAGTTGAAGTAGAAGTAGCTTCAGGAAATTTCAGGATTTTATTATTTATAGAGATTATATGCGTTATGCTAATTTTGAAAAATGATGCTCCGGTTTTTGAAATGCTGTATTTAATAGCTTGTGTGTGGTTTTGAATTTTAAAATGCTAAGTTTAAAAAAATGTTTGCAAAACCAAAAAGTGAAAATGATGCTTGGGTGACGTGGAAATATTGGTCTATGTAGATGAGATTGGAAAAATAGCTAAAGCAGGTGAAATATGAAATTATGAAATAAGTCGCATATTTCAATGTTATTTACCGGGATTTAGACATAAATACAAACAGAAACACGGCCACTGACGGCACTGGGGGCTGTTTAGAAAAAAAAAGACAAACAACCTCTAACATTTTTAATTTTTCATTTTTTACCCCAATAGCACATGCTGAAAGGGAATAAATTGCATTTTTTTTTTCTTTTTCATACAGATTTTACATCATCGTCAGAATTTTCCCACAGACACAGTTAATGTTTAATTAGAACACATTAATCTACTTCTATTTTCTTTTGTTAGTTCAGAAATTACATCTGCTTTGCCGCTTCCCATTTCTGACAACGGCTCCATTTCTTTGGGCTTGGGGTAATGGTCACCGGACCTGAACCCAATCGAGATGGTTTGGGGTGAGCTCGACCGCAGAGTGAAGGCAAAAGGGCCAACTAGTGCTAGGCATCTCTGGGAACTCCTTCAAGACTGTTGGAAGACCATTTCAGGTGACCACGTCTTGAAGCTCATCCAGAGAACGCCGAGAGTTTGCAAAGCAGTAATCAAAGCAAAAGGTGGCTACTTTGAAGAACCTAGAATATGACGTATTTTCAGTTGTTTCACACTTTTTTGTTATGTATATACTTCCACATGTGTTAATGTGAATCTACAATTTTCATAGTCATGAAAATAAAGAAAACTCTTTGAATGAGAAGGCGTGTCCAAACTTTTGGTCTGTACTGTATATATATCAAATAAATCAACAGCTTCTGACCAATCAGAATCCAGAACTTTAGAAACATTCATGCGGTTCTATCGGCTGTCAGTGGCGAAGTCGAAGTAATACTGTACATAAAAATTTAAGATTTTTACATTTTCAATCAACATTCTTTCATCATTTTTGCATTGCCTCATGGGTAAACTGCGACACCGAGTCGATCCTTCAACCTAGTCGAGTATAGATGAAGTCCTTATGTTTAGCACTCTGATGCAGTTCATGTTGCTGGTACAACTCTGAAATGAGAAAGCAGCGTAGAAATGAAACGAATGATTCCTCTAAATTAATATATGAGCACATCACCGGTGACCAGGCTTCACATTGCACGCCGCTCGATTTACTGATGAGTGCTCGTTTTTTTTTTTACTCATTTCATTCGTGTCGTTTAAGTGGCCCTCCATTAACCTCGGCCCGCCCCGGAGGCAGTGCTGATGGAGAGGAAAATGCATTTCCAGGAAGCGTAATTAACACGACGGAATCTGTTCTGCAGGTATACACATAACAAGTGCACTTCATTAAGGGCTGGGATTTGTTTTTACCCCTGGCCAGCTCATCGCTCAGAAGAGTGCTTGTGAAAATATTGAATTTCCACTGAATTTTCCACAGCACTAAGAAACATTTTAACCAAGAACAGGGTGTGTTTATTTCTGAGTAATGCTTAGTGTGGGTTTTACAGCATCATCTTTCCAGTGTGTGCTTTTAAATAGAACAGTATTTTCCCCCTGCATTTTAGCCCCACCCCTTTTCCCACACAACTCATCTAACTAATTTTGTTTTCCAGTGTATTTATTTATTTAATTGCTATTTATTATTTATACTATATCAGTGGTTTTAACAGTCCACAAAACTTCATATCTTGACATCAAGGTCTTTCTCATCTGAAGAAAAGTTGGTAGCAAGTTTTTAATAATAATAATAATAATAATAAGCAACTTTTTTTCAACTCGCCAAGGGGCGTGACAGTGGACCACCCGATGCGCATACAAATTTCGCACAGGCTATACGCCGGATGTACTTCCTGGCAGAACCCCTCGCAATTTATCCAGGCTTGGGACCGGCAAGCATGCAGTAGCTGGGTAGTATAGGGTGTGGCAACCCACTGACTCAAACCTGGTAGAGCAACAACCTCGAACTTTAGCCTAATAATAATAATGATAATAATGATAATAATAATAATAATAATAATAATATATTTTTTTTAACTCAGATTTAAAAGAATCAAATGGTGTACTGAAAAGCGACTCCTGAGACCTTGGATGATTAAAGAAAGTACCTTACAACCATTGTGTGTGTGTGTGTGTGTGTGTGTGTGTGAAGTTTCTGCTTTGAACATCCTGTTGACAAGAGAGTGTGGGTGTCCAAATCATTTTTTATTTCACTTTCTTCAAAAAATTTGCTAAAATGCATTTAAGTAAAAAAAAAAACCCAAAACACAATAGTTAATCAAAAACCAAATCTATCTCTAAAATTTCTTTTGTCTCTCTTTTCTTTAAACTATTCACATGACCTTCTCTTTCATACGCTTTTTCAAAATTTTTACTTAAATATACAAGATTCAAAATACAAGATTCTTGTTTCATAATGATTTATAGGTAATTAAAATAAGTCTTATTCTAATATCTTGTCCCAGCTTTTAATAGTCTGTTTATAATTTCCTTGTTAAGCACACCGAGCTGCCTGTGCAATTAACTGTTGTTTTTTATTTTTCATTCTGTATAGCATCGGTCATCATGACGAGGCGGCTTTACAGGAATCCACGCGGCTAATAAACGATCTGAAAGCTGGCAGCGGGGAGCAAAACCTCCTGTTGAACGTTAGGAAGAAATTCTGGGAGGAAGTGAGACTAGAAATGAGGAGTCTGGCTTCCTGTGTTTGACAGCGAAGGAAAAATCCCTGAAACACCACAAATGTGTGATGTTAGACATCTATTAGAAATGAGAACATGAAAGAGTGATACAGACAGACAGGAAGATGCTAAATGTTTAATTCTCTTAGAAAAAGAATTAAACATTTAGCTAATAATGCATTCACGACATAGCAGGAGTTATTCTGCTCCATGTTCGTAACACATTCATAAAGACTGCATAAATGTTTTACAGCGACGCTACTGGAACATTTCCCATAACGAATATATGAAAACTTGACGTGTTTGCATAAACAGATTTTTTATCTTTTTTTTTTTTTTTAAATGCTCCTTGGTTATCATTATTTTATTTGTATTAACAATACAGTTAGTATGATTTTTATATTTCTTGCATATTATACCACTATTATCTTAATTAAATGTGTGAATTTATGACAATATTAGAAAAAACATCATGCATAGAAACAGGATTCATTGTAATATATTTCAAATATTTTTGCTTGTATTAAATGTCTGTGAGAAAAAAAAAAACATATTTATATGTGCAATTAAAGCTTGTCAGCCTGTGAACAAGGTCTAGTGGTGAGTTTGTCGAGACTAGCCTTGAGCAGAGATATTATCAACTACTATTGTTAATAATTACCGCAATAATGTGTATAGTTATGCTGTTAAAATGCAGAAAATGCTTAGCCTAATATGACATTCCAAACTTCTAACAAAATGTAATGAATGTAATGAAATAGGCCATTTTAAAACCATGAGGGGCGTTCAAGTCAAAGAGGGACTTTCTGGTGAATGAAAGGGGGGGTAAAAGGGAGTTTTTACTCTGAGAACTGTGTTCTACTATTCTGCACAATCAAAAGTCCTGTTTTGGCTTGAACGTCATTTTAGTATTCCCTCAGTCTCACAACGTGCGATCAATGTTCTCTATTTACTGTGTTTATTTTATTTAAACTATCAGTTTAATAAAACAAATGCTTGAACACATGGCGGTTTAAGGAACGCGACAAGTATGGGCACCCCTGACCATCACACCCATTTGCTTTTGTTGAACATCCCATTGCAATTTCAGATTTATTCAACGTTTCCTGTAATAATAACCTCCAGTATTCTGGGAAAGTTTTCCACTAGATGTTGGGCTCCAGTTCAACCCAAAGGTGATGGTTCAGTAGTGTTGTGCACACAATCATTCACCAGCACCACTTGCACATTAAACTTGTAAAGCTGCTTTGCCACAATGTCAATTGTTAAAAGCGCTATACGAATAAAATAAAATTGAATTGAATTGAATTACAGAATCTCGTCTGGGAGTCATTGCCACATCGCCCGTACAGTCCTGATCTCGATCCAAGCCATTTCCACATGTTTGGGCCATTAAAGGAGTTTCTGGGAGGTTTCAAACATGACGTAGGCAGTCCAATCATTGCTCAGACATACTGTACTAAGAAAACTTGATGGTGTCCAAAGCACTAGTGAAACACTGGGATAAGTGCATTAGTGTAGCAGGGGATTATACACAGAAATTCTGCACAATTAAAAGTCCCAGTTTGACTTGAACCTCTCCTTATAACATTTATGGAAGGAGTCTCCGGTTTCAGTGCTTTATAACATTCTGAAATAAAGATACAACTCTTATGACATCATCAGGACAGTGGAGTGAACACTTAGTGATTAGAGAGAAAAAAAGGGAATAGTGAAGAAACGAGTGGTTATACTGTAGCTGCTGTGAAGTACGAACGGAAACTTGGTTTGCGGCTCTTCTATGTGGTTTGTATAAAAAAAAAATACACAAAGAAGGAGAACATTTCAGTAAATTGCTTTGAGAAAAGAGGAATAAAACATGCTGTTACAAGAAACTCATACAGCACCACACATCATTGAAAAGGAGACGATTAAAGTCTGCATCGCTGAAGAAAGTTAGCTCTGTACCTTCACTACACAACATCATGTTCTACTGTAGTTTCTGGAATTTTCCAGGAACTGTTAACTCTGAGGAAGTGGTTCTGGTGCCAGGGGCTCTGTCAGAATCCTAAAAGCTTCGCCATGCAGAGAACCAGTTGTCAGGTTTGCTTTCTGAGAGGTGGAAAGGTCAAGAGTGAAAAAAGTCTAAACACATGAACATCAAAGGGCAGCGAGCAAGAAAATCAGCTTTCAGCTCAAGGGCTGTGTGTCAGAAATGATAATGTGAGCTTTTGCTCATCCCTCGCGTCATTGGTGGAGTCTGAGAGGCGAAAAGTTATGGATAAAGGTATAAAAGAGACACCAACATTTTATACATCTTGTCAGTTTAACGCCATGCCAGCTAACCAGTTAGCACTGAAACCTTTAAGTATGTGTCACAAATCCTTTCATAAATCCTGTCAGGATCCACTAATATTAGCTAACTAGCAGGGACAATAGTTTGTGAAAAAATGAACTAACTCTTTAGTAGGACAAATAGGTTTAGCTAGCTGTGTTAGCTTAATTGGCCTTTATGCACAGAAATTACATTTGTTTTAAATGAATCCTGTGAGAAATCCTCTCAAGATTAGCTTGGATTGCTACGTACCTAACATCAGCAGTGAAGATTTTGAACATGTCCTACAAGATTATTTTTGGAAATCCTATCATTAGCAAATTAGTAATTGAGCTAGCTGTTAAAATATCAAACCTTTATGACATAAATGACGATGTCAAAAATCTTGTCAGAGTAAGCTATTTGACGCTAGTCAGCCTACGTGGTAAAGCTTGTAATGATTCATGAGTTCATAATAATTATGAAAAAAAAAAAAAACAGAAATCATTTTAATTTACCTACCTGTTAAAAGGGGAGAAAAGCTAAATAGGAGAAAAGTGGATAAATATTGGGGTACACAAATGTAAAATCCTCCTAGTAATCCTGTCAGGATAAGCTATTCTTGTCAGGGTAGCACATACTAGCTATCTGGCTAGTACTAGTTGAGAAAAAGGTAAACAATTATGAATAAACAAGTCATTAGTTCTGTCAGGATTTGCTAATGTTAGCTAATCAGCTAGCTTGTGAAAATAAGGAAAGCTTGTGAAAATGTATTGATTCATACGAGGAGAAGTACTATTAGGATTAGCTCCTATTAGCCACATAACTAGTGTTAGCATAAAAATGTGGAGAAAGGGATATATTTATGACAATTACTTAAAAATCCTTTTTAAACAAATCCTCACAGGTTAGCATGTTAGCTGACAGAACAGAGGGCAGTAAACATATATGATGTTGAGCTTAAAAACCCCTCAAAATCGTATTTTAGCTAGGTATTTTAGCTAGGCATGTTATCCGGAAAGATATGAGGATTTATGAACATGAACTAAAAACAAACTCTTAGAAGCAGAAAGTTAGATTATGAGATAAAATAAATAAATAAATGAGCTAAATTAGATCATTTTAGCTTAACATTTTTAAATCCTGTAAGAAATCCAGTTATCCAGTTAGCTTGCTATTTAGCAATGCTAATTATAAGTGATTTTGAATTTGCCTTTAAAACCGTTTTATGATGTTTTATGATTGTTTTAAGAACGTTTTTAATAGACAAAGGAATAATTTCTTTATTCGTTAAAAAAAAACATTAATCTGGGAGGGAGACAGGCTAGTTTAAGGCCTTGTAGCTTTTATTATTTTAAAATTAAAGAGAACGTGTGTCTGGATGTCAGGGCTGAGCTGAAGTTAAACATGCAAACACCTGAGACGGATCTCTCAACTCTGACCAAGAAAAAAAAAAAAAAAAAAATCCAATCTCATTTTAAAGCAAAGACAGCTTGTTAAGAGGAAGAATTTGGGGCGGTGAGATTGATTGACCGGCGGAGCTCAGAAAACCGAGTGTGTATTTAATCTGAGAACTTTGGACAAGAAACGGAAGTAGTTGTAGTAATGAAGGGGATGTTGTAGTGGGTTTACTGCAATGTTAATAAACCATTAATTAACAATTCATTCATTTATCCCATTGTAAATACTCTGTAGCACACTCTATAATTAAAGAGTAAAAATACAAATTGAATACTTATCTCAACCTTAATAAATGATTAAATATTGTATGATATTTGCATTTTTTTGTTTCTGCAAAAATATGATTCAAAGAAAGAAAAAAAAATCACCATGTAACCCAGCACTGAAATTTTATATCTTGGTGGTCAACTTGGATCATTTGCGGCTCAGTGACCACAGCTTCCAAAATATGAAGGTAGCAGAAAGCAGGAATTGATGCAGATAAATATATAAAAATTTAACTAGGTCTGTATGATACATCATGCCTACTATTCCAAAAATAAATAAATAAATAAAAAGTCCCCACCCACTTCGACGAGTTGGAGATGGAGCAATGAAGGGGCCTTAACAATAGGTAGGTAGTAATAAATAAAACAAATGACTGTTCCTGGCATGGGTAGTTGTTAGCACTGTCGCCTTGCACCTCACGGGTCTGGGGTCGATTCCCAGCCAGGCTTGAGTCCCGTCTCTGACGTTTGCATGTTCTCCCCGTGCTTGGTGGGTTTCCTCCGGGTACTCCAGTTTCCTCCCACAGTCCAAAGACATGTTGGCGTTCCCAAATTGCCCGTAAATGTGTGAAAGAGTGTATGTGTGTGTGGCCTGCGATTACTTGGCACCCTGTCCAGAGCGTACCCTGCCTCGTGCCCTAAACCTCCTGCGATTGGCTCCAGATCCCCGCGACCCTGAATACAGGATAAAGCGGTATAGATGATGAGTGAGTGGCAGGTCCCAATGGAGTATAAACTTGATCAGTCTAAGGCAGTGACAAACCACTGCCGAGTTACAACACTCCTCTAAATAGTCACAACACTGCTCCCATTTCCAAAGGAATAGACTTCTCCCTTTTTTTCCTTTAAAAAATTCAGAAAACAGAATAATGTGCAAGAAGACACAAAAAAAGACACAGGCGATCCAGGTTTACTGTTAATTCTAGTGCAAGACAGAACCCTCGGGGCGGAGCATATACACCAATTGAATGTAGAGAGCATTTAATTGGACGTACACAAGATTAGTACACGATGAGTCAGCCAAAGTTATTCTGTTTTCCCAGAAATGAAAAATTACTATCGATATATTTTTCTAGATATACGTCTGAAACATTGATTTTAATTAAGTACAACCCAGGTACTAAGAGTATTATGTTAAAGAAATATTTATCAATGTCTACACTTTAAATATTTACAAATTGGGTAGGGTTGCCGCCGAATACAGCGCAGGACTATGTCTCCCATCTCACATCCGGGTCACACGACTCGATTGCACCTGATTCACCTTCACGCTAAATCCCGTTACTAGGTATTTAAATGTATTTCCTCATCTGCCTCCACATCAGGTCTGCCTGAACCTGAACGCATGAGGCTGGTTAGTATACATGATGAAAACTCGGCGAGGTTGTAAACGTCATGCCATGGCTCTTAAACTGACACGCAACAGCACAGCAGGATTTTTACACCATGCTGCATATCAACTCCAGGAGCAATCTTGCAACAGACTTCATTTCGCAGTAAATCTTTCCCATGACGCAGTCCTCCAACACCGAGCTGCATTTGTTTTAAATACATTCAGGAAAGAAGAAGAAGAAGAAGAAGAAGAAAAAAAAAAAACGTAGTCTGGCGACCATCACAGAAATCAAATGAGTCGTGGCGAGGTGATGAGAGGAGGGACGAAAGCACAGCTCACTACCTGCACACTTAGAGTCACCCGTCATTAACCTGAGAGATATTATCTGGATCCTCTGGGGCCAGACACGGTGAAAATCAGATCAAATAAGCCCTGGGATTTGCGCCGGAGCTCAAGGCGTCTCGGCGTGATTGCGGCACCGATGCGGAGGTTTATCGCAGCACTGCTGAGGGATTACACTCCAACCAGACATACGGGTGGTGTTTTATGTTTTTTTGTTTTTCTTTTTACATGATGCATTTTTTGAATGGGTATTTAAAGAAGCCTCAATCTACAGGGAAGGATCCGCTCTCAAGTCGAGTTTACATCATTTCCCTTCACAACAAATCATTTCTTAGGCAACATGGTGAGTGTTGGAAGTTGCATATAAAAATTCTGCACTGAAACAATTATCTCATCCTACATTCCATAAATCAAAGCCCAAAATCATGAGATACAGTACCACAAAAAAAGTATTTGCCCCTTCCTGATTTTTTTTTGTGCATATCTGTCACATTTAAATGATTCAGACCGTCAAAAAATTATAATATTACATAAAGGTAACCTTAGTAAATACAAAATGCAGTTTCTAAATGATGATTTCATTTATTAAGGGAAAATAAGCTTCACAAACTTGTCTGGCCCTATGTCAAAAAGTAATGGCCCCCCCCCCCAAACCTGAAAACTGGTTGTGTTGAGGGCAACAATGGCATCAAGCTTTTGTGATAACTAGCAATAAGTCTGTCCAAAAACATCTGGCCCTATGTGTGAAAGTAAATTCCCTATTAAAAATATATATCATGAATGAGCTGTCACTTATGGTATTCCAATTTTTTTGGAAAGCTGAAATAAATTTCACTTGCTAAACCCAGGCCTGATTACAAATCAGATTTGCTTCACTTTGTCTGACAAAGTGAAGCAAAACGCTTGATTGCAGTTGTTGGGGGCCATTACTTTTTCACATAGTACCAGACAGTTTTGGATGGTTTTTTTCCCTTAATAAGTGAAATCATCATTTAAAAACTGCAATTTGTATTTACTCAGGTTACCTTTGTGTAACAGTCTGATTTGTCTGATGATCTGAATCATTGACGGACGGCAAACATGCAGAAAATAATAAATAAGAAGAGGCAAATACTTTTTCACTTTTTTGCACTGGTCATGCTTTATATAAAATGCCATATTTAATAATAAAATACATGCCACTTGGTGTCCAACGGTGGACAGCGTTCAGTTTATACTCAAACAACATATTTCATCCACATGTTGTGCTCTTTTTGGTCTATTCCTTGGTTTCCTACATCACCCACAATGCCATGTGTAATACATAAAGAGAGTGATGCGGCGGCGCTTTAGTCCTCGACTCCTTTAGTACATTCTGCTCAAACATATCAGTTTCAGGAGAAACATTCAGTATGTAATGCGTTTCTTGGGGAAAGTTTCATTCAAAAAAAGAACATTATATTATCATCACATACTGTAATTATCATGGACTCTATATAACAAGTGAAAAAAACTTTGCTTTTTTTGTTTGCTTTTCTTTTCAGGGTGCAAATTGCAAAAATCTCGCTGTTAAGGGGCGAGAGACTGGGAGCAGGCGCAGTGATTCGGATGGCCATCAGGAACAATCTGACCATTTTGATTCATACACATTCACATTCCATACAAACTTAAATAATTCTTCTGACTGTGTCGAGCTGCTCTGCGACATTGACAATTATTAAAAGCGCTATACAAATAAAACTGAACTGAATTGAATATACGCTCTGCGATGGCGTTAAATAAAGTGACTGTCCAAGATGGCTTCCTACGTAAACAATGCCCTAGTGTTCAACTAGACAAAGGGGTTTTTGTTCATTTTAATAGCATATAAGTCTAGATTAGATTAGATTAGATTAGATTAGATTAGATTAGATTAGATTAGAACTCCCACTGTGTCCTCAACCACATCAGAACGACTGAAAAACATCCAACAAGATTTTTATGAAGAAGCAGACTTGTATTATACGGGATATTAGCACTATTAAGACGTGAACACCAGCCACCAAAGGGGTCCTGACTGAGCCAAATCTTTCAGAGTAAAGAGTGCAAAGCGGATTCAGTTTTTCCAAAATCATCCCTTTCATCTACAAGGCAGGCAGAGGATGCAGGATTCTGGCTCGACTGACCACACGGGCCTGAAAAAATCTCGAAACTGATCAAAGAAGCCAGTTTTTCCTCCAACACTTAATTGGATTAATTTATTGCAGCACGAGATGAGGTAAGATATTAAAATATTACAGGGTGAGCTCCGACTTTAGCAGCTGTATGATGATATTCATGGCCTCTGGACGCGTGATCAGTGTTCAGATGGATCGAATGCGAGGTTCCCTCAAAAATGTTTCTTTTTTCTTTTTGGTGGGATGGAGGACGGAGGCTGTGCTGAGGTGAGCACATGGTGGATCTATTTGCCTTTGCCATGAACAAAGGGATGGTTATTATTATTGTCTCGTACAATCCGGTTGTTTAAATTGAAAACTGTAACAAAAAGAAATAAAAGCAATTGTTCATAAAGAACAACAACAACAACAACAACAACAACAACAATCACACTATAATCATGCTTTTTAGTTCTTAATTTCTAAATATTTTCTGAAATTTGGCTGGCTCAGCTGATAATTTAATAATTGTTTCTTCACTTTGTTTTATTTAAGCTAATTGTATTTGTAGATAATTCTCCACTTAATACATTTATTTACATAACAACCAAAAAAACCAAACACACACATACTGTACATACATTCACACAATAAGCACTTTTTGTTTGATTTTATTATTAAAACCTGTTGTACTGTGCATCTGGGTAAATCAAAATATATCTTTTTCTGATTACTTCTGTATTGTCATGTACCTAATTTTTCAATGTAAATTTTCTTACTACACATTTTCTTCATCATATAAACCCTGATAATCTCATCATCTATCCCGCTTAATCCTGTATTCAGGGTCACGGGGGGCGGAGCCTATCCCAGGAGACTTAGGACACAAACCAGGGTACACCCGGGGCATGGTGCCAATCCATCGCAGGGCACACACACACACACACACACACACACACACACACACTCACTCATTCACAGACTAAGGCCAATTTGGGAACGCCAATTAACCTACAGTACATGGGAGGAAACCCACCAAGCACGGGGAGAACATGCAAACTCCATGCACACAGAGACGGGAATCGAACCCGGACCCTGGAGGTGCATGGCGACAGTGCTAACCGCTACACCATTATGAGCTATAAAATATATTTGATACTTTATACACATCCCCTAATTTTTTTAACCTTTCAGATTTTCTTTAGTGCTTTGTTTGTAAAAACTTAATTTCATCCATTAAAAAACAGACCACACACACACACACACACACACACACAAAAACACACTACACAATCCAAACTCCTCGTTCCAGTGCTAATGTGCTTCTAAAAAAGCTCTGAATAATTCATGCGTGCGTTTGGAGATCGGTCTGATCCTAAAGATCTCTGAAACACTGCCGGTAAAGTGTCTTGAGCGAGCAGGGTGGGGAAAGGGAGTGGGCGCGGATATTCAACACCAAAAGATGAAGAATTGATGAGGCTGGGTCGATCGGTGGCGTCCCCAGGAGAGATTTTTGGAGAGGAGCGGGTGTATCAGAGAGGAAATGGGAGCCTTCTGTTTGATGTGATGTAAAGCAGATCAGCTCCGGTCATGTGATTTAACGGGATGTTTTGATTAAAATTGATTAAAAATATGTTCACGTGAATGTCCATAAGAAATTGTACAGTGGTAGACAGTACAATGGGACACAGGGCTGACAATATAAGTACATGTTTTAGTTTTGTACTTATATAACAGACGTTATACATCTTTATATACTGTGTGTATGTACTAACATACTCAATACAGCACAATGGACAAACATACCAAATCCTATGCCTGCTGAACTTTGGAACTACTACTGTAGTACCACCATAGTACCACCATGGTACTCGACAAAGTATGGTTATACACACCATAGTACCACCATGGTGCCCACTGAGGTGCCACAGTACCCACAGTACCTACCCTGGTACTCTATAAAAGTCGTATGCCTACCATGGTAATGGTATGAACTATTACCATTCGTATGGTTTCTGGGGTAATATTTCACGTGTGAGAAGAGACAGAGAAACTTTTTATGATGTGACATCTGTGTTTCATTCGATCTTGATAACGTTAAGATCGTGAGTTAGCCTTGTGCAGACACATTAGTCACCTCGCTTCAATCCTCTCCAAGGCTGAGATGATGAGAAACGTCTGTCCGGAATCCAAAAAAGTTAATTGTTTTTCTCTTCACATGAAGTCAAAATTTTGCCAACCTGGATAAGGTGCTGGTTTAAACGGAAACGACTGCGCGATCCCGCCGGCGTCATCAGCGAACACTGTAAAAGCCAAATCTTTTAATCCTTCGGGAGAACGAGAACCCGAGGCGAGAACGATATGACACGGCAATTAACTCTGTGAAGAGTGTGAACACTTCACATGCTGGATGATTTAACTGCTGGATCCAGGAAGGTAATGTCTGAGCTGATCTCCAAACACGGCGCCGTCGAATTTTAGCGAAATCACATCGATTTCAGCACCAGGACGCGCTCGATTCCTTTCCGATATGAAACACAGGATGTTTTTGCTACAGATGTTTTTGCCGTCATGTGTTATGTTTATATTCGATTGCTTATTACTTCATGTAATTTAAGGAGCCTGTACAGAACGTGTAACCCTTTAAGATGCTGCACTTATCCCTGATCGAATGCAGGCTTAATGAACTGCACCAGGCTTTGAGGGGTGTGGCTTTAACACAGAATGCTGAGAGCAAAAAACAAGCTCAACACAAGCAAAATTACTTTACTTTCTATGAAACAATAAACTTAAATAAATACGTAACTAAATGAAGAGGCAACAAATGATAGTCAAAAATTATCCGCACTCTGGTTGTAGAATTAATTTGAATGAACTTTGAGAAAAGACAAATACATAATCGTCCGACATAATCTCCTCACTTTTCAATACATTTTGTCCATCTGTCGACAAGCATTTGTATTCCTTCTTTAAAAAATGTTTTAGGCTGAGCTGCGAGTCAGGAATGCACCGCTGTCTTCACTTCTTCATCAGAAGTGAATCATCTTGATGGAGCGAGGTCAGGACTATAGGGAGGATGCTTTAACGTCTCAAAACTGTCGACAGTGTGGGCAGAAGTGCGTGGACGTGCTCCGTCATGCACGATCATGACGCCCCTGGACAGCGCCAGTCCTCTGCGTTTAATCTGAAGTTTAGGCTTCAGCTCTACAATAAGCATCTCACTGTAACGAACACTGTTGATTGTTGAACCTTTTTACCTGATAATGTTCCAATCCTATTAAGATGAGATAAGATAAGATAAGATAAGATAGGACAAGTACCTTTATTTGACCCACAGTGGGGAAATTTCAAAGAAATAATTGTGCAAATAGAAAATAGGGACAGTACAGTGCAGAAATTCAAAAGAAAAAGAAAAACGGTACAATAGTTAGACTTAAAAAAAAAAAGCACTACGTCCAACAAATTGCACATGGGTAATATTGCTTTAGTTTAGTTTAAAAAAAAAAAATTGAGAATCCCAAAAAACTGTAAGCATTGATGAATTTTCCAGCTGAAAGAGAAAAACCTTTGAACTTTTTCTCGGTCAACGATTGAGGATGTTTCCGTTCCGTACACTGCCGTTTACTCTCATGTCTCACCAGTAAAGATTCTCTTTAAGAAACTTTCACTTTTACTTCTCTTTATGCTCTTCTGTGAGTTGTTTCAGCACCCGTTGTTTCAGTCTAAGCCTCACTTTCCCAATGATTACCCTAGTCACTCCAGACTATGAGATATAAATACATCATGCTATTATGCGTAAATTCCACATTTAATTTCATGAAATGTCAATAATGAAGCAGGGACAGTGTCGTGATGTCATAATTATCAAACAGTAAGTGTTTTGCCTTTTTGAGTATTTTTATATTAGAGTTAAATTGATGTCACCAAAACTTGTGGTTTAGAACGTTTCACACACATATTAGTCCGTTTTTCCAAATTGAAATCGTCTTTATTGGTTCATTTGCTGTTTAGTTTGACTCCATATAATTAATCAAACCAAAAAGCAAAAATATAGAAACAGGAAAATGTAAACAAAGCACAGAACAGATTAAGTGCAGAAATCACTCGAGTGTGGTGAACACGGAGGAGCCGCTAAATACAGTAAATGATTAGATAATTGTATTAATAAATAGCTTCACACATTTTGTCTGTACTCTGCGTTTGCTCAGTTTAGGAAACAGCAAAAAGCAAAAGCAAAAAAAAAAAAAAAATCCACAAAAAACAACTGAAAAAATGCGCTGCACGCTCAGACACACCATGTGTTTAAGTGACTTCATGCAGTTAAGTCGATTCGGAGTCGATTCAGAGTCGATTCGGAGTCGATACAGAGGGTCCTGTCCTAGCTAAATAACAGCATTCTAATCATTTCCTAAGTTCAAATGTGTGGATTTGTCTTCACTACTGATGACATTAATTTACAGTTTGAAGAAGAAAAAAAAAACAACACAGAAAAAGACAAAATATTATCATCAAACTCATCTAAAACAGACAATAAAGCGATTACGCCAGCCATTTTGAGATGAACGAAGTTTTAGATGGATGACTTGTGGCGAGCTTTACCATGATGAGCACTTCACAATCTTCTCCATTCTTCTGAAAACAAATTTTTTTGCACATCATCTGCTTCGAATGATTGCACTTTGTCTCGCGGTTCTCCCTCCCACGCAGTATTACTTTCCATAAATTAGTGTGGAGTTCAGCTCGGGGCTGGAGAGGCCTCGCAATAACGCGCAACACGCTGTTCTCCATCACAAAATAACTCTAATGCTTATTTTATGGAAAGCAAATGATCACCATGCTGCAGGAGGATGACGTGATGGAAAACCGATACAGAAACTCAGAGCGCTTTGGATTTTATATTCCCCGGGTTAAAAAAAAAGAAAAAAAGAAAAACAAATACAATTATAGAATGATAAACAATGAAAACGACAGTGTGTGATGAAGTGAAATTACTGGTACCAGTTCAAAGTTGATTATTTTCCCATCACAGCAACCTTCCCTCTCGTATCACGGCTAACTCGCAAAATAGTGGCTCCAAATCGTTTCGACGGACTTTGGAAAATGTTGAAGTTACAAAAGTGGACATTTACTCTCTGCTGCCGTTTCCCCAGCAGTCATGGACTTCTATGTGACAAAACTGGTGATGGCGGAATTGTAGCGTTTTGCAAAATCACACAACATTCACATTGATGTAATCCAAACCATATTGACACAATAGTTTGGAATTTCTTCTTTCTAACAGCCTTGTGATTCAAAACTACTAGAGTATGCACAAATCATCGTCTATCAGTTTGTAATACTTCATTTTGAAAAAAAATAAAATAAAATAAAAAGAAATTCGGAAAACAGCAAAAAATGGATTTGTCATGTTCTGCTTCAAAACTTTGAATTATCCTTGAAAAACATGTATTAATGAAACTAAACAAATCAGAAGTAAATTTCAAATATTGTCCTTAAATATATGCCTTATAAATTTTTTTCTTTTTGGTAAAAAAAAACAAAAAACAAAACAACTTCACGCTTTGTATAATTATATTTTCATAAATTAACTTCCAGGGAAAATTTTCTAGAATTTAGTTTTGGGGGGGGGGGGGGCGGAGCCCTGAATGTTGATTGACACCAAATTGTTTTACCGCTGGAAAATGCGCGATTTTTTTTTTTTGTACAAAGAAAAACCCAAATGTTTATCACTTTGTTTTGTCAGTGAAATGAAAAGTATTTCATTAAAATCTCCTAATGTGGTTCACAAACTGACACAAGAAACCTTTTATTTTCAGCTCATAAAGCTTTAATTGTTATAGCAGAAGTCGTGTCTCACCAGCTGGCGTTGGACTAAATCTCAACAAATTCACTTTCGCTCCGTGATACCGAAGCGTTTCCATAGTGACGGAGTTTCTCTCCTCTTGTAAAACAAATAGTGATTCAAATGTAAAACCCAAAAAAATTATAAAGTGTGATTTGGAACATGACACAGTTCGATAATGTGCTTTAAGATGCGCTGTTGATTTCCTCGGAGGCGAGATGCGAGGCGGGGGGACTCAGAGGTGATAATTTAGCAGCGAGTTTGACTGATGTCTCATGAATGAATAAAAGGATGAATGAATAAATTTTGTAGGAAGTGAAAACTAAAAGCCTGGGAAATGAAACCCATGAGATTTGGGTTTATACTGTACGCACTCAGGCTTGTTCAAGTCGCACGGCAACGTCAGCGAAAATGCGCTAAAACCACTCGGTTGGATTCTGGATTGTGATTGGACAGATGCTAAGGTGTTGATTAGTGTTAAATTATTGTTGTATTAATGATCTCGTTCTGATACGTTATCGTTTCTATAGTAACAGTTTAAGCACCATTTTCAGGAGCACGAGGTGTGTGTGCTGTGTTTATCGCTGCTGTAACTCATCTCATAAACATTCTACCAAATTCAATTTGACTTTAAACACATAAACACAGAGCCGTGCTTTTTCCATAATGAGGCCGACTGCTGTAGTGTAAAAGGAATAAAACTCTCAGGGTCGTGCTGTTGCAGGAAAATAATCAACGTCGGAGCCGCAACAGGAAGTCATCATCACACCACGCCGCTGTTGATGCATTTACTATAACAGCAGGACTCAAAGTGGTTCGTTCCGGACCTTGTTAATGATACTAATAAATCTAGACAGTACGTTGGGAAAGCGGTAAGAGGAAGCTAGCTAGAACAGGTACGGTAGGAGCGTTGCTATGGTAACAGTGTGCACTTCTCATGACACACTTTATTATTATTATTATTATTATTTTTAAATAGAAAGACAAACAAAGCAATTTTTCTGAAAGTATCCATACTCCTTTTCCCTACACGTCCTCCCTCTCCCTCTCTCTCTCTCTGTCACGTCTCTCTCTGGCTCAGTCGCCGCACGCTGGCATGCTAACACGCAGAGCCGGTTTCCAGGACCACCCGTTCCTCCCACGCTGCCAAACTCTCCCTGTCTTTCTCTCTCCAAATGTCTCAGTCTGGCTTCCGTCACACACGTCGGCTCGCCAACAGCCCTCTCCCTCCAAGCCCAGATCAATGGACGTTCTAATTCGGTTTAAAACTACTTTTCCAACTTCACCTTTCAACATTTGCTAAGGGAAACAGTCTAATATTTGCCTGCCGGCTTCTCTCTGAATAGAGACTAAATCTTATGTTAGTTAGAGAACGTACACACTGTGTGCGTGCATGTGTGTGTGTGTGTGTGTGTGTGTGTAGATCTAGTGCTTGCTCATTTGTTTTTAAAGTATAATGTAATCTATTCCAAAAGTCTATTTAAAACAGAGGCTCTCCAGCACACTCTCACGTCTGAAGAGTTCCAGCTTCACCTCTGGCACTGGAGACTCCTTCCAGACGTGTTAAATAAACCTCATGCACAAGCCTGAGCATCCACAACGTGCCATTATATAGGGGAAAAGGTCACTTGTGTCACTCCATCTATACAGTAGATGCTGTAAAATAAACCGGTGGTTAAAAGGGAAGCCATTTGTGACGCACGGAAAAAAACAAACAAAAAAAACAAAACAAATGCTTTTAGAAATTGATTTTAGAAATGAGAAATCGATGTGAATGGAGCTTGAAGATGACATAACGTCACCTTTGAATGAGAGCGAGTCAAACATAATGAAACCCTGATATGCACTGATGACTACAAACTGAAGTCTTCTAATATCGTAAGTGTTTCAAACGATCGCTTGTATTTATAGACAGTTTCGACTGTCTGCTTTCTTTATTAAAGTAGTCTACAGTCTTAGTTTAGTGGCTTAATCACTGCAGAGCTTCAAAATTATATAATAGTTTGCTAAAATATTAACACACACACACACACACACACACACACACACACACACATGAACATGGCAGACAATGTTTTTTTGTCCCCTGTGGAGGTGGGTAGGTCTAGTGCAAAACATTAGCGTTCCAGTCATCCTTCTGTGTGTTGAACTCTGCCCATTTTCTTTTCTTTTTTTAAAGTCGTGTTTGTGAATCACCAGTCTGTCCTCGTGCTCCTGCTCTGGGAAGAGTTTGAGTCAATGATCATGAGTCAGGGAAAAATGTCTATTTCTAAGAAACATATATTTCATTTATTTCCAGGACAGAAATTGATGCAAAAGGACACAAGGAGAGACGAGGAGTAATTTTATTATCATCATCACATCAACGCTGCCATCGCTTCCATTCCGTCCTTCTGGACATGATGTAAAAGAAAAGTTTCATTTTTTATATATTTATTTTTTAACGGTTTGTTAAAAAGAGCTTGTTGTATATAATAGTGCAGTTTCAGTGCCGGGTGGAGGATGGGTGCCAATTCTTTTGTCTCAAGCAAGAGATGTCCCATGGTCAGGATTTTAAATAATGGATTCCTATCACACACAATAATAGGGATAGTAAAGGAGATACAGGGTGCCAATACTTTTGTCCAACACAATAGTTTTGTCCACCCCATACATGGTATTTAAGACACACATGATAAACAGTTCCAAAATTTTATTTTATAAATATTAATATATATTTTTGGTGCATTCTAATAAATTAATTCTCACACTGGATTTTAAATAGTACACACTGATATTACACTCTAACAGGACACACTAATAGTACACAGTAATAGTACACAATAATATTACATAATATTACACACTAACTGCACACACTATTGTGTACTAATAGTACATGCTAGTATCACTACCAGTACACAGTAATAGTGCACAGTAATAATACACACTAATAGTATACAGTAAAAGTACACACTAGTAGTACACACTAACTGCACACACTAATAATGCACACTAATAATACACACTAACAGTAGAGAATAATTGTAGACATTAATAGCACACACTACCAGTACACAGTAATAGTGTACAGTAATAATACAAAGTAATACTAGTAGTACTGTTAGTACTAGTGGTACTATTAGTACTATTATTGTGTATTAATAGTACACACTAGTAGCACTAATAGTACACAGTAATAATACACAATAATAGTGTACAGTAATAATATACACTAATAGTATACAGTAAAAGTACACCCTAGTAGTATACATTAATAGTACATAGTAATACTAATATTAGTGCTACAAGTGTTTTCTAATAGTACACACTAGTAGCACTAAAGGTGCACAATAAAAGTGTACAGTAATAATACACACTAACAGTATAAAGTAATAGTATACAGTAAAAGTACACACTAATAGTACACACTAAGTGTGCACATTAATAGTTTACAGTAATAGTGTATAGTGAAAGTACACACTAACAGTACACACTAGTAGTACACAGTAAAAGTACATACTAATAGTACACACTAATAGTGCACAGTAAAAGTACATAATAGTACACACTAATAGTACACAATAATAGTGTACAGTAAAAGTACACACTAATAGTACACAGTAATAATGTACAGTAAAAGTACAAACTAATAGTACACAGTAATAGTGTACAGTAAAAGTACACACTAATACTGTAGTACACACTAAAAGTACACACTAATAGTATGCACTAATAGTACACAGTGATAGTGTACAGTAAAAGTACACACTAATAGTACACAGTGATAGTGTACAGTAAAAGTACACACTAATAGTACACAGTAATAGTGTACAATAAAAGTACACACTAATAATACACAGTAATAGTGTACAGTAAAATTACACACTAATAGTACACATTAATAGTACACAGTGATAGTGTACAGTAAAAGTACACACTAATAGTACACACTAATAGTACACAGTGATAGTGTACAGTAAAAGTACACACTAATAGTACACAGTGATAGTGTACAGTAAAAGTACACACTAATAGTACACAGTAATTGTGTACAGTAAAAGTACACACTAATAGTACACAGTAATTGTGTACAGTAAAAGTACACACTAATAATACACAGTGATAGTGTACAGTAAAAGTACACACTAATAGTACACAGTGATAGTGTACAGTAAAAGTACACACTAATAGTACACAGTAATTGTGTACAGTAAAAGTACACACTAATAGTACACAGTAATTGTGTACAGTAAAAGTACACACTAATAGTACACAGTGATAGTGTACAGTAAAAGTACACACTAATAGTACACAGTAATTGTGTACAGTAAAAGTACACACTAATAGTACACAGTGATAGTGTACAGTAAAAGTACACACTAATAGTACACAGTGATAGTGTACAGTAAAAGTACACACTAATAGTACACAGTAATTGTGTACAGTAAAAGTACACACTAATAGTACACAGTGATAGTATACAGTAAAAGTACACACTAATAGTGGACACTAATAGTACACAGTAATAGTGTACAATAAAATTACACACTAATAGTACACAGTAATAGTGTACAGTAAAAGTACACAGTAATAGTACACAGTAATAGTGTACATTAAAAGTACACACTAATAGTGCACAGTAATAGTGTACAGTAAAAGTACACATTAATAGTGCACAGTAATAGTGTACAGTAAAAGTACACACTAATAGTATGCAGTAATAGTGTACAGTAAAAGTACACACTAATAGTGGACACTAATAGTACGCACTAATAGTGTACAGTAAAAGTACACACTAATAGTATGCAGTAATAGTGTACAGTAAAAGTACACACTAATAGTACACAGTGATAGTGTACAGTAAAAGTACACACTAATAGTATGCAGTAATAGTGTACAGTAAAAGTACACACTAATAGTGGACACTAATAGTACGCACTAATAGTGTACAGTAAAAGTACACACTAATAGTATGCAGTAATAGTGTACAGTAAAAGTACACACTAATAGTACACAGTGATAGTGTACAGTAAAAGTACACACTAATAGTACACACTAATAGTACACAGTGATAGTGTACAGTAAAAGTACACACTAATAGTACACAGTAATAGTGTACAGTAAAAGTACACACTAATAGTACACACTAATCAGGATCATAAAATTCCAGCTCTCTGTGGCGTACTCACGCTCTCTGCAGCTCTGTGTTTCTCACTAAATCTATTTTTAAAGGCCCTTTTTTTTTTCTCTTTTCATAACTGAAAGGTCTCTGTGTATAAAGTGCAGCAGCATCGTCGCTGTGTGTCCTGTCACCGCTGCGCTCCTCCGCCGAGCGATATCAGCACTGACAGCACAGACGCTCTTATTAAAGCCCGAGCCGTCTTCCCTCCCGTTTCTGCAGCCTGTAAACAGTCCTGTACTGCAGCCGGGGCTTTCATCCTGCATTCCTCTATCATTTATCTTATCGTTCCTTAAGGACGGAGTCGGCCAACTCTTTAACTGTACCTGCTTAAATGCACAATGCTTGTCATTGATGATATCAAATATTGGCACCCTGAAATATTGTCACTGCGTTTCCTTACCTCTTAGTGAGTAAGAGCTCGCACTTGCAGACTTGTGAAATAAACAGTTCTCAGGAGTGGACTTTTTGGATCGCGATGTAACTTTATCCGAACTTTGTCTAAATCTGACATGTTATCGTGATGTATTTTCACAGCAGTTCCCACTATTTCTCCAACACTGTTAATTCTGTAGCTGTGAGTTTAGCAGAGAGGCTGAAGCTGGATAATAGCTTGTTAAACACAGAGTGGCTCTGACTGACTGTTGAAATTGGCTCGGCTCGGGTTGGATCGGTAGCAGGAGCGAACCAATTACCCTGGGGCCCTGCCAATACGGGCCATAATTGATGTTGCTCAGTGCCTGCTGGTGCTGATCCTCGATTCGTCTGATGTGGAGGAAAGGGTTGAGGGTCATGTGACATATGCCATGCACAGGATTTTAGTATTTTCCTTAACAACACACAGTTGTGGAGCTCACGGATGGACCTTTTAAAAAGAAACTTCCGCACACAGCCTTTTTTTTAAACACGACTTCGTGATGTGTTTTTCTATTTTTGAGTGTACAAATAGTGTTATTCTCAGCAGCTGTGCGATGCTTAATTACAGTAAGTCACTCTGGGCATGCATCAGTTGGTAAACAAAGCTTAAAGACAGCTGTTGTTATGCAAAGTGTAAAATACAGCTGTGGTTGAGCAACAAACATAAAGCATAGCTGTTTGTTAAACAAAATGCAACAATATATGGGCCAAAAAGTATGTGCACCCTGGCTGTCACACCCGTACAGTACCTGCATGCTGAACGTCCAGTTCTAGATTTGTTTCCGCTGTGTTTGCTGTCATAAAGCGCACCGCTCTTCTGGAGGTCTTAAGCCTGTTTGTGTTCATTCAGCTACAAGATCATTAGTGAGCTCAGGCGCTGATGTTTGTAAACAGAGTGTAAACGTAGCTGTAAACATTGTTGTTTGTAAACAGCGTGTAAAGGTAGCTTTTATAAGTACAGTGCACAGGTATTTTTTTTTTGCAAACAAAGCATAAAGGCTGCTAAATAAAGTGCAAACATATGCGGTATGTTTGTAAACAAAGTGTAAGGGCAGCCGTCTCTACACAAAATGTAAGGGTCGATGTTTGTAAACAAGGTGTAAATGTATCTACCTATAAGTTTAAAGCTTGCTGTTTGTAAACAAAGTGTAAACGTGTATGTTTGTAAACAAAGTTAAGGTGCAAATGTATCTGTTTGTAAACAAGGTGTAAAGATAGCTGTTTGTGAACAAAGTGTAAAAGTTGCTGTAATTGCTGTAAACATAGTGCAAAGGTAGCTGTTTGTAAACAAAGTTCAGGTGCAAATGTATCTGTTTGTAAACAAGGTGTAAAGGTAGCTGTTTGTAAACAAAGAGTAAAAGTTGCTGATTCTAAGCATAGTGTAAAAGTTGCTGTAATTGTTCTAAACATAGTCCAAAGGTAGCTGTTTGTAAACAAAGTGTAAAGGTATTTTTTTGTAAACAGGGCGTATCTGAGATAGACGAAGAGGCTAAAAGAATCTGAGAGACATTTACAGATCATGAAAAAGAAAGACGAGTAGGGAGGAAACAGAGCAAAAAAAAAAAAGAGAACAGATTATGAAAAGGGATGATAGAAATAATATGAAAGAGTGAAGGTGCGAAAAGGAGAATAAAAACAGAAGAAAGAATAAGGGGATGAGTGAAGGTGGGGCAGTAACGGCCCCCTCTCCTGTTATTAAAGGAATTCGATTAAGTTTGTGAGCCGGAGAGAAAGTGAACAGTGCCGTGATCGCACGAGCTGTTAAGCGCACACTCGTTATCATCAACGACCGCTAAAACTCACACGGTGTGTAAAGTCTATAGCGTCCCGCTGGAGCTTTTCTCCTCCATGAATTTGAAGCACAGCCCACAGGAAGTGAGTCACGGCTACAGCGCAGACATTACAGCACGACTATACTGTATACGCTATCGCTTCTACAGGAACGGCTCGCTCGCTGGGACTCGGACGGACAGCGGCAACACGTACACGGATGTTTAAAAAATACACTGATGTGACGTTTGCCGTGTTTAAGGCCATGTTTATTTCGCGTGATTTAAAGAAGGAGTCTCCAGTGTCAGGGGTAAAGCTGAACTATAAAGGTTTTCTGAAGCCTTTTGTGGTCAAAAGCTCCATTTTATTTGGAAGCCGCGTCCCTGTGCTCTGTCCCTCATCTTCAACCGGGTGTTTTTCTGTCTCTGTTTCTCCCTCAGACACGCTGAGCTCAGGGTTCAGGGTTACAGCTGCCTGTCATAGACACGGTGTGGAGTCTCGGAGTATAGACGTTCCCGTTTACCCACAGCAGGAGGTTAAAGGGTGCTGTGCAAGAGTGTGTGTGTGTGTGTGTGTGTGTGTGTGTGTGTGTGTGTGTGTGTGTCGGCACTCAGGATCGATCTGCTTCCGTGTGAAAGTAGTGCAACAGGACAATCGATTAGCCAAGACTGAGCTGAGGATGTCTGAGTGTAAACAGCAAGACAGGGAGAAACAGGAAGACAGGCACAGAGAGACAAGTGCAACGAGACAGACCAACAGAAGAGAGGAAAGATGGACAAACAGAGACAGAGACGGAGACCATATTGGAGGACAGACAGAAAGGAAAAGACAGGAGAGACAGCTAGACAGACAGCACGAGAGACAGAAAAAAAAAAGCCATTTTTTTGTTGCTGTTGAGACACAACAAAGTAGATACAGACAGAGAGACAGATAAACAGACGTGCTTGTAGACATAGACACAAAAACAGATAGACAGGAAACACAGTAAGAGGGATGTACAGACAGAAACCGACAGAAAGAAGCAGAGTGACTGATAGACATATAGAAAAAGAAATGGAGACAGAGACCGATAGAAAAAAGCAGACAGACAGTTGGAGAGATATACAGGGAGACAGACAGAAATATAGACATTCTGAGAGATATAGTGTACAGACAGAAAAAAAAAAAACAAATACCGACAGATATATAGAAAGATAAACACCAAAACAGAGAGACAGACAGAAAAAAGCAGACGAACAGAGAGACAGGTAGACAGTAACACAGACAGACAGTTAGAGAGACATACAGGGAGACAGAAACACGGACAGAAACACAGACAGTTGGAGAGATATAGACAGAAAGAAAAAGACAAAGAGACAGGCAGACAGACAAGAACAGACAGTCAAGAGACAGAAAAACAGAGAGACGGGTAGACAGACAGACAGAAAGTTGGAGAGATTTACAGACAGACAGAAGCAGACAGAGAGAGACAGAACACCAGACAACATGACTAAAACACTTTTTTCCTGTTTAGACTTCAAGCTCAAGGATAAATATTATATATAAAATGTTTATTATTATTATTATTATTATTATTATTATAAATGTATATATTTCTAGTATTTTTCCTGCATGTCTTCTCAAAGCGCTCATTTATTATTTTTTTATTATCTCTTTTTCAGAGGGATCGTCCTGAGTGGCATGTTGTCACTTTTAATCTCTCAGTCTGCTGCGTGGCCTCGCCGCCCGGGGAATAAAAGTCCGTCATCACCCGACGCGAACCCTCAGGAGACGCCGGCTTCATATCCCACGTCACGCTCCTCCATTTTACAGCTAAGTGCTAAAACGTGTCTCTGCGCGGCCCTCTGGTCGGCATTACCCGGTGCCTCAGCTTTATTGCAGGCTGTTGGCATTCAGGCCGCGCGCTAATAATGACCGTGACCTTGAAACGTGGCTCGACGACACAGCCGAGGCAGCAAAAAACCCCTCCGAACATCCTCGCTAGATAAAGTATATGAGGAAATAATTACACAGACAGGAGGAGGAGGAAATGTCGAGCACTCACGCCACACCAGGCCGATGTCATAGAAGAATAACGAGTGAATAACGCTAACAGGAAGTGATGTCAAAAACAGGAGATAACACGCGGGGCTTTACGTGACATTATATTGATTAGAAAAAGAGGAAAAGATCACAAAAGGTCGGTCATTACAGAGGGGAAAAACTGAAGAAGTGAAATATTTTATAGGAAAAACTTGCACAATGTCTATAAAAATAAATACTTACGACAATTGGTTTGATTACACTCTCTGTAATATAATATAATGACCGGGATATTTTCTACACAGAAGACACATAGTGTACATAGACACTTTATTGATCCTGAAGGAAATTTCAAAAGATAGATTTATTACTTTTTTTATTAGAAACATTTTTTAATGATCAACGGAGTGTACTTCTTTGTTTATAGTTATTTTTAACTTTAGAGTTTAATGTTTATAGCAGCTATAAACACTCGTTCTCTCATCAAAGGACTTTTTTTCTTTTTGAAATTTAGTTGAATAAAAATAATATTATTATTATTATTTTTTTTAAATGAAGCATAAACTCCTCTATCCTGGAGACATCATAAAACATCACTTTACACCTTCCTTCATCATATCAACGATCAGGCAATGATAGAATAAAAAAATAGAATGAAATAGCATACTATAACAATTGCATTACCATATACAGTGCAACCTTGGATTGTGAGTATAATTGGTTCCGGAAGCGTATATCAAAACACTTGTATATCAAAGTGAATTTTCCCTATAAGAAATAATGGAAACTCAGACGATTCGTTCCACAACCCAAAAATATTTATATAAAAATAACTAATTCAAAATATTAAGTAAAAATAAAACAAATGAACCTGCACTTTACTTTGAAAAGAATCACGACAGAGCAGTGATTCCTCTCACACACACACACATACACACACACATCCCGTAGTGTGAGAGAGAAGAGCCTTTTGCTAAGTTGTGATCACATGACGCTCGGCAGACAAAGTGCATGCGTACCACTCGTATATCAAGACCTCGCTCGTTTATCAAGTTAAAAGTTATTCAAATATTTTGCCCGCAGGCCGAGTTTCTCACAGTCCAAGGTTCCACTGTACACTGTAACCTGTGACTTGGTCTGGAGCCTGCGCTGCTGTCAGAGATGCTGTTCTAGGAAAGCTTCTGATTAATCAGAATTGACAATTCAACAGCTCACACGCAAAACAAACGCAGGTCCTACACATGTTTTCCCAGACTCGTCGGATTAGCGGAAAAGCAGCACAGATGGTACAGTGACCCCCGGTATTACTAAAGCTTTTCAAACTCTCCTGCTGCTGATTCCCGTCAGAGCCGCTCTGAGACTCTCAGCCTAACGAAACGCGAAATCGTCTCATGCTAGGCTGAAATACGGGAGTGTGCTCGGACCCGTCCCAAATATCTTCAGCACAACATGCTGCAAATAATTCTCAGATAAACAAGCCTTTCTCTCCTACACACACACACACACACACACACACAGACACACACACACACACACATCTGAGTATTGACTGAAAGGTTAAATAACAAAGATTACACACTTTATCGACAAACTGAATTATTTAGTGTGTACAGCGGCTCGAAAGATTTATTCCTAAGGTCTGGTCATACAAATGAAACTATTATACTGAACTTGTAGTTTTATTGTCGTCTCCATTCATGTGTTCTATAATTTTGCACCAACTAAAGCAGCATTTAAAACGTAATCATCACTATTTAATGCAAAAAATACACATAAAGAGATTCCCTGAGTTATGGAAGCCCCGCCTTAAGAATGTTCGCTTTAAGAACTGAAATTTTCCTCTGCATACGAAGCACTTTTGGCACGCGAGTGGAAAGCCAAGCGAGATTGCATACTTTTTGTGAGTTTTTTTGCATTTGGTGTAAGATTTAGTGAATACGTAGCACCGCGGGTCCCGAGAATGTTAGCAAGGACGGTAGCAAGAGGAAAAGGGAGACACTTTGAGTTTGGTGCCAAGAGGAATCATAAATTAAGGTTAAGTGAAGTTTAATGTCTATTTATTTCATATTTTACTTCATTTACACGTCTTTTATAAATGTTTCGATTGTTTTTATATGCAAAAATATGATTATAGTGTTGGAAATGAGTAATATTGGTCATATTTTAGGGTGTCTGGAACAGATTATCTGCATTTACATGATTTTCTATGGGACAATGTGTTCCGCAGTACGAAATCTCATCTTAAGAACTCGCATCCAGAACAGATAAAATCCGTATGCAGAGGCGCCGCTGTATATATAGTGTATATAGTTTTTGCCTACATGTCTATTTTGAAAAAATAATATTCCTTCTGTAAACAGAAGGAATAGATAGATTTTAGCTGAATAGAAATACACAAAGCTAGCAGCTTCATGTGACATGCTGTGAAAACCATCAATCTTTTATTCACTAGAAGAAGAAAAAACGAAACTCGTTTATATTCACATGAAATGCTTTTAGATTTACCAAGCATACATCATTGGCTTCACAAACATTCACATTCACAATGAAACAAAATACTAAACGTTTACTTATTTTACACCTAGTACACAGATTAAGGCAACCTTCACTTTAAACACTTTCACAATTGCACAAAGTAGACTTACATTCACATAAATTCTCACTTTCACAGCAAATTGGCACAAGAAAAAAAAAACCTTTCACTGACACAAACTGCCCTCTTACTTTCACTTTAACAGAAATGCTCTCACATATTTGAACATGTCCAGAGTGAACGCACTCACAGGAGCGCGAATTGCATTCAAAGTCATATTACAGTAAATGCTGTAAATTGCGTTCCCACAAACAGCTCTCACATTTACTTATTCGCTCGTTCATTAAAGATGAATGATCTAATAATCACCGCTACTTTCACATTCACACAAACAACGCTAACGTAAAACACACTGTAAATGCATCGCCACATATTGGTTTTGGTTTAATATCGTTGGTCAACGTTCACGAAAATTCTTCTCACATTCAAACTGTTCTGACGTAAACGTAATGTGAATGATCTTACATCGGCACAAACAATACTCAAAGTCTCATTAATTGCTGCTACATTCCCACAAACGGCTCTTGCTTTTCACATGTTTATGGCTCTTTTTACATTCACCCAAAGTGTGCTTTTTAATCATTAGTTAACGTTAATGATCTCACACTGTTAAACTGACAAAAAATTTTTTTTTTTTAGATCTTTTGTCCACATTGCTAAAAAAAAAAAAAAAAAAAAAAACTGCTCTTACATTCAAACAAACCATGCTCACCTTAACATCACCTTAACATCAATTGCATTATGAGTCATATTCAATGCTGCTACAGTCCCTAACCCTTGAACTTTTTGGTAGAGCACATCACGAGTCACACATCTTATTGGAATATCTACCATCTCTACCACTTGGTTAACATATGCATGCTACGTAATAAATAAATAAATAAATAAATAAATAACTGAGCAAATAAATAAATGAATAAACATGTGCCCTTTTATTCATAGTGTTCATAGCATCATGAAGAACAAAGCATTATTTATGATCTATTTTTTTTTTTATTTTTCCTTTTTTTGTATTTGTAAACGTATTGATATATTTACAATCAACAGCTGTCTCAACCGTTTGGAACCGTTGGACGTTATTAAGAATACAAAGAGAAATGAGAATGCTAAAGAGATAAAGTGCACTTGCAATCACTTTAAATGCTCTAATGTTGACAAAAACCGCTCTTACATTCCCACAAATTGTTCCCACAATTACGTTAAATGTTCCGGCATTTACACAAACTGCTTTAACCTACACGTCTTTTTGTGTTTGCCTAATTGCTTTCACATAAATGCCGTCCCACTTAGAACAAATGACTCGCGTTGACGTGTTTACTATTGTATTGTGTGTATTGGTGCACGTCTATATATCTGTATATTTTTTATATACATACATATAAATATTTTTGCATGAGAGTCTGTCCGATATATCTGTAGTTGAACTGAATCAAAATAGATTTGGCATTGAGACAGAGAGAGAGAGAGAGGGAACGTGGAGCCTGGTGATGGAACGTCTGCTTACAGCTGCTGTAACGTAAATGAGGAGAGAAACTTATTTCTTGGAACGTTAAATATGACTGTGAACAGATAAAACTACGATTTGTTGTTACATATATAAAATTGCACAACAATACTCTGGGATAAGAGGAATAAAACCCTGTTATTGGAAATGTATCAAATGTATGTTTGATATTAACCTCTCTTCATTTCATCACCCCACTCTCTTATTGATTACTTTCCTGTAACAGCACCACATGCAGTGGTTTACCGTGTCTTTTTAAATTTATTAAAAAAAAAAAAAAAAATCTAGATCCCGAGCGAGCTCTAATGTATTGAGCGATGGATGTAAATGTAAAGTCGGCTCTCCAAAGCGCATCCTCGTCCCCGACCTCCTCTCTTATCCACGACGCCTTTCACCCCCTCCTGAACGCAGCTCCCAGCAGGAAGGTACCAGTCTCAGGGATGGTGGTGGGGGGAACCTTGCTTTCTGCTCGAGCGGTGACTAAAAAGCTCGACATGGACCTGTCTCAGAAGGTCCTCCACAGATCATAATGAATTATTAATGACATAAATCTCAAGCAGAAGGACGAGGTAGAAGACAAATGTCCCTCAGCGTGGGCTCCGAAGAGATGAGTACGGCTTCAAGGCTGCAGCGGGGGGGGGGGGGGGGGGGGGGGGGGGGGTGGGGGGGGGGGGGAGGGGGGTGTGGTCGTTGTTATCCGAGCTGTTGCTGCCAAATGCTTTAAACGAAAAAAAAAAACAAAAAACAGGAATTTGGGAGAACGATGGCAAAATTAAACAGAAAATCGCAAGATTAACGGCACACCTCAGAGATGAACTGAAGAGAACTGCCATTGAGCAAACTTTATGTAAAATACATCAAGATATAATTTTGGAAGTTAAAAATAATGAATAATATATTTCTTCAGTTGGTCATTACAGTAAGAAATGTCATCATAGAGCATGAAAACCAAACAGAAGTACTTAAATAATAAGCTATGTAGTCCATATAAATATTCCCATTGGCTCCGCCCCTAACCCTGCAGCATAGCATAGCATGCGCTTTAGCCGGTGTAATAAAGGAAAACATCTGAATACTAAACCTGATAGGTTTGTCATCTTATGACACAATAACACAAAAAAAATAGCACAAAAAAAATAGCACAAAAATTGCACGTCTTTTCGGTCATTATATCGGTCATTAAAACATGGAATTATGAAAAAAAAAAACATTAATAGTTATTTAAAAACGTTCACATTGATGTTGGCAATGATAAGACCAATTTATTATTTTTTGTCTATTTCTGAGGACCTCAGAGTGTTTAAAGGGGTTTTAAAGGGTTGTAAAATGGTGAGGACTACACAGCGCTCTAGAATTCAATTAAACGATGAATTAAAAGGATTTTAGAATCCTAAGGGCTTGAAAGATTTTCCGGACTTTAAACTGTTTCAGAAAGAATTCTGAGGACTTTAAGTTTTGCATCACCGTGAGGAATTTGACAGGTTATACAATGAATTGTGGTTTTACTGATGGCTTAGCGGTTAGCACTGTTGCCTTGCATCCTCAGGGTCCTGGTTCGAATCTCACCTCCAGGGTCTGTGTGCATGGAGTTTGCATGTTCTCCCTGTGCTTGGTGGGTTTCCACAGCATACTCCGGTTTCCTCCTGCAGTCTAAACACATGCACATTAAGCTAATTGGCTTTCTAAAATCGTGCGTGTCCATTTGTGCGCCCTGTGATGGATTGGCACCCCATCGAGGGTGTACCCTGCCTCGTGCCCCAAGTCTATTAGGATAGGCTCCAGTCCCCCGGGCGACCCTGTATACAGGATAAAGCGGTGTAGACGATGAGTGATTGAGTGAGTGGGTGAGTAATGAATTGTATTTAACAATGTGTTGGAATTCTAAAGATTCTTACATTCTAAAGAGATCAAAGGGGTTTTAGAACTCTAAGGACTTCAAATTGCTGTAGCATTGTGAGGACGTCAAAATAATTTAAAGGGGTTCTAGAATCCCAATGTACTCAGAGGTCTTCAGGAATTCATAGGAAGCCAAACAGTTTTAGAACTCTTAAGGCCATCCGGAATGTTCTAGCGTTGTAAGGACTTTGGCAGTTTCTCTAAATCAAAGGGTTTTAAACGGTTTTAGAATGATTAGGATTCTAGAATTTCAAAAGGGTTTTTCAATTATGTGCACTTGAGAGAGAGAGAGAGAGAGAGAGAGAGAGAGTAGCTTAGAGTGTTCTAGAATTGTGAGGACCTCAAGACATTCTATAATTCAGAGGAGGTTTAGAATCATGAGGACATCAAAGGTTCTCTAGAACTTAAAGGACTTCAGATCAAGCTTTAAAGCTCCAAAGACTTCACATTGTTCTAGCATGTAGAGGACCTCAATAGGTTTAATGATCCAGTGGGGTTCAATGTGCTGTTTACTTCTGAGGACTTCAAAGGAATTTAAAGAGTTTTTAGAATCCTAAGAACTTCAACGGTCTTCAGGAACTCAAAGGATGGCGAACACTTTTAGAACTCTAAAGGGCCTCCAGAGTGTTCTAGCATTGGGATGACTTCAGTGGAATCCGGAATTCAAAAGGGGTTTCAAATGGCTTTAGAACCTTAAGGTTGATGATGTCCAGAATGTTCTCGCATTGTGAGACCTTTGACAGGGTCTGGACGTCAAAGAGTTTTTAAAGGGCTTTGCAGTTCCAAGGATATTAAAATTCAAAGGGGTTATAAAACAGAATTTTCACTAGGAATTCAAAGAATGTGAGAGTTTTAGAATTATAAGGATGTCCAGCGTTCTAGCATTGTGAGAACTTCAACAGTTTGTAGAATTGAAGGGTTTCAATGGGATTTAGAACTCTAAGGACTTTACTGTGTGCCATGCAGGGTGACCAAAGTATTTGAATAGAAATTTAGTATATTTCACTCATCACATAAAAATTTAATTATAGAGCTTACTTTGCCCCTAAGCTTTGCACACTTCAAAGGTTTAAATAAAACATCCTTGGATTCTAAACATCAAGAGATGAGCAGTGACATCAAAACATTGCTTGGCGTTCGACTCGCCCGGGACTTTTAGAAGTGCCTGAATAAGAGAGAGATAGAACGATGGAGAGAGAGAGAGAGAGAGAGATGTGAGACGGCTGTGAGAGACAGTTGTCATGAGAACAGGAGAAGCGAGTGCAGTCTGTCTGAACTCCGTGTGAGAAACTCGGCTTTATTTCAGGTTTGTGATGGTAATGACAGCTGAGGGGAAGACGGAGCTTCACTTCTCCTCTCTTCTCGGTAATGATCTGACTGAAGAGCCGGCGCTACAGTTAAATAAGGAGTTGGGATCACGGAGATGAGTCAGCTGTGAGACGGTGCAGAGTGGATCAGAATCTCAGAGGGTCCGAGACGTTATTAGCGCTATCGCTCACGCTCGCTGCGCTGAGAGACGCCGTAGTATCACACAGATAAGAGGGAAAGAGAAGATGACAGCGAAAACGTGAACGTAATGCGGAGCATGTCCACATAACGCTCAGAGACAAGTGCAGATAAAAGCTCTCTGTTGAAAAGTAAGAGCTTCATGATATCTGAGGCTCTTAAAGACTTTTGGGAACATAATGTATGTGTTCAGTTTCATGGGAGAGGATTTTAATAATGTTTTAATAAATGTAAAAAAGATTCAGACTCTTCCTCGAGATCTCCTTGGACCCGGAATAATCAATTCTCCTTTAAGAATATTATTAACATTTGAGCATTTTAAATTGCTACGTTATTAAGGATCACATCCTCCTTTAATTTATTCATGCAAAACATCTCATTTCCAAACTCCGAATGATCATGTTGAATATTTTGTAGGAAAAACAAATACATCAATTAGATGCAGTTGATTTTCATTTTAACAGACTATTATTATTATTTTTTATCCTGCATGGTGGATTAATTACTGTTTTGATATCATCAAATATTTCTCCCAAATTAGCATTAAACGCAAAATTAATTTGCATTTCATGATCAGAATAAATATGCTGCAGGATATTTTTTTGGAATAAGAAATGCTATTGTTTGAAATGTGACTCGACGCTTAATTCAAAATAAAAGCATAATTAAAGCTCGTTGTTTGCAGGCTTTCATCAGCATGAGCGAGTGTAATTGTGCGTCACCTCTTTTTATTTTTATTTTTACAAAATCCATTCTCCACATGGACCGTGAACAAAAACATCCGTGAGGCATTCAGGGCGATCCTCAGACACTCTGTATTGAACCAAAGTATAAAATATAATCCCTAGAATGGTACAACGTTTTCTTATTAGCACTTACACAACATGCTGTTGCATACTCGCTCCTGATTGGTCGGGAGGTGTTGATTATAGTTGCTATAATAACAAATCGTTCTTAGGAACTTGAACAGTTTCCTGCAAAGATTTAACGTTTATGGAAGGAGGCTCCAGTGTGAGTGTTTTGTTCTTCCAACATCTTCGGCTTGTTTCCACAACATTGGATGAAACTAGAAACAGATAATTGATTAATTAATTTGTACTTCGCGCTCATTTTCTATAGCACTTATCGTGTGGAGGGTTACGGGACACCTGGAGCACAAGGCGGGGTACGTCCTGGACAGGGTGCCAATCAATTGCATGACACAAGCACACACTCGTTCACATACTGCAGGATACAGTGGAACCTTGGATTACGAGCATAATTCGTTCCGGAAGCGGCCTCGTATTCCAAATCAAATCGTCCCATAAGAAATAATGAAAACTCAAATAATTCGTTCCACAGCCCCCCCAAAAAATACAGAATACTACAATATATAAAGTAAAAATAAAATAAATTAACCTGCACTTTACCTTTAAAAAAAGTTCAAATGAATCCCAACAGATAAGTGTTTCTGTTTGTGCGCACAGGCGCCATGTATTTGAGTGTGTATGTGTGTGTGTGTGTGGAATTAGCCCCTTCCCTTGCCTCGCCGTACACAGTAAAACTCCTCCTTCCTCCCCCCACCTTGCTTTTTAGGTTTCACAACAAACACACACACAACGGAAACACTGTTTTAATGGGAAAAAAAGAAATCTCTTTAATGACACTCGTGTGAGCACAGACTAACGGAATCACATTACCTTTGAAAAGAATCGCGACAGAGCAGAGTTTCTGTGTAGAGCAGAGTGTGTGTGTTTGTCGGTGTCAAAAAACTCGGCACTCGTAAACCAAGACATGCTCATTTTTCAAGTCAAAATATATTAAAAATCTTTGCTCCGCTCTTACGGAACACTCGTAAACCGAGTTACTCGCAATCCGAGGTTTCACTGTATTTAGAAACACCAATTAGCCTAATGTTCATGTCTTTGAACTGTGGAGTCAATGGAAACTGGAGTACCTGAAGGAAACCCGCCAACATGCAAACTCCACACACACACACACACACACACACACACACCCCAATGATGTGGGACGCGAACACCCAACCCTGGCGGTGCAATGCCACATCGGTAACCACTACACCACCGTGCTACATATTTGTAACTGCTGATTGAAAAAGTATTTAACAGACGTTAAAGGCAAAAAAAAGGCAAGATATTTCAGGAAAAGGACCTGGAGACCTCTTGTCTCATTAAATTCAGCCTTGTTGCTATGTATCAGCTCTAACTGCATACTTAAGGTATTCAGATGGACTTTAATGCTCACCTGGGCATCACTTTCACTCTCACACACACACACACACACACACACACACACACACACACACTCTCATATACATAGCGCAGAGACATTTGCGGTTCTGCAGATGTAATGGAGCACTGTGAACACAGCGGGACTGAAAATAGACCTCAGTGTTCACTCCCGTAATGAACCCGCATCCCATTTTCTACGATTCAATTAAAGCCGGTTTGCAAATGCAGGACATTAAACTCCAATCCTGCACCATGGAGATGAGAAACAGACCTCCTCAAAAAAAATAAAAAAAAAAAAATTGAGAAAACCCTCAACAACCAGCTTCCGTCTGTCGACATTCAGCTTCAGATTATTTTCAACCATCTTGTTAGAAGAAATTATTTACTCTGATACAAACTGGTTCAGACCTGATTCGTGGGTTTCTTGTTTACCGCGACTGCCTCCAGATCTCATTCGCACCTTTATTGCTGTAATATGATTGCTTTCAGGGGTTCGGGGTCTCGCTCGAGCGAGTCTCCACACCGGACACCCTAAACGCCACAACACCGATTGCTTTTGTCACACCGCGCCTCTGGAATTAATAGTCAAACGGAGGCTGTTTGTGGCGCGTTGCTGCGTTCAGTTTCTCACATTTTTCTCGTCTCGTGATGAAGATCGTACAGCGACACAGCGAACAGCTCGCCGCGACACAACTCTGTCTCGCTGCGCTCGGATGACCGGGTTGATTCCTCGACAAAGGAGGAAGAGCGGCGGAAAATTTTCAATCTTCTCAATCACACGTTCGACCCAAGTGTCTCCTGAACATGTAATACAGAATGCAGCTCCTCATCAATTCCTGTCGATGAGGGTTAACCGGAAATCAGTTCCTCACTTTCTGCCTCTCAATCATAGCTCTGGATTTTATACTTTTATTCTGTTTACACATTTCTTCCACATTAGAATCTGGCCAGGTGTGTGAATGCCACACATAAATCCAGACACTTAGATTTCATAGCCATGTTTCTCCAGGTTTTGCTCAGCTTGTCCCCTTAGAGCGGAAATATTCAAGACTGCCAACCTGTGTGGATGAAATGAACCCGAAAATATGCCAGAGTGAATGAAGCCAGCAGGTGTTTTAACTATCCAACACTCTCTGGATGCCTGATGTCGCTCCCCATTTCACACTAGCGGGCTAATTTTTTTGGCTCCTCTTCACAACGCTGGAAAGAAGTGCTGATGTTCCGGGCTCGGTTAAGGGCATCAGGGTGACACACGGCGAGTGTTTTTGGTTAATTAAAAATGGTCTCCTTCCAGCAAGGAGTGTTGGTGGTAAAAAAGAAGGATGTGTGTGTGTGTGTGTGTGTGTGTGTGCAGAAGTTTTTCAAAAATTGGGAAAGTGGGCTTTAGTTTTGAATATATCTGCCTTAGAGGAAAGTGGCAGTGCAAAACATTCCAAAGTTTTTCTAAACGTTATCCAATGGGGACAGATTTCCATCTCATCCAGGATGACCCCGCCCACATTCCAGGGCATGGACTGAATGAGTTGACAGTTACTTACTTACTCAAGATGCAACTCAGTGGTCATGGGGTTTGAACCAGGGAGCTTCCGAGCTGTAGCCCTACACGTCGCTTCATGCGCTTCCCTTCTCACCCTGACACGCCCATCACTCTGGAATAGACTCAGTCTGGACTCATCAGGTCACATGACCTTTCTCCAATCGCTCCAAAGTCCAGTCTTTATGATCTCTAACAAACTGAAGTGTTTTTTTTTTTTCTAATGAGTCTCACTAACAAGTGCTTTTCTTATGGACACTGTTGTCTATACAGCTGTCTATAGTCGCGGTCCCTCCAGGTCTTGAGAATGTGTTGAAGGGTTCATAACCCAGTCCCAGTCATTTTAAATATTCTTAGTTGATTCCTTTGCTGGTCTGCGGCCCAATAATTGATCCTTTCTGAAACGGTGACGTTCTTTGGCCAGGCGGTGTGTATACACAAACATGACAAAGAAAATGTGGCTAAATCTAATGATACACTAATGGGGGGCGTGGTCATGGTGAGGCTTATAACAGAGCATGGAGGTGGAGTGCATCCAAGCAAACAAATATCTCGTTAATGGGTTCTTTGTATACAGAGGTGTCCAAACATATTGAGACAACATATGCTGTGTATTGTAGTTCCAGTTTATTCATTGCATACAGGAAATAAACACATTCTTATGATCTTGATCGTCATCATAACAAACAAACAAACAAACAAAAACAAACAAAAAAAAACAGAATGGCATTAACAGATTGAATTTCACTGTTGTCTCAGTACGTTTGGTCAGCGCTGCAGTCTCCGGGTCTCCTGCTTTGAAAGCCTTTCTGATAACGAAGTAGCTTCAGGGTTGTGGATTTGTCCTTTTGGCGTCTAAGAGATACGAGTGCAGATCTGCTGTGATTAAGTTTCACCACTAAAGTCAGAGCTGCAGCTTAATCAGGAGATGCATATACTGTATATATATATATATATATTTATTTATTTCCCTTTTTGCTGTAAACCTGCTCATGATTCAGCCGATGCTGCAGTGAACTCTGAAAGACGATCCGCTCGCAGGGACTTTGACTTGTTTTTTTGTTTTTTTACACTCTTTTCTCCACCCTGATGTTTCTCTCTTTCCCATTCTACCCTACAGCTTTCCCTCCTAATGATTGCATCCGTCTCGCTGAAAGACACGTACATGAAGTAGCAGGCCCGGCGAGCAGCGAGGCACACATTCACAGGAATGACGAAAGCACAGTTTCGACGTCCTGTCAAATGTGATTTTCCCCTTCCTGTGTCTTATGAGCCAGACATCTGATCTCTCTCTCTCTCTCTCTCTCTCTCTCTCTCTCTCTCTCGCGCTCTCTGTGTCTCTTGAAGTCCAAACTTCAAACAAACCCCAGATCTTCAGTTCCTGTTTGAAACACTGAGGTAGACGTTTCAGCCACTGATAACACACAGGAGGAAAGAGATACGGAGGAAAATTAAACATGACGTCAGTCTCGTGACTCGTCCCCTGATCAAAGTCAAAGAAAACACGTGTAACTGATACCAGTTCTGGCATTAGGAATGACAAGTACATGGCTGGCATTGTGTAACACTGAGCTTTGAAAGAGGTAAAAGAGGTAGTATGAGGTAGGATCAAAAGAATTTCAAGATTAGCGCGTCACAGATTCCGGTCGCTTTCGCCGTACGTCCTCCTGTCAGTCGCCTTAAAACCTGGCGGGAGACAGACGCTACTGACGGTCTGACCCCTGGGGACGAATTCTCGATGCACAGTGCTGAGACACTGAGCATGCACTTGCACTTGTCACCATGAATATGACGGGCTCTTCCTCTGTGAAGACTGTCGCTTCGTCTCAGGGTCGTACCCGAGGATCAGATGGACGGTCTCGTACGACACACCGACAGCGGCGGCAATGCTGTGATTGTTCTCCCCGACGATCGTCACGCACAAGTTACTGAATGGTTTCGACATTTTCGGGGGGTTGAGCTCGTTGAAGGTCTTCCTGATCTCTTGTCATCTTCCTGTGAAAGTCGTCTTCCGTCAAAATGACCATTGTAAGTTTGCATTCTCAGGCTCAGACTCCAAAGGAGACGAGCTACACCTGCGCATGTAACTCAGCCGGACACAGGCATTGGCCTTGGCGCTCATGCGTTTGCTCGTCCGTAATGCCAAACAGCAAAAGAGTTCACAACCGATAAGGCGTCTGCCTTGGGAGAACAGCAAACTTATAAGGGTGTCTCACTTGCACAAAAAGTGACGCGTATAGCACGAATGAAATGTACAGAGCTGTGACGTTCTGTCTTCAGCGCTCTACATGCTGCTAGCTAACGTGTTCGTCCATTGGTTCCGTCTGCCATGTGAAAGATGAAACCGTGAATACAGTACTAACAAGCTGAAAGGGGCATTCGCCATCTATCGTTGGCCAAACGTCAGGCAATAAATCGATTCCCCTGCTGTGGTTAGGACGAGGAGCGCGAGGTCCAATTAAAGGGCCTAGACGAGCTCGAACCACAGCTCCGCTTAAGAGTGTTTGGAAACGTAATGACCGCGTGACGGTTCAGCATGAGTTAGACATTATTTAGAGAGCGGTCGCAGGTGAGTACAGTACTGTATGCCATGACTGTGAGCACACGGTACCATTTAGTCGCATATTCGATCTGTTCACGCGACGAGGAACCGTCGAGAATCTCAAGAAGTCAGGACAATTCAGCGACGCTCTCACGAGCAACGCGCCTTTATGGTGATTCCACTGCTTATTCATGTCAATTTATAGACAAGTAAATATTTTATGAAGCCATGATCATGAAGTAATCAGCCTTCAGGAATTTCTGGAATGAAGCCGTTATGAAGACAGTGAGGAGCGACGGAGTAAATCTCACGGGAAACGAATCCGCGCGCTGGGTGAATAAACAGCGCTGAGACTTGTAGATGGTCTTCCCTCATTTGTGGTGGCAAGTGGTGTCCCTCTACTTTAAACCAGCAATAAATCATAAAATCTTTGCATATATTGGTATTCTGTAAGGTGAACACGATTTGGGCAATTGTTGTTTTTCAAGTTCATATTTAATTGAGTTTGAGAGATTGCATTGGTAACAAAATATTCATGTTGCCACTCCAACGCAGAGAGGTTTCATGGACTGTAATTGCAACGATATAACGATATTTATTTTTTAACCGAAATAAAGTGGTTATATTGTGAATATAGATTTTAGAAAACATGTACAATTTTATGCTATTGTTTTTTTTAAAAAAAAAAAGCATATTTTTGTTTTGTCGTGTAAGCAAATTAATGTCCGTGGTGTTAAAACAATGGACGTCAGCCGTTTAAGAAACAAAGGGGAAATCTATGAGGACTGAAATGATCAATGAAAGTGACTCATTAAAATCATTTCTTTATTCATGAATTATTACCAAAGTTTTACTCCAAGTATTGGTAACACCATAGACATAAGCAGCCGCGTCATAAAATTATGGAAAAATCTAAATGTTCTTAAGCTTCTACTTTAATGTCTATAGCATATTAAACAAATGTTTTTGAATGCATAGAAATACATTTTACTAAAAAAAAAAAAAAATGCAACATCTGCCTCTCATTTGCCACACCCATTAAAGAATGACCCAGATGTGACAAATGAACAAAAGAAATGTTTTTTTTTTTTTTTTTCAACAAACTGCGATGGGGTTGACTGTGATGGTTAGAGGACTAAAGTCAAAGAAAGAAAATACTTTGGTGTGCAGTTATCTAAGAGGAGGGGAAAAAAAACAGCACAAAACTGAATTTGCTCTGATATTGCTGTAGATCAATTCAATCCCATCTGTATAGGGCTAAAAATAATAACTGCAATCAATACAACAACACAATAATATGATCAATAGAAAACCAATAAACGAAGTGCATCTCATAGATGGCACCGATCCGATACCCGGTATCTTTATTGGACCGGTATTGAGTCGTATATACACGAGATACTTAACTTTTATTTATTTATTTATTCATTCATTCATTCATTCATTCATTCATTTATTTTTGCAAACGTAATAAATATAACTGAATATAAAGTAGAAATATAATAAAAACCAGTTTATAACAAAACAATCCTGTCAGTTTTTTTATGTAAAAATTTCCAGCTGCAAATATTATTTCTGAATCCAATCTTAATCTTTTTCTTCGCTTTCAGAATCGCATCAAATTCATCCATTAAATGGCATTAAATTATTAATATATCATAATATATTACACAGTAAATCTAAATCTTTCTATTTTCTTTCTGTCTAGACTCTAGTAAACAGTTATATTTTTTGATTTATTTTATATACAGTATATTTCTGTTGAAATCTCCATTCACAGCTCTTTTATACATTTCTTTTCTTTTCTTCTTGTGTAATGGAATGGCTGTGAATGCTGTAAAAAAAAAAGAAAAAAAAAAAGAAAGAAAAATACAATCAATCCCCATGAACCCCTCGCCCCCCCCCCCCCCGCCCCCCCCCCCCCCCATTGCGTCTCCTGCCTGCGTAAATCAGGTGTATCTGTGCTCGTATTGTCTTTATGACCTGTACTCCTGCCGTAGCTTTCTCAACTCCCTCGGCTCTACAGCAGCAGAATTCACAAGCAGCTCGCTCATTAGCGTTCCTCTGCACTCGCCGAGCTTTTCCACACTTTTTCCGAGCCGTCCTTCGAACTTCACAAAATAAACCAGAATCTAGCGCTCGCACAAATCATGGCCGAGTTCCCCTGAAATCACTCAGAGGAGGAATTTCCTTTTAGTCGGAGCTGCAGGAACCCACTCAGAGCAGGAGCGAGTGTGCGGAGTGTGTTCTGTAACCACGCTGAATATTTATCCTGCTGAGACCACAGCTCAACATGTACACAGACAGACAGACGGACAGACAGACGGAATAAAAAGCTGAACATGTACACACTGAGGACAGACGGACAGGCGGACAGACTAATAATAATAATAATAATAATAATAATAAAAATACAACTGAACACATGCACATTGCAGACAGACAGGATACTGATACTACTGTACAGCTGAAATTCCCAACATGTAAACGCTAAAGACAGACAGGCGAGAAGACAGACACACAGACTGACACACAGACTGACAGACAGACAGAACAAGACACTGATGCTACAGCTGAAACTCTCTGCATGTACACACTGCGCACTGCAGACAGACAAACATGGACGCACACAGACACGGCAACCTTTACACAATATTGCATTTGACTATTTTAACAAAAATAATATAAAAAAAAAAAAACATTGAAACAATTTGAATGATTTGTGAAACACATGTAGGCATGATGTTTTACACGCTCTCTCTCTCTCTCTCTCTCTCTCTGTGATTCTTTTACTGTTTTGAAACTTTTATAATATTTCTTCTTGTTTTTACCCTTTCACACTCAGCGGGATGGAATGATGCATTTTTGTAGCTGAGCTCATAGCAGCTTCAGGAGTGTGTTATTAACGGCTAACACCTGAAATTGACTCGGCGTGCGTCCAGAGCCGCTCAGCAGGAACTCATAGCTTTCAACATCTAAAGGTAAAAAAAAATGATGGATTGCTGCTTGTAAAATCACTTTACTGCGTTTGTACTCGATTTAAATAAATAAAATGCTGAAACATAAACAGGTCTTCTTTCGTCGCGTTCAGGTTCCTGGACGCGATCGCGTTTGTGCATCGGACGCCAGATTCAATAGTAATTTGGAGAATCAGAGCTACAGACGGGGTGGGAAAGGAAATCAATGAAACTCTTTATATGTCCTCAGAAGTCATCGATTATCACCGCTGAGGTCCTGCGCGATGTATGGGGGGTGGGGGGGGGATGGGGGGTGGCGCGATGTGAGGCAATGGATGAAAAGACGTTTAAATAAAGTTTGGATAAAGAAGAGATCATCACTGCGGTTAGAATTTCCTCGCACGGGTCCGTCGCTACAATTCTAATCAATCCCCGGGTTTTGAAGTTCTTAATATAAAAGCGTGTTTGTATGGAGTCTTTTCTCTTCCCCGGCGCCAGAGGTCATCCTGAAACGTCCTTGAGGGAACGACCTCATCAGAGTCCAACACAAAAGGAACAAAATTACAGCGATGGGCTTTTTTTTTTCTTCCACAGCTGAACTGTTGCACCAGGTAGGAAATCAATTATATAAACGGTGTCGTCCATTGTGTTGACCACAGAGCCTTTAAAAGTAAAAGATTCATTGTTACGCGTTTGTCAATCCACCTGGACTGCAATCAGGTCTTCTGTTATTCCGGGATGGAGTCGTGTCTCAGGTCCAGCTCGGTTCACCGTTATCAACGAATTGCAAATCAAATGCACATAAAAACAAATGCACTCTGTCAACTGTGACCTCAGACCTCCAAAACCGATGTGGAAACATCGGAACCACCAAATGGAAGCTTGTACCCTGTATTTTAGCACGATGCATTAAAGGTGCATGTTCAATGCTGCATTTGGGTTTCCTTGGAAACAGGAAGCCAGAACCAGGACCTTGAAATTACGTCATCTTCGACCTCCGTGCATTTGAGCTATAAACTGGCGGGAATAAAGGAGCAGGAAGGCCTCCATGTTGGTCTTTTGTTAGCAACAACCTAGTTAGCTTGCTGTCCGCGGTAAGTGACGCACACGGTAGGTTCCTCCTTAGCAAAACCGTGAACTATAGAGTCAGTGTTAATGATTTAACAAGTAAATCTGTCTGTATGTTGACTGATCTAAAGCTAAGACACAGTATAAATCATTAAGAGGCAAGAAGCGCGGCTGTGGTGCTGCCGCGAGCGTCCGTGAGCGTCCGTGCTGATGTGACTTCACTTGTTGATGCGCGTCAGAGATGATAATTTGATGATGATGATGATGATGATAAGCTTTATTGGGCGGGTTTACGAGATAGTCCTTTAGACAGACACAGAATGAATCCTCCCATGTTGGCGTCAGATAGCATTAGCGGAATAGGATCACTACCACGTGCCGTCTCTTCACACTGGCATCAGTATCAGACAGTGGGTGTGGCCTAAATCCTATACCAGATGTGTGTACGAGTGCAAAATGGACGCATCCTGCCTCTTATATTCAAATGTTTTTAATTAAAAATCTGGAGGCTAAAATCGGCCAGCTAACGGCTCCGGGGTCCCAGGTTCAACCCCGAGGTCGGGTTTCTGTCTGAGCTGCTCACGTTCCTCACTGTGTGGGTTCTCCTCTGCGTTTTCCAGTTTCCTTCTCTGATTAAAACAAAACAAAACATGCCGCTCCCATAGACGCCCTGCAGGTGAACGTGTGTGTACGATGCCCTGAGACGGATTGGCGTCACATTCAGTGTTTATCCCGATGTCTCGCCCAGTGCAGACGTCACCTGACTGAGGTTACAAGCTATTTTTAGGAAGCGGTGATTCTGTTTTTTTATTTTTCTTCTCTTTTCCCCCCCGATATGTTGGTGTTATATCTTTCCCTTATACGTTTCAGGTTCCACTGAGTAAATACAGCTGGATAACACAAAATCTTTATTTCAGGCTGCAAGGTGACAAAATGTGACAAAATGCTTATTACATTTTGTTACCAAATGTTGTTGTTTTAAAGCAGGGTGATTCGTTTCTATACCTACTATATACACAAAATATACATTTCTCCTACTTTTTTTTTCTTTCTGAAAATACTTATCAAATCATATTAAAGTTGAACATATAAACGAAATGCAATGTTAATCTAAAAAAGATTAGAATGAAACAAAGACCAAAAAAACAAAAAAAAAACAACAAATATCACCACTTAAAATCTGAGCTATATATGTATATATATATATATATATATATATATATATTTTTTTTTTCTTTCTTTTTTTTTCTTTTTTTTTCGAAATGTCATGAATCAATATTCAGGATTTGTTCATCCATGAAAAAGAGGAAGGAAAGAAAGAAGAATCATATCAACCTGCATGACTTGGCAAAACCAGAGTTGGAGAGTCCTGCTTGCAGATTTCCTTTTTTTTTTTTCTTTCTTTTTTTTTCTCTCAAAATGCAGAGTGAGATCGATTTTTTCCTCTCTGTTCATATCAGCGTGCCATAAATCATAAAACAAACTCTCACGATTTTTCCGAGCCAGGACGTCACCGAGCCGAGACTAATAAAGTAAAGCAGGCCAAGAGGAACACGTGTTTGCTGGCCTTTACATTACTGGCACGTGTCCTGTTTTTTCTCCCCCTTTATTGATATCCGTGAATAAACGACTGCGGCGTGTACAGTACGATGTGATGCGATGTTAAGTTTTGTTGCGTTGGATTGCGGGAGAAGCCAGACACGCGTTTAAGAGTTTGAGATGATCACGCTCTGACACCCCGAAACACGGAAGGATGAGGGCGCAACGGCGCGCGGCGGCTAAACGGTAGCGGAAACGAGGCTCTGCACAGCTGGGAAGCAGATGAATGGGTTTAATCTCGATGTGGAGACCTTCAGCAGGGAAAAAAAGACGGCCAACACCTGAGACCCCGCTACGTGTCAAGCTTCGGTCGAGGCCGAGTCTCCGGGACATACATCTCAATCTGAACACGAACGTCAAGGAGGGAAGCGTGGCTCACGCTGGACTCTCCAACTCTGCACGTGGAAATTATATATATATATATATATATATAAAAAGAAAGAGACGTTAATCTGATCACAAAAGGTATTTACAGCCAGGTAGATTTCTAAATCCAAACTCTCTTCCAAAGAGCAGAATTAGTTTTAGATTAGATCATATACAGTACAGGCGCAGTCCTATAAGTTATAACTTTATAAGAAGGCAGCAATCGTTTAAGGCAAAACAAACCGCATCCCTCTACAGAATCCAGCGATAAACCTTGGATAATTATCGCAAATCATTTGCTGCGACTTCACCACACCCCGCCAAACACAAACAGACTTTTTAATCTCACCATCATATTGAATCCAATCCGCTGAATCAGCACAATGGGTTTCTCACCTGTCTCTCATTTAAAAACAGTGCATGAATAAATAATGAAACTTACACAGGAAAAAATCTCACGCTCGATATCCACTAAAGATATGAGACACTTCCTGTGTGAACACAATTGGATGCAGCAGATTTATAAGATCTGGTCTTCTTGTTTACGTTTTGTGGTTTCATTACACATTCAGACTCAGGGAGAGCCCTAGATAGGGTGCATACTGTACAGTAGTGTGCATTACTTAAGTGTTTATTTAAGTAATATGAATTATTTATAGCATACTGTACTAGTTGAAGTACACAACATGTCACTGATGGTTAAAGCGTTTGTAGAAATAATTTAATAATGTAATGAGTGATATTATTATTATTATTATTATTATTATTATTTATTTCAGGTTGAAGCCCACGTACATGTTTTTCTGTACAAATCGAAAAAGTAGAAGTTTTGTCTTAAAACGACTCCGGCGTGTTAAAATTCACTTATACCACGTCAGCGCTGTTATTTCAGCCAAAGTGAGAATATGAACTAATCCCAGTCAAAATATTCACTTTATCTTTTCTCATTAATATCTATTGCTGCAGGTGTTTGTTTACATTGAGACAGTAGCGCATTAGTAGGTTATTTTAAAGTAGATGATTAAATCCCACACATAACTGTTCATAACGTCACTTTTTACTCTACATGTAGATTTCACTGATGGTGCAGATTAAACTTCAGCCAGAGGTCTAAGTACTGTAGAAGATTCAGTCAATTCTGTCCAGTGGTCGATTTAAGACACGCCCACAGTTTGATACATTCGCTGTATGCTGTCGAAACTTGCGGTTTATAGTCCGGCCCAAAACTGCTCATAACGTCACTTCTACTCAATATTTTGATTTCATTTATAGTGAAGGTTTAACCTCGGGCAAATACCGACAGACTGCCAAAGTTTCAATAAATTCTGTCCAGACAGTTTTACATGATGTTGTGACAAAATCTGGCTGGACAGACAGACAGACCTTTTCTGAGACTAGTTTTGTGTCCAGTGTATGAAATGTAAATATATCATTGAAAGAGTTGTGACCAATGTACAGTACATACAAAAAAATAGGTTATTTATATAGATTATCTACATCAGCTAAGCTGCATGTACATCAAATCCTAACATTGCATTAAGCCTAATACGCTGAATGCTAGTTCTAGCTCGGTTAGCTAGCCTTGACTACCACGCTAGCTTTCTTCAACCTAACTGTCAGACATTTTGACACAGTATTCATTATCAATATGGCCGTATACAGTATTTTGTCATTAATACCTTAATCCAACTTTGCTTGAAAGATTAACAATAGGATAGTTGTTAAATTCATCATGCTAATCCACTAGCCGTTTATCAGATATTATGATAGCTACTTAATTGTGTTCATGAACAATTCTTAGCTCTCGGGTTCAAATACATTTCTTGTTTTCTGCATAAAACAACGTTTAAAAAAAACAAATCTATGTTTTAATGTTAAATCAGGGCTTTTTCGTTTTTAGCATTCTATAATTTTGTGCAAGATAACACGAGAGAATTTTAACAATAACATTAACTTGCTTGTGCATCCAGCGTGAAGAATCGTAATCAGAACAGCCTCCAGACAAACGCTGTGCTAATTTTGCCAGATAGTTAATTTTGCTGCAATGATGAGAAACTTTTCTCAGGTAACAAAGCATTTTTTCAATCATCACGTAGAGGAACTCTAAAAGCAGCGAGCCGAATGCACACGATTCTCATTAAAAACCCAGTGGAGGCAAACTGTGATGAATAATGACATCACATTAAAATCAATCATTTTTTCCAGAAACGTTTTTCGCAGACGTAGCCTGGTGACACGCGGAACGGGACGCTCGGCTAATTTACGGTGTGTAATTACGCTTCATAGCTCAGCGTGAATAGCATAAAGTCATCACGCTCATTAAAGGGAAAAAAAAAAAAAACAGTACTTAAAAACAACGCGTATTGAGCAGGAAGTGAGTGGAAACATCTGTTTTTTGAAGACTTCTGAATTAATCAAAACTTTTTAGAGTCTTGAGGTTTTTAGTAAGAATCTGTCCCTGATACTGATATGTATTTGATGTGTATTACATTACTGTTGATGTTATTAACATTATATGGCATTGTACTGTAAGCTTTAGGATGTAAAATAAGCAACAACAACAAAAAAAAAAACATAAAAAGAGATATGAATACGAGCTCTGATTATTATACCATGCCATGTGACTGGTGCACATCCTAATTTTTTGCTTCTCACTAACTAACAACCTCGTCCATTACTGCGTCCACCCCATCGACGGGAACGTGAGCGGGCGCGGCACTAGATACAACAAAGCTTGTGCCACGTCTCCACTTATAAGGCCTTGGATTCTCAAGAAAAGGTGCTTTTATTGTAGCAGTCATTCCTTTTACCACTCGTCCAAATTTTCTAAGTAAACTAGTTTACTTAGCTTCTAATCTTAGCTCCCATTTTTCTTAATGTGAAGTGGACAAAAAACAACTTATACTTGTTTTGGAGTGGATGTGTGTGCCTTAAAAACTGAGGGTATTTCGGTGTAATTACGAGTAATTAAGGTTTGTTAAGGTTGAAAGGTTGGTCAATGTGTAATTCAAATTTAGTTAGAAATGTAGTTAAGACCTTGGACTTCAGATCAGATGGCCATGAGTTTCAATCCCAGCACCACTAAGCTTCCACCACTGGGCCCTCAAGCAAGAGCCTTAACCATCAACTGCTCAGTTGCATAAACAAGATCAATTTAAAGATTGTTTTAAACACCAGCACCAGGTAAACTGAATAACACTGATGATCAATTATACCCCAGTGAACTATTCATGCTGAGGTATGAAGCACGATTACACATTCATGACATCGTATTCATCGCGGTTTGCCTCTGCTGGTGAGGTCATATCCTCACATGATCTTTAAAACCATTCGTATGCGGATGACACTGACTCGTTCTCTCCTTTCCTCCCTCAGACACTCAGGTCTCCACCCGGATCTCAGCATGTCTCAGCTCTTTGATCTCATCTTGGATGGCAGCTCATCATCTGAAACTTAATCTCAGCAAAAGCAAACTGCTGTTCATCTCAGGTGATTCATCCCCCTGTCAGGATCTTATGATCTCCCTGGACAACGATCAGATCACTCCTACAGTCAACCTTGGGGTAACTCTGGACAATCAACTGTCCTCTTTTCCACACATTCCACACCCTTACTCGTCAGGTGCTTGGTCAGATCCTTGTTATGTCGAGACTGGTCTACTACACCTCACTCCTGGCAGGTCTGCCTCTGTCCACCATTCGTTGTCTTCAGCTGATCCAGAGTGCAGGTGCACGGCTTGTTTTAAACCTTCCTACTGTAAGTTCTCCCACTTCTCCCTCCACTGGTTTACCGGAGGCTGCGGCATCAGATTCACACATGTATCCACAAATATATATTAATTAAATGCACATGGCAACGTAATTGAGGGTTTAATTCACCAGTAATTCAGATTGTGAGTAATTTTAGGTAAGATTTTTTACACAATTCTGGGTTAAATCCCAGGTTGATTTGGGGTAAATTTACAGGTAATTGTGGGTAATTGAATGAAAAATTCTGTTTAAAGTTGCACATACTGTAGATACCTGAGGAAAAGTTTATAGACTGGCCTAGTGGTTAGCACTGGCGCCTTGCACCTCCAGGGTCTGGGTTTGATTCCCGGCCAGGTTCGATTGCCACCTCTGTTTGGATGCAGTTTGCATGTTCTCCCCGTGCTTGGTGGGTTTCCTCCGGGTTCTCCAGTTTCCTCCCTCAGTCCGAAGACATGCAGATTGGTGTTCCCGAATTGCCCATAGTGTGTGTGTGTGTGTGTGTGTGTGTGTGTGTTGCGTACCCAGCCTCATGCCCTAGGTTCCTGGCATAGGCTCCAGGCCCCCATGGATTGAGCGGCGTAGATGATGAAAATGAAGTTTATAGTCCGGTTCCAGTTTTCCACAAATTCAAATAAATATTTGTTATACATTTTCCCGTCGCATCTTAAAATAGATTTAAATCCTTTTGTGCCAAGATTCTAGCATCATTCTCAAGCAGACTTGAAGCCGCCCTGTACTTCTGTACTTCAGAATTAATATGTGCTTAATGTAAAATTGTAATTCTATAGGAACAAGATTGACCTCGATTTTGAGTTGCTCTTAATAAAGCGAGTTGATCTGAACCCAGAAAGTTGACATTCGAGGCTCAAAACGTCCATTATAATCCAGATCCTCTGTGTTCCGTTTAGAAAAAAAACAAGGAAAAAAAAACAAAAACAAAAAAACGGTCCTGCAGGGCAACCGCATCCTTAACCATCCTTTACTCTGGCAGCGAGGAGACGCTTTTATGGAAGCGAGACAGGACAGGAAGTGTGTTCTGGCCAGCAGGCGCCGTGCTCATGAATGCCGCTTTGATCTGAGTCATATTGGGGAGATTTCAGCTTAAAGGCACAACAATAGGGGCTTTCATATGAGGTGATGTGCATATTGTGAGAGCAGGCAGGCAATCATGCTGTCGATTACAGCTACATCTCCTTACAGAGTGCGAGGCTTCCCTCTGCGGCCTGACGCGCGCCGCCGTCCAACACATTGTTATGCTGCAATCGAACAAACAAGAATGGACAAATGACTCCTGTTTCAGTTGGCTGTATTGAGTGTGGGGTTTTTTTTTTGTTTTGTTGGTGTTGTTAACAATCCTGGAATAAAAACACAAAGAAAGCACAGAGCGCTCACACACACACTGGCGTTCTCTCTCTCTCTCTCTCTCTCTCTCTCTCTATATATATATATACACACACTCTTATACACAGTAACTTGAACTCATCTGTAAAGAGTACTGTTTCTTTTTACCCCACAGGTAGGATTGACCTGCAAATCACAGGTTTACTGGACGGTTCTAATGCATGTGCCGCTCTAACAGGTGATGGTTTCCATAGCAACAGGCTGTTATGCTTTTTGCCGGTTCTCAAGAACTGTTTTTTTGTCTTATTAACTATAAGACAGAGAATAAAGAGAGGCTGGCGAGCGAACACAACCGTTTATAGCTGCTATAAAGTAAGCCAGAGCATAAATGAAGTCGTTTCATGGAACATTAAATGTAACTATAAATGGATCAAAGCTACAGTGCATCGTCCTTTTATTTTGTGTCTTTTTGACGATTGTAATTGTAAAAAAAAAAAAAAGAGGAATAAAACACTTGCTGTGGTAGGAGCATAAACAACACGATCGGTACGAACACCCTGCAGCAGGACGTCATCCTAACACCCTGCTCCGTGTGATTGTCGACTCTCCTTTCAGCAGACTGTCGAGTCAGACAGCAGGGTCGGTGCTGAGGTCCGTCCTCGCGGCCCGAAAAGCCCTTCGAAAGGTTCCTATTGTGCCAAAAGTGAGACACAGTGAAGGAGACCGCTGCGTGTCTACACGTGGCATGTTCCTCTGTCGGTGCACTTCACACTGCACACTGCACACTACTGTACACACTCCACCACTACACACTACACCGACAGCAAGTGCAGCAGAGGAGGCAGACCGCAGGGTGACCTCTGACCTCTTTACCAGGCACAAAGGTGCAGTGCAGTGTCGCGTACAAAGAGGGAAGGCCGGGACAATCAGCTCTCTGTGTTCAGGTTTCTGCCGGTCTGCTGGCTCGCCTTAACCCTTCACAGGGCGCTTGGTGAAATACTGAGGACTTCATCATGTCGAACATTTCCAAGACTTTTTTAACCAAAGATTTTTATTTATTTATTTATTTATTTATTTATTTATTGTTTCAAATGTTTCACTGTTTTTATTTTAAATTTTACAAATCAAGGTCAGTGGAGTTATTATATACAGTATAGGGATCTGAATAATAATTTCCCCCAATTTTATATATAAAACACAAATAAAGTTAATGGCTTATTAAAAATGGTTGCTTAAAATGTAAAAAAAAACAAGCAAAAATACTTATTTTCTACAAATATGTGATTTTTCTTGTGGTATTAATGGCGCTGATACAGTTACCATAGTGATCCCATGATCAAAGTGAAATAAGACAGAAATACAGAACAGAACTAAATAAATGTTTTTTAAGCAGGAACATGTTTACATGTGTACATTAAAAAAAAAAAAAACATTAAATAACATTAAATGTAAATTAATTACATAAAATTCAACCTGTGTGAATCTAGCCTTGTGATTTTTGTCACTCGAAAAATATTCTGGTTTTATTTTAGAGATCCTCTGATGTGCTTAAACTTGTCTATGACGTAAAAATATACAGCACACATAAAACTGCACATATAAAGTTTCTTACAGAATGTGTTTCCATCCAACAGAATAAGAAGGTTGTGTCCATCAGCACCACTCAGAATGTAACAGTCCGACAGTTGACGATGAGCTAGAGAAGCAAACCCACAATAACAGCCTCCTCACGCGACCGGCTGCAGCCAATCGTCGTTAAACAGTCCAGCGACTTATCATTCGTAACCTCGGACCGCCAGCAGCAGCAGCGGAGCCTCTTCTGTCCAATCTCTCGAATGACACCATCGTATCCGTCTGTCTTGTGCTGGCGTTGTCACCCTCGGCCTTCCAGACCTTGACCGATCACGGCCGTGGAACCAGTTGTTTGGAATCAGAGCCTGGAAATGAAATACTGGTAACTCCAAGACTTGTGTTGCCAAGTCTAAGGATAACCCTCTCTCTTTTTTAGCTCTGTCTGCACTGGGCATGATACTGTAGTGTGGAGACACAATGCACAATCAGGAGGCTTTTGATACCCAGACAGGTCTGCTCCATACAGTATGTACACACCCTTCAATAAGACGCGAGTTAGAACATCCACCATCAAGTAACGCTCTCCTGAGCATGACGGACATTTTTACCTTACCTGTGTTCTGTGCTCTTAATGTAACAAGGCAAACAAAATTACTAATTAGATATTTTTTTGTAACAGTAGAAATTTTGTGTATAATCTTTTTTATAAAGTATCCAATATAAAAAATTGGACTTTTCTGCAAATTTTTTTTTTTTTTACTATTAACCTCAAAAAGGCCCAAATGCACTTTATATTATTCTGAGACGCATCAATAACTTTTACAGAATTTATATTTGCATATACAGAAATATATTAAAAACTTTAAGTATGTGCCATAAATTAGATTTTTTTAAATGATTATTATTATTTTTAGAAAAGTTCAGACTGGAACACTTGCACTGAATGAAACAGACATTGTAGAAATGTATAAATTATAAATTATATAAATATATATTAAAAATATACTGTATATATATATATATATATATATATATATATATATATATATATATATATAAATATACATAATTTTTGAACCCTTGACAAGGACCATTGCCTTTAAAAAAAAGTATTAATATGAATTGAATTTGTAATATATCTGGGCATTTTTTGCATAGTGTGAAAATGAATTTATTGATTTATTAACCACTAATTGTCAATAAAAAATCAAATTCGCCACCCTTCAGCTAATCCCCAGCTCTGTGACTCATCCTGACGCACGTGCATTAAACGAGTTTTATAATTAGGACTGAGCGTTCGGGAGGTGAAGGTCACTCTCTCCATCTCTGTGTCTAATCTCTTCCTCTTCACCGCGAGGATAAACGACGGCATTTACACGTCCTTGCTCTGCTGGATTGGAAACGTTTGCCGTAATTCCTCCTCGGCCTCGCGTTCGGCGGCTCCGAGGCAGCCGGGTGAAGTTAATGCCAGGCAAGAGCAGGACGTAATGAGGCTCTTAGCCGCAAAATAGGCACGCAGTGGCGTATGTCAGCCTGTGACTAAGCGTCATTTTATTTCAAACAAGCGGAGTTTAAAAAGTAAATAAATAAAACGTTCGGTATAAATCACCAAATGGACACGGGAAAGGTCCGATAAGCAAACAAAAGGCTCTGCGTCTTATAATTTTGGCGACTGTAAAGCTTTTGTAAATTCAATTCATGCACCGAACGCTCGCACAATAAATTACGGGAACAATAAGCAGGAGCCAGGCGGGGGTAATTGGCTTCGCCATCCATTGTTGTACTTTTGCTACACCGAACGTTTTTATTCCAATCATAAAGCACAATGGCTGCACATAATGATGGTGTCAGAGAGGAGGGAGTATATTTGAGGAAGATTTAATCTCTCTACAGCTTTATTAAACCTAAGAGGCAGAGTTTCTTTCAGCGCATTGGCTACATACGTATAAACTCAACCAGGTCATTAACGGCTTCGATCCATTTCTTAAAGAAAAAGAAAAAAAAAAAAAACGACATTTAACTAAATAGGAGTTTTAACTTAATACAAGACGACATTATGTTCAGCGTTACAGAAATGACTAAAAAACACAAGTGATTAAATACAGGTTGTCCTGATGTACTGAATATCAGTTACTTATGTTTACGAGCACATCAGAGCCGTGCTGATATTCAGTACAACAGCACGACCTTGAGTGTCGTATTTCTTTTGTACAACAGTTCCGCAAACACCATTCATTATCATTAGCGCGTTTCGATTATAAAGTCTTTCTTTATTTAACCACATATTCTTGGTGTCTGACAGTTAGTGTAATGAACAGGAGGTGAGAGCCGTGTTAAACTCTTAGCGGTACTCTGTAGCCGAAAGGTGCAAGGAGAATAAACCATGCAGGTGGTGGACAGTCCTGAGAAACTCACCAGGTTTACTTTAGAGAATATCAGCTCTGTTAACGTCCGGGTCGAATCCCAAATAGCATTAAATGGAAAGCTGGTGCACTATGTAGGGTGTACAATCCCTTGTTCCACACACAAAGTAGTGCCCTTGATCAGGGGTTAGAGAGGGATTCAGGGGGGAACTAAGTGTTGTATAATTGTCAATCCTTTTGAGGGACAAACAAAATGATGCTTTAAGGGTCTCGTTTCTGAAACTGCTTGACTTTTGCTTATTGAAATTGACTTCTATTATACTATCTTATACAACTGTAGCCTGCTGAACTCGTTCTTTTATCGGCTCACCATCCAACACTTATACACAGTATATAACACCAAATACATAGTACAGTGGAACCTTGGATTACGAGCATAATTTGTTCCGGAAGTGGGCTCCTATTCCAAAACACTCGTAAACCAAATCATCATTTCCCAAAGGTGAGAGAGTGACGCTCGGTGTCAAAATAAGAGTCGCATGCGTGATACATGATACTCCGCGCTCGTAAACTAATACTTGCTCGGTTTCCGATTAAAAATTTTTTAAAAATCTTTGCTCGGTTTGCGGAACACTCGTAAACCAGGTTACTCGCAATCCGAGGTTCCACTGTATAGCGCGTTTCATAAAACGAGTGAATTTGGTGTACGTACTTTAGGAGGGTCATTTGAACACGAATCTGACATGTAGACAAAGAATATTAGTTGCAATTTGAAAAAAAAAAACATCCTGCTCAAAAAATATAAAGGGAACACTTAAACAACACAATGTAACTCCAAGTCAGTCACAATTCTGTGAAATCAAACTGCCCACTGATTGACAACCAATTTCGCAAATGGAATAGACAACAGGTGGAAATTAGGTGGTGACCACAGACCACTTCTCAGTTCCTCAGCTTTCTGACTGATGTTTTGGTCACTTTTGAATGCTGGCGGTGCTTTCGCTCTAGTGGTAGTATGAGACGGAGTCTATAACCCACACAAGTGGCTCAGGTAGTGCAGCTCATCCAGGATGGCACATCAATGCGAGCTGTGGCAAGAAGGTTTGCTGTGTCTGTCAGCGTAGTGTCCAGAGCATGGAGGCGCTACCAGGAGACAGGCCAGTACATCAGGAGCCGTGGAGGAGGCCGTAGGAGGGCAACAACCCAGCAGCAGGACCGCTACCTCTTCTCTTTGTGCAAGGAGGAACCGGAGGAGCACTGCCAGAGCCCTGCAAAATGACCTCCAGATGTACATGTGTCTGCTCAAACGGTCAGAAACGGTCTGACCCCATGAGGGTGTGGTATGAGGGCCCGACATCCACAGGTGGGGGTTGTGCTTACAGCCCAACACCGTGCAGGATGTTTGGCATTTGCAAGAGAACACGAAAACTGGTAAATTCGCCACTGGCGCCATGTGCTCTTCACAGATGAAAGTAGGTTCACACTGAGCACATGTGACAGACGTGACGCCCTGGAGAACGTTCTGCTGCCTGCAACATCCTCCAGCATGACCGATTTGGCAGTGGGTCAGTAATGGCCACACAGCCCTCCATGTGCTCACCAGAGGTAGCCTGACTGCCATTAGGTACCGAGATGAGATCCTCAGACCCCTTGTGAGACCATATGCTGGTGCGGTTGGCCTTGGGTTCCTCCTAATGCAAGACAATGCTAGACCTCATGTGGCTGGAGTGTGTCAGCAGTTCCTGAGAGACGAAGGCATTGATGCTATGGACTGGCCCGCCCTTTCCCCAGACCTGAATCCAATTGAGCACAACTGGGACATCATGTTTCACTCCATCCACCAACGCCACGTTGCACCACAGACCAGTCCAGGAGTTGGCGAATGCTTTAGTCCAGGTCTGGGAGGAGATCCCTCAGGAGACCATCCGCCACCTCGTCAGGAGCATGCCCAGGCCTTGTAGGAGGTCATACAGGCACGTGGAGGTCACACACACTACTGAGCCTCATTTTGACTTGTTTTAAGGACATTACATCAAAGTCGGATCAGCCTGTAGTGTGTTTTTCTGCTTCACTTCCAGACCTCCATCGATTAATACATTTGATTTCCATTGATCATTTTTTGTGTGATTTTGTTTTCAGCACATTCAACTATGGAAACAAACAACAAAGTATTTACTAACAATATTTCATTCATTCAGATCTAGGATGTGTTATTTTAGTCTTCCCTTTATTCTTTTGAGCAGTTTGTGTATATCTATATATCACGTTGATGAACACGATGCAGATTAATTCATACACCAATCATAACAACAGATAATATCAAACAGATATCACTGCAAATACCTTCGACTTAAAGCTAACTCTCAGCTTTTTCTCTTCATCCTCATTATTTTTATTTTAAACCCCATGTGCTGGAGTTATCAAACCCAAAACCACAAGTCACAGCAGCCGAGGGTCCATAATTCCTCCTCCTGTGGTTTTTTTTTTTTTCTGTTTTCCTCTTCCTCCGAGCTGAGCTTGCTCTCTGTTGCATTATCCTCTCTGAGCATCTGCCATGAAGCCGGAGCTTAGAGCGAGATTAATGGGGACTCGTGAAACTGTTAGAAATGTTTGCGCTGTGATTTCGTTCAGTGGGAGAGCTCTGGAGACCTGCGCGGATCGCAGGAAGATTATTTATTTATTCATTTGCTATTGTATTAGGGTTACTGTGTATGTGTGTTTGTGTGTGTGTGTGTGTGTTTGTGTGTGTGTGTGCGCTATTTTTTATTTCCTTCATCATTTTCTGTGTCATACATTAACAATAATTAGATCATCCTGACTGCTTTTACAGTCATAAATGAACATAAATAAGCAATAAAAGGTTGTTAAGTAAGTTTGACTTGCTTCTGTTAAGCTTCTAGGAGGCACTAAAACGTGAGCGTAGTTTGATTTGGATGAACCTCGGAGCATTTTACATGTCGTTCATGGTTTGTTAAACTGCATCTTGCTTCAATAGAATCATTCTAATGCGTTATAGCGAGTGTTAAACAGCTTGGTTTATTTAATGCTTGGGGAATGAGTCTCCAGTGTCGCTGCTGTCAGAGGGAACGATTTGACTTTAAGATCTTTTCAGTTCTTTTTATTCATGGACCATGATGTAAAAAAAAAAAAAAAAATGTTGGTTGTCAAAATGTTGCGAGGATGGTTAGAATGTCTTTGATGAAATGACTTTGGACAACATTGACTACATGACTACTGCTCAGTGTAATGACAGCACTGCGTGTTTACAGCCGGACCACTAGGGGGCGAGCTATTAATGCTAGTAAGTGCGTACATACCGTAATAACAAGCGCCATATAAAATACCTCACAATTGGAGTTTAGAAAAATATTAAATTGGGGGCCTCCGAGTGGCGCAGTGGTTAAAGCGCTCGCCCTATCATCCGGAGATCGCCAGTTCGAATCCCAGGTGGTGCTGTAACCTCTCGCAGCCGGAGGTCTAGAGAGAGCTGATTGGCCGAGCTCTCTCAGAGGGGAGGGATGAGAGGTACTTAGTACTCCCACATTAATCACGGCTCTACAGCCAATCAGGGGCGTCCGTGAGCTCGCGCAACAGAAGGAGCGGATAGCGCTGTCCTCAGAGTGTGTTACGCTGCCCCCAACGGTGCGCGAGCGAGCAGTTCGAAAAGATGCGGTCGGCTGGCGTCACGTGGTTTGGAGGAAACACGTGATAGTCTTCGGCCCTCCCGGCTGAGTGGTAGTAGTAGCCTTAATGTGGGAGCCCCCTAGTGACGGGGAGGAATTGGACACGACTAAATTAGGGAGAAAATCGGGGAAAAATCCAAACAAAAAAAAAAAGAAAAATATTAAATTGGAAAAGCAGAAAAATGAGTAAGAATTTAACGTGCGAGATGTGTTCTGCGGACGCCGAACAAACACTCTATTATAGCAGAGACATTTGGGAGCTGAAACGAACCTTAGGGTAATATTTCTTAAAGAAAATGAAACAGAGAGGCGACATTACATCACTAAGGGACTCGTGATATGAGATCCACAGGCCGTGTGCGGGAAGCTGTCGTGTCCGTCCAAATCTCTGATCGGAAGTCTAAACCCCGTTAGAAGCTTAAGTGACCGTGGACGTACTCGGATGTCGGGTGACTGGATGTTAATCGACCCCAATCAAGACCCCAAGGTTATAATCACTGTTTAGTTTTTGAGATTGCCTCAATGTTATTTTATTAAATTCATATTACCTTTCAAAATCAACACTGTGCTGAGGGTGAACAGCATCGCAACATCATTACGACTAGCATTACAACAATCATCCAATGTTTTGGTTCCTACAGGGAAGTAGGAAGTACAAAGTTTTTTTTTTTTGTCTACTCTATGTCTGTGTTTTTTTTTGTCTGTCTGTTTTTTTGTTTTGTCTGTGTTTATTTTGTAATTTTTTTTACTAAGTCTGTGTTTTCTGCTTTTTTTTCTATGTCTTATTTTTGTCTTTGTTTTTTTTTTTTGCTTTTTTGTCTGTCTATTTTTGCCTGCCTGTTTTTTTGTCTGTCTATTTTTTGTCTGTCTGTTTTTTTGTCTGTCTGTTTTTTGTCTGTCTGTGTTTTTTTGTCTGTCTATTTTTTGTCTGTCTGTGTTTTTTTGTCTGTCTGTTTTTTGTCTGTCTGTTTTTTTGTCTGTCTATTTTTTGTCTGTCTGTTTTTTTGTCTGTCTGTGTTTTTTTTGTCTGTCTGTTTTTTTGTCTGTCTGTGTTTTTTTGTCTGTCTATTTTTTGTCTGTCTATTTTTTGTCTGTCTGTTGTTTTGTCTGTCTATTTTTTGTCTGTCTGTTTATTTTTTTTTATTATACTTTTTTTATATGTTGGTTGGCAGATTTGCCGCTGCAATAAATATGATAAGTGTAAATGGATAAAAACGTCATCATTCATTAATAAATAAAAACATGTAGCTGTTTTTGTATAAACACAAGAAAGCTAATATACCATAAGCTTCATGGTGTAAGTGGATTAAGTCGGGTATTAGACTGTTGCTAGGCAACTGGAAAATACATTATTTAGCTAGTGATTGATCCCAATGTCTTAGCTAGCTTGTGTGTACTTGATATAGAAAAGTAAAAAAAAAAAAAATGAGACTATGTAATTATATCAACACGTTTCCTGAGACTGTAATTAGCCTGTTCAGAGCTAGCTAAATATCTAAACATGTGTATTGATTTACATGTTTGTGTAATGCTGCACAACCTTCAATTTAAGTCTCTCCATGTCGAAACTCAAACATGGCCGCTGAACAGAGCGTCTCGTCCACCGTGTTTTCTCTTCGGGTGTGTGTTGGAGGATGACTCAGGTCAATGGGTTCTCATTTGTTTTCACGTTGTGTTGAATGAGGTCTCGACTCGACCCGGCCGGATGAGCTGAAGGGAAAATGCCGGGGTTAATACAGTGCACAGAAAGTTTTTATGCTCCAGTGGAGAGGAAGTGCTTAGCAGCGCGATAAAACACTGATCACGTCTAAGAAATGCATAACGATGAGCCGCGTCGCTCCGAGGCAGCCTCGGCCTCCTTGACTTCTATTAGACTAATTACCGAGCGTGAATATTCACATCATGTTGACGGTAAATACCAGTTAACCCTGTCCTCCTGGATGATCCCACACGCGCTCTCAGGAGCTCTCGTCCAGAGGAACGGGTCAAAATCCTCAAATCAGCTCTGAACACAAATAAACGGAATTTTATTCTTCTGTCAACATCTACTACCCATCGCTCTCTCTCATGCCATCTCTTTTAATAGATAATAAACTTAGATCATTAAAAATTTATAACATTATTAAAATGAGCCTTCCTTGTTAAATAAAAGAATAGGAATAAAAAATAATTCAAGTGGAAAAAATATTTATGATAAAAAATAAAATAAATCACTAATTAATATGGTTCACTTCTTGGTATTAAAAAAAATAAACATGATGCATTTTCTGATGAAAAATCTCAGTTGTTAAAATATGTAAGTTTTTAAATCATTTCTAATCTGATACAAAGAAAATTAATAATTTTTTAAATTAATAAATCAGTTATTAAAGTAATTAAAATTTCTAACGAAAAAGGTAAACTTTTGTTTAAAAAAATAAAATAAAATTAACATCAGCCATAAAAATTATCTGGTTAATGACTGAGTTTTAAAAAACAGAATGTTTTTTATTTAGCAAATTACATTTTTTTTAAATTAAAAACTTGTTTGAAAATATCCATGTCAAGTTAACTGAAAACTATGTAAAATAAAATAACATAAAAAATTAATAATATAAAAAATGTATTTAAAATAAATAAAGATAGGAGTTTTCAGTAAAATAATATAGTAAATATTTCTAATTAACATATTTAGCAATAAAAAATAATAAGAATGAGTCATAAAATTTAAATTTTGTGTGATTAAAAAAATCTGATATTTAAAATGAAACTATTTAAGTATTTTGTAATTCTGTATGTTCTTCAGATAAAATATTAAAACACACGACATCTTCTTCTTGTTCGCACACTGAGGTCGATCTTAGGTTTAGACAGAACAGGAGTGTGTGTGTGTGTGTGTGTGTGTGTGTGTGTGAGACAAGTGATGAGAGGCTACTTTAAAACTCTACAAAAGTGTGGTAAGTACTCTTCACTATAGTAACCTCTCTCTCTCTCTCTCTCTCTCTCTCTTTCGTCCGGATCGTTCCCACAGCCTTTGTGCTCTGCTGAAGTGATGAAACAAACACTTTTCTCGGCGGACGAGGAGGCGAGAGGACGCTGAAAGTGCCGCTCTGTGCCTCGAAACGTGCCTGGATGTTTAATCATCAATTATGTCTCAACTGGAGAGCTGATGACTGGGAGAACTGGACCAGTTCCCAAAACAGATCACTCAAACACACACACACACACACACACACACACACACACACACACACACACACACACACTATAGAAGAATATTTTAGCTGAAATATTTTTTACACACGTCGCCCGGACTGCCTTTCTATTCGATACGTTTATTATCCTGTTAGTAAATTTGTGTGTAAATGTTTGGATGAGACAAAACGAGACAAACATTTAAGGTGGGTTTAAAAATTTGTCAGAAACAAAGATTGTCATGGAAGTGGAACAAAGCTGATTCGCCAACTCGGCATGAATGAACACAGATAACTGAAGAAATCTTCTTAAGGGGAAAATTGACACATAAAGTGAGACTGCGAGAAGCTCAAGTGGAGGAAAGATGGAGCGAATGGAGAACGTTCCAAAAGAAAGAAGTGACATTATAGACTAAAAGGGAAGGAAAATGAACCATCAGCATCACTCCTCTCTCTCTCTCTCTCCTTTTCTTTATGATGTAATACCCGAGTGCTTTACAAAAAACAAAGTTGAAAAGCAGAAACAGATTTCCTTCCTACTTGCCTGCTTGCAGAATGTTGAACGCCAGTCAGGCGTAAATGACACAGTGCAGCTCATTTGCGTTTGCTCACATGGTGACGTCCACGAAACTCCATAAGAGGCGGAAGGTAATTAACACAGGAATAAAACTGTAACTAACGACTTTCTCAGAGGTCCAGGTGATTTTGGTGTTTGGTTTTGGTCACCGCACCTGGACAGGACAACGTGTGGACCAAATTATAATTAAAGAGAAGAAATGGTTTGAGACAACCCAGGACAAATATATACAGTAAATGATACTATACTCAAAATGTTTATTTGTTCATTTATTTGTTTGCTTGTTTTTTTATTCAAAACAGAGTGTCGGCTTGGAAGCACAGCTTATTTTCACGTTCTTTTTTACAGTAAGACTATCTGTCTGTGCTGAACGCTCACCACACCGCTTCCCTTTCATACCAGCCTGAGATCGGGGCAGAGTGCAGGCTCAGTGGGGGCGTGTCTATGGAATGATTGACGGGAGGCCCACGCATTCCGGCCGAGCCCGCAGATTTCCAAAACAGGTTTCTCAGCCCAAGGATACTGACGCCTTTCGCTTAACCAATCATTTATCAAGTTCCACATTAAACAAATGATTTTACATTAAATAAAACTTTAGATATTATCTTTTATCACTGCAGGATGAATCAGTGAAGAACGTCTCATCGCTTTGTTACTTTAGTTTGTTCAGCATCATTTTTTTGTATCATCACATAAAATGCAAGACAGCACCTCACTGTTTCCCGTCCATCGTTCTCTATAACACTGCAAACTCACACACACACACACACACACACACACACACAGAACAGAAGCTCGGGAGATTCGAACTCTCAGCCCCGGAGGTGTGAGGTGACAGTGCTACAGTAACCACTATGTTATCGTGTCTGTCACTTTAGACAGGCCTCTAACACTTTCAGTTCTAGTGTTCTAGGACATTTAAAGGTTCTCGCTGAGATACAACTAAAGATCAATTAAGTGTTCCTAACTAAATTAACCCAAGCGCTTGGGGCCGCGGTGGCTCAAATGGTTAGGTCTGGGTTACTGATTGGAAGGGTAGGGGTTCGAACCCCTGCACCCCCAAGCTGCCTCTGTGGAGCCCCTGAGCCAGGCCCTTAACACTACCCCAAATAAAATGTATTGTAGAAACCATACATTTTTATTTTTGAATTAAAATATGAAAAAAAATAAAATAAAGAAAGAATTTTAAGAAAAAAATCATTAAAAAAATGCAGAAACAAAACATGAGTAACAGACACAAGAACGTACATTTTTATACCCGTCAATAAATTCATGAATATGAAACGTCTTGAATCTGGACTGGAGACATTATTTCTGGGTCTTGTCTCAGATTTATTGCCATTTTTACTCGGATTTGTCTCAGCCTTGGGATTTGGTCTCACTATATAAATTCTCAGTCTCACCTGGGAGTTTGTTGCCGTGGCTCGAATTGTTAAGTCTCTGAGTTACCGTTAAAGCCCCAGCACCACCAAGCTGCCACTCGAGCCAGGCCCCGCCCCCCTTCTGCTGTTTCATACCTGACCCCAACTTCATAACAACAATCCAGGAGATAAGATATTCACTACTTTAACTAGAACTGAGCTGTAAAACTCATCACACTGATATAAAGGCATGTTGATGCATTTTATATGTCAGGTTGAATTTTTCAATAATAGATCGTGAAGGTGACGGTAACCTTTCTGCTCCAGTCCAGAGTCGAGTGTGTGTGTGTGTTGTGTGAGCTGGGAGTGGAAGCTGCATAGAGGCTTGATGCTAATTGATGCTAATGAAGCTCATGTCATTGTGTCTGTTCCACTGCGGTCGAGTTGGGTTCGTAGTCAGACCTTTCTGGATATTTTCAATGCACGAGAGCCACGACACACTGCTGTAAAGCCACATGATTTGTGGCATCTAAAGGAGAACCAACTTCACTTTAACTCTCTAAAGGATTCTAAAATGTGGCCAACAGGGAAGTGTGAAAAGTTCAGTGTTACTCACTGTCTGGATCTTCTTTTATCAGAGCTATTGAATGCAAACCGCTTAAACCAACTAATGTCAACTGATTACTGTATATGAATATCTACAGTTCTATAAAGAACTGACTTTGTCTCTCTCTGTTTCTCTCTGCTTAAAAATACTCACTGTTTTTGTTGTAGTAGCTACTCGCTAATGTTTGGTGTTACAGCAGCCCTGCCGCTTTCTGATGTAGTTGTAAATTCATGTCATGGTGTTTGGATACGGTTCCAATTTTGGGCTCCGGGGTCCCAAAAACCCTTAAAAAAAAGTCTTATTGTTTCCACTTTCAGTCTTAACTTTCATATGGACTTGGCTTTGTTCAGACTGCCAGCTCAAATCTAATTTTCAGACTATACTTGTGAATCAGATTGCCGCCATGCAGAAATATCAAACTAAAAATAGAAATATTCCACATCCAGAGGAACATGTGTCCTAAACATGTGTCTCAGTCTGGACGCTCTACCCGCTCGTGCCGGATTCCAAACTGTCCATCAGTCACTCGCAGTCACTTATATATACAGTGGAACCTCGGATTGCGAGTAATGTGGTTTACGAGTGTTAAACAAAGCAAAGATTTTTAATAAAGTTTTAATCGGAAACCGAGCAATTATTAGTTTACGAGCGCCGAGTATCATGTATCGCGCATGCGACTCTTATTTTGACACCGAGCATCACTCTTGCGCTGCGGAATTGTGTGTAATCGTCTCCCCTGCTGGGTCTTAGTGCTTGTCTCTTACTTGCATAATCAACATCTCCCTCTCACTTTCAGCGTCTCCTATGTGTGTGCGTGCGCGTAATTTTACACCGACACACACACACACACAAAAACTCTGACACACGCACAGACGCTCTCTTGCCTTTTCATCACCCCCTCCCCGGCTTCACTAACACACAGAAACTCCGCTCTGTCGCGATTCTTTTCAAAGGTAACGTGCTGGTTAATTTTTTTGTTTTGTTTTAGTTTACCGCATTGATTCCGTTAGTATGCGCTCATGCCAGTCTCAGAGAGATAAAATTTTTTTCCTGTTAAAATGGTGTTTTCCGTTGTGTGTATGTGTGTGCGTGTGTTTGTTGTGAAACTTAAAAACCAGGTGGAGAGAGGGAGGAGGAGTGTTACTGTGTAAAATGAGGTGAGGGATGGGGCTAATTCCACACACACACACACACACACACACACACACGGCGCCTGCGCGCACCAACGGAAACTGTCGGGATTTATTTGTACTTTTTTAAAGGTAAAGTGCAGATTAATTTGTTTTATTTTCATTTTATAGATTGTATTAATTATTTTTTATGTATTTAATTTTTGGGGCTGTGGAACGAATCATTTGAGATTTCATTATTTCTTATGGGAAAATCATGCTTTGGTTTACAAGTGTTTTGGAACACGCACCCAATTCCGGAACGAATTATGCTCGTAATCCAAGGTTCCACTGTATATTTTATATATAAATTTGAAGAAAGTTAAGTTGCGATACTTTAAACATCTTTCCTGTTATATTGAACTTTCAATCTCGTAGCACACAGATGTTCCAGGCACTGATATATGTTCATGTTATCACCCAGATGAGGATGGGTTCCCTGTTGAGTCCGGTTCCTCTCAAGGTTTCCTCCTGTTGCCATCTCAGGGAGTTTTTCCCTCAGCACCGTCGCCTTCGGCTCGTTCATCAGGGACGATCTGATCATTATGGTCTATTCTTTTTTCCATGGATGCTTAATTTTTTCATTCTGTAAAGCTGCTGTTTTACAATGACTTGGTAAAAGAGCGAAACTAATAAAATTAGATTGAATATGAGGTCACGGAGGGTCTTTTTCCTGCTTTTGCCATTATTACCGCGAAATATGTAAAAGCCGCAGCCTTTAATTTTCCATGCGGCTAGATTTACCGTGTTTTCAAGATGATCGACTGGCTTAACCGCAGTATGGAAATGGAGAACATTAGTGGCTGGACAGAGGACAAAGTGAAATGTCTGACAGCACTTTCTCTACAGACTAATCTAGAGGGAAAGTACACGAACAGGGCAATATATGAGGAAATATCGTGCTGTATGCGAGACTCCGGCAGCGTTGCCACGGCAACCAATGCACATAGGTCGACAATGTGTCAGATTTGTGCTGCCAGACTGAACAGAGCAAAATCCGATCTGATCACTCTTAGTGTAGACAGTCAGTCCTAAAGACCAGGGCCCGTATTCACAAAGCTTCCTAAGCCTAAAAGTCGCTCCTAGTGACAAAATTCTAAGAAAATCCTTAGAATTATGACATTTTCTTAGAATTTCACCTAAATCTTAGTACAGATAAAAATATTCCACAAAACATCTTAACCCTAAAAACAGCTCCTAAGGTAAAAATTAGTTAAGAGTAGAGACGAGGACTTTTAAGAGGCTTATGAGTTTCTCTAGCAGAGGACAAAATGATGGAAAGAAGAAATATTCTCCCAACACTGAACGTAAAGCTAAAAGTAAACGCTGCTCTTCTGTCCAGTCTGGTTTTCTTGTTGTTTTACTTCCATCCATTTCTCTTGTATTGTTGGCTACAGACCATCCAAAAGTGCAACTTAAATAAACTGTCCTGTGATCATGTAAACTGGTAAGAACTGAGACATTTTGCTCCCAACAATCTGAAATGGATTACAAGTAATAAAATCAGTTTAGTAAATAAATGTAAGAACTTAAATATAGTAACTACTGTGTGGAAATTGGTTCCTTCAAAAGTCGACACATTTTCAACATTTGACTGTTTTAATAAACTTTAAGATATTTAGCTGTTAACAGAAACTTTGCATAAAGTAGCCTGTAGTCATGATTATACAATTTCATTATATACAAACATTTTGATTTCACTGTCTGTTCTATTATCATATATTCTGTTTTCACAAAGAGCGCATTTTAAGCTCCTAAAAAATTTTTTATAAACCAATCACAGTCCTTGAATTGCTGCATCATCCCTAGCAACGGGGTCGACCACACCCCCTCACTGAGATAAAGGTTTTTCTACTTTCCTTCCTCAGAGTTGCTCTGAGAAGTTTCCTAAATCACTTTTAGTCTAGGACTCCCAGCTAGGACTTTTTAAGCTGAGATAGGAGCTCTCTGAGAGAATTCTCAGAAGCTCTGTGAATACGGGCCCTGATCTCAGCTAGTCCTAGTTTTGAGAGTGGTGCTAAAGCCTGATATGCAAATTATTAAACCTAAACCCAGACAGAAAACCCAGTGTCATCAGTGTCAGTTTCCTCTTTACACACATTCTAAACTCTCAGATAAATTCCTCCAAAAAGAATCCCATCCATCCTGTTTGATTATAAACGATACGGCGGTTTAACGTCATTCTTAAATTGTGCGTGTCCTTTTTTTATTTTTTATTTTTTTAACGTCTTAAGTGGGTCTGAACCCGTGTACTGAGACTCGATGACTAAGATTTGTCTCTTGTGCGTTTTTATGCCCGCTAAGTGGACCGCTTTTACCATCACAATGAACTAAAGAGGCCTGTAAAGAGAAAAGGCCAGACATAAAGGCTATCACAGAGCTCTTAAAAGCCTTCTGCTTGTCACTCAACGTGAGAAAAGCATGAATCACTGCATTTTAAAAGATGTAATATAGTTATAGAGCAGCTTCACGGAGAGTGTAACTGCACTCTGAAGCAATCAGAACACGCACAAGTGCTTTCAGGAAACTGACGCCCTCGACTGCTTGCGGGGTTTAAAACGATAAAAACGAGATCATCACAGGAACACGCAGACTAATAAAAAAATGCGTCTTAGAGAAATCCTCCATGGGAGGTCTCTGTTTTCTCTAGTTAGCGTTTCTTCTTCAAAGAATTCGGAAAAGGGACAAAACTGTAAATAAATAAAATAGAGATTTACTCGTGTCTGGCGCGCTAAATCTGAGGGATTAGCAGTGAAAATGTAAGTAGGAAATAAAGCCGTTTAAAGCCTTATTTGGACTATTATTACATAAGGAGGTACATAGTGAAAATAGTTTCTATATTTCTATATGAACCGCTCATTCAAGAATTGTCAATTTGAAGTTTACTGTATGAACGCGTGTACAGTATGTAGCGTTTGGAAGGAGTCTCCAGCGTCAGTGCTTTTTAACAGTCAGATCTAAAAGATCTAACTTTTTTTTTCTAGCATCATCTAATTTTTTGCATCAAAAAATAGACAAGCTCCATATTTTGTCTTGTTTTATATATATATATATATATATATAAAGAAAAGAGCCTGGTGAGAGAACGTCTGATTCTAACTGCAATAATGTAAATACTACAGAAAAAACTCATTGCATTTTGCAATAATAATAATAATAATAATAATAATAATAAAACATATAAAAAATGAGTACAGTGTGTTGTTATTTTATAAACATTACATTCTAGCTGGAGGGAGAGTGCTGTGGTGTAAAGAGAATAAAACATATCTAACTAACAAGTGTTTTTAATAGACAGGCTTAAAACAGGACAAGTTCATTTCTAAAAGAACAGACTTTTCATAAGCTAACAACACACACACACACACACACACACACACACACACAGACGTTGAAATTAGAGCAGATATTTAACCTATAGGCTGATTTTCCTTTTCAGGCGGTGAGAAATCCTCCCCTGACAGTGATAATTACCTCCTACTCAAAACGCTCTAAAAAGAGCTCTGATTAATGGCGTCCCATCTCTCCACGCCGCTGCATTTTCTCTTCAGTTTTGCTCTCCAATCACAATCACAATTGGACTGGAACAACCAGGCGCTGAAACGGGGGGTGGGGGGGGGCGGGGGGGGGGTGGGGTGCAAAGGCACGCTCTTTTCCGTAATGTATAATAACCGTCCATAGCAAGGGCCGCTGTGAACAATTATATGCTAATGAAATATGCTGAGTAGAGCGAAATATTTGTTCTGAATAATTCCATCAAATTAGGAAGGAGTTTTATTTCAAACATTTATTTGTCTCATTTTTTTCCCTCTTCAATATTAGGGGAGGAGTTAAGTTTAAAGGACCCATATTTAACTTTTTGTCTTAAAAAAAACACACTGTAGGTCTCAGGAGATCTCTATGAGATACTGCTGAGCCACACCCACCAGAGAACACTCACCTGAGCAACAAGTCAGGGGGAGGAGCTGTTTATATGATGTCACATTTGGGATTTGGGTCACTCAGTGGGTTACATTCTGCACGCGCACACACACACACACACACACACACACACACACACACACACACACACACACACACACACACACACACTACAGGCAATCTAGAAACACCAATTATCCTGTCTTTGGACTGTGGGAGGAAACTAGAGTATCTTTAGGATGCAGACTGGCACACATATACTTAATTAAAGTATATTAAAAAGAGTAAATTATTTATTCTAAATAAAAAAACACATAGAGTTATGTAATTATATACTGTAGTATATGCTACTTACTGTATGTTTAAATATAAAAAATATATAATTCTGTAAAGTTATATGTTTACATAGACTATATGGTTATGTAGTTTGATAATAATAATAATAATAATAATAATAATAATAATAATAATAATAATAATAGAATATTATATCATTTACAATTTTATGAAACTAGATTTGGAATAATTATTATTGTTATTTGGGAAATGTTTAAAAATTTATAAATTAACTAACTAACTAATAATTTTTTACAATAATAATAACTGCTAGCCATCCTAAGAAATGTAGCTTTGTAATTATGTTTAGCTACATATTACAGTTAACAATTTATTACATTATACGCAGAGGAAGGTAGTAACAATACATTTACTTTATTACATTTACTTGAGTAATTTAAAAAAACATTTTTACTTCTATGAGTAGTTTTATCGCACCATACTTTTTACTTTTACTTGAGTAGATTTGTGAAGAAGAAGCGCTACTCTTACTCCGCTACATTCGGCACTGCTACAATCGTGACTGTGTATCACCAATCAGACATAGCAACAATAATCACATGACTCCGTTTGACCAATCAGCCGCAGGAACAATAACTGCATGTAATCACATGACCACACACAAACTGGCAGCATAGCGGGAAAAAAATCTTCAGCCATAGTGGACAGCGAATGAAAACTTAAAATTAGCAGAGGCGTCTGTCTCCAATGCTACAACACAATAGGATGAACATCGCTGGCCTCATATACAAAGCATGTTTCACTCACACACAGTGCAAAAGAAGAGCTTCATACTGCAGTGTCATCTCTGTCTGACAAAACAGACCATATAAAAACTGGTAAGTTTACCTGTTTTATAAAATTTCTGTTTAGCTGTCTTATTAAATGCAATGTTAGCATATGTAGTATAATTATACTATATACAGTGGAACCTTGGATTACGAGCATAACTCGTTCTGGAAGCAGGCTCGTATTCCAAAACACATGTAAACCAAATCAAATCTTCCCATAAGAAATAATGAAAACTCAAATAATTTGTTCCACAGCCCAAAAAAATAAATACAGAAAAATAATTAATACAATATATAAAGTAAAAATAAAACAAATTAACCTGCACTTTACCTTTAAAAAAAGTTCAAATAAATCCCTACAGATAAGTGTTTCCGTTTGTGTGCGCAGGCGCCGTGTATTTGTGTGTGTGGAATTATCCCCTTCCTTCACCTCGTCTTTCACCGAATACTTTTTCACTCTTACTTGAGTAATATTATTTTGAAGTACAGCTACTCTTACTTGAGTACATTTTTGGCTACTCTACCCACCACTGATTATAAGTAAGGTTTATTAATGCATTATTACATTTCAGCTTCTTTAAACTGAGAGCAGTGGAATGTTAGACATTCAGGTCTAAATATTAATATTTTTCTAATCAGGCTTCACCTCACAGCCTTCAAAGGTGACTTTTTATGTGATTAAAAAAAAACAATAGAATAGAATAGAATAGAATACAGCTAGTTCTTAATTTTATCTCCATTTGGTTAAAATAAAAACACACCCTTGGAGCTCTCTTGGTTTTGTTAGCACCATACTTTTAGCTACCTAGCATGCTGTGACACATTATAGGGTTTAAATCCTCATCCCAGGTGGGATTTAAGGTGAAGTCTGAGGTAACTGATCAGGGAACGCTGGCAAGCTAGCAAATGATTAGCAGGTTAGCTAATCTAGCATGCTGGCGGTCTATTCTCATTAAAAAAACACGTAATATCCACCTGCTGTGTGTGTGATGATGTACAGTAATGTACGATATAGAACAACTCTGTTAGAAAGGAGGAATGTGTTAAAGGGGAGAAACTTACTGCAGTATATTTACTGTTTGCTAAATAGCGACTTTTCATTGGGTGAGAAATGCTAAATGCTACGCAAACCGAGCACACAGGAGGAATTTTTAAACATTTATTTTTCCTGAAAGATCGCTTTTCTTGTTACCGAATTCACTTTTTCTAGCATTTGAGATTTTTTCTTGTCTCTTATCAATAGCATCTTCTTTCTTGGATAATCAGCGAGCATTCTTTTTAAAGCACTTAATTAGTTTTTTTTTTCTTTCTTCATCATCATTTTCTACTACTCCAGGATACTTTTCATTTACAAATTCATATTTGCTTGTTTTATAGACCACCTATCATTAATTAATTAGTAAAAATCTCCCAGTGTTCTTGCTGTCACTGCTCCAGGATGGCTTTCCCAGCTTGTGTTACGGTTTGATTTAAATCCTTTGCAGCATGTTTTACATCATGTCGTGATTGCCGTGACTGGATATTTACGGCATGCACTGTAAATACATTAGGGAAGTCGTGTGCAGTGTAAGCAGACTGTGCCAAGTGCGGAATGTAAATGGCACACAAGCCCGAGGTTAGGGCTGAATCTCGAGGGCATTTTTGCGTCAGCGTTCTTGGCAGCTCTTCCTCGCCTGGATCTCTTCTGGAGGGAAGAGGGCAAGCAGACGTCGTGCTGTAATCTATCGCTGGTCCTCGTTTCACGCGGATTGTAATGAGTTGGAGCTCGGCTGAGCGGAGACGTGTGCTATGAGGAGGTGATTGCGGGGCAGACGATGAGCGGGACAAAAAAATGGCACTTTCTCTGTGGAACTCGGCTGGGGCTATTGATTTTTTCTCAAGGCAGGGTAGAAGCGTCTCAGTGCAGAGACTGAAAATATTGCAGGAATGTAATTCTACAGCTCGAAAAAGTTGTATACAGTACATTCGAACGTTTTGTTAATCCTTAATATTTCTATTAAGTAACAAATATAATTGCATCATATATATTTTTTCAAGCAGTACATTTTACACAGTAAACAGTTTTATTTTTAATTTTAATTATAGTCTATAGGAGTGCTATGTTTTTTTTTTTTTAACTTCAAGAAAGTGAGAATAATGAGAGACAAATGAGGGAAAGACTTTATATAGCTGCTACAACATAAGTGACAACAGGAATTAACTTGCTTCATATTACATTAAATGGTACTATAACTGTATAAACAGCGCGAAGTGCTTAAAAATGATAATATTAGGCAAATGTTGAGGAAAATAATTCATGCAAATACAGTGAAAATATAAAAGTGTGTTGTCAGGCATTTACGGGCGTGGATATTTCCATATCATGTCTTGTTCAGATTTCCTTACCATGATATCCAAAATATCTTATTTATTTATACATTTTATTCATGACCATGTTGCTTTCGTTCTCGTTTCGCACACACAAGACATGATATTACACATCAGCACATCAGCACAACACTGTAAACCTTTATCTGTATAATGACTAGAAACTCACACACAAATAATTTGAATAATTTGAATACGTAGAAGAGTAGAAAGAACAGCGTGCAGGAAATCCACCCGGTGAGGACCGATCAGGAGCAAACACACAGCAGACTCAGAGATATTGGAGAATTGAGTGTGTATTGATTAAAGTGCCACTCAAAAGTTTCAAATCGATGTTTCCAATAACATAAAGCCAATTCTGCTCAGATCCATAGGCTGGAGGACGAGCAGCAATAGGTGATGGGAGATTTACTCACTCACGCTCGTCTCCGAGTGAAATCTAGGATTATGACCTGCTACTGCGGCAACCAATAAAAAAAGGATCTAGCATTGTAGAAGCCACATCTGCATCAGATGAAGAAGCCACGCCTCCTGGGAATGAGTGGGTAAGGAGACCTCCTCCTTCAACTAGACTGAGGCCAAAACTTTCCTTTCATTTGAACAGGTGTCATGCCTCCTTCAGTGGAAGTGATTGACAGGTACATTGCCACACCTCATTTATTCTTTTATTGTGGATCATAACAATAACCTCCATGGGGAACAGTGGCCACACCCCCTTTAGCATGACCAATATAAAGAGACCTACTGACAATGACTTACTGTACCTGCAGACCATCCCTCCTTCTTAACCATAACAGACAGGTACAGAGTCCATACATCCTTTGTTTATTTACTAGGACTGATGTTTTTAGGCTAAATGTATTTTTGCAATGTTTTATATATATTACATAGATAATTATTATTACACCATATTATCATTATTACACCTCTCACACCTTGATTGACTGATATGTAGTCCACACCTCTTTCAGCTTGATTGAAAGATGCATAGGCCACACCTCTTTCAGATTGATGACATATTTAGGCCACACCTCTTTCAGTCTGATTGACAGATATATAGGCCACACCTCTTCCAGATTGATTGACATATTTAGGCCACACCTCTTTCAGTCTGATTGACAGATTACATAGGCAACACCTCTGAGTTGGAGTGACATATATAGGCCACTCCTCTTTCAGATTGATTGACATATTTAGGCCACACCACTTTCAGTCTGATTGACAGATATATAGGCCCCACCTCTTTCAGATTGATTGACATATTTAGGCCACACCTCTTTCAGTCTGATTGACAGATTACATAGGCCACACCTCTTTCAGTCTGATTGACATATATATAGGCCACACCTCTTTCAGATTGATTGACATATTTAGGCCACACCTCTTTCAGTCTAATTGACATATTACATAGGCCACACCTCTTTCAGTCTGATTGACAGATTACATAGGCCACACCTCTTTCAGTCTGATTGACAGATTACATAGGCCACACCTCTTTCAGTCTGATTGACAGATTACATAGGCCACACCTCTTTCCGTCTGATTGACAGATATATAGGCCCCACCTCCTTCACTAGAACAACTGATGATTAAACATTAAACTGAGTTTTGGTTTATTTCATTACCTGCTTACGATCCTGAATAAAAACAGGCGCCTGGATGGAGACTTAAGGAAAGTCCTTCGTCTGACCTGCGTTGTGAATTTCCGACCCAATGTGTATATATTCTTAATCTGGGCTTTGAAGGAAACCCCCAAACCACGAGGGCGTTTCTTCTCCCGGCCCATCGATCTCCAACCACTTCTGAGCTCGCGGGATTTCATTAGAACCGGCTCTCGGCAGGCCTCGGAAAACTTTCTGTGGGATTTTAAATGAAACGGTTATCTAAACGGAACAGATGGCTGTCTATTTATGTTACGAGGTTTCGGGTAAAGCTGTGTGAGCGATGCCACGCCACAAGGACCTTGCTGGCTCTCGGATATGTTATTTTTATTTATTTATTTCTACGTGTTTGTGTGAAGAGTAAGCAGTAATATATGCCAAAACCTTTCCAGGCGACCTTCACATCCCGGAGAATGAGCTTAAGATAAAGAAAGGTCTCATGGTGCACAGGCTTTATTGCCTTTTTTCCCCCCTCTCTGAAGTTCAAAGCTTCAGTATCACAGCAGAACCAAGAATATTTTATCTTTTCAGGCATTTGAGTGAATTACAGGCAGACGGAATTACAGTATGTGTCATAACTGGGAGCTAAAATAATAATAATAATAATAATAATAATAATAGTGCTGTCAACGTCCACTTTTATAATTAGCACATTACCTATAGTAAGAGAAAGAAGAGTGAAATTCACCCTTCTACATTCAGTACTACATACTGTATTTTATGTACAGTATATTATTAGTATATACATATAGTATACATTATATTATTAGTATAAGTCAAAGTGGGACTTTTGATTGTACAGAATAACAGAACACAGTTCTGAGAGTTAAAAACTTCCTTTATTTCTCTATATAATCCCCTGATACACTAATGGTAACTTATCCCAGTGTGTCACTACTGCTTGGACACCATCAAGGTAGAACGTTTTCTCAGTACGCCGGAGCCGTGATCGGACCGCTCTCAGGCTCCCAGGAACTCCTTTAATGGCGTTCCCAAACACGTGGAAATGTCTTGTAGCGAGGTCAGGACTGTATGGGCGACGTGGCGATAACTCGCAGCCAATTTCATGTAATGTGCAAGTGGTGCTGGTGAATGAGTGTGTGTCCCCTACATACGAACATTCGAGTGTACAGTTCATTCACACAGACAGATGTGTCTCTTTTGATTTACAAGGATCAGACGTTTGACCCTGAATGTTCACGGGAACGACTTCACTGAGCTTCGATCCACCTCGGCACCGTTCAAAGGTTTTACTACATTTTACTTCTGTAAATGTTTTTTAAAATGTTTTATTTTTATTAATGTTTAACATTAATAAAAACTAATTGCTGTACTGTGCTTGAAGCCTTCATTCGCCAGAGATTTCAGTCCCGGATTCACGTGAACTCTTAAAAGTGCACCTTGTGTTTTTGCACATAGAGCAACGTCACTCATGTAACTTTGTAACATGAAAATTTCAAACTTAATGCTTACCACTGTACAGTAAGTCCCCTACATACGAACATTCGAGTTACAAACTTTCGTGGAAATTCAAACCCTCAATGTCCGGAAGCCGAGGATGTCAGGAAGCGAGAGTCAAAGCAGCAGCGATGAAGTGGCTAAGAAATAACAACGGAGACATAATCGTAAGAATGGAGCGATGTGAAAAGATAGCAGACATCGTTCGTTCTTCTCATTTTGCTCATTCTTTTTTGTACTATGCCATACACAGTCATAATATATGTAATATACATGTATAGTCAGGTATGTTAGTATATTAGTACCTTGTTGGGCTTATGAGCAAATTGGACGGAACTCGTTCGTATTTTGGGGATTTACTGTGTAAGCCTCTTTTTTTTGGCTCATTTATGCGCAGATGATGTCGAATGATGACGGGTCAGAGGAGTGAACCTTTTTACTGAAAGCATTTCTAGTTCAGGTGTATCTCAGTGTACAGAAGACAAATAGGTACACTTCTATTTTTACCAGCTGTTACCATCTTTCTAAAAATAAAACTGCGCACACAGCATAATATATACTGTACTGTACTTCCTAAAGCTCTTTATATCTGTGTTTATAGCACCTACAGTACACCATCATGCACTGGGAGGTTGCTGGAAGGGAAAAAAAAATGAAATAATTCTTTTTTTTTTCATTATAATGATACGTTTAATATCTCACTCTTTTCATAATAACATTAATTCCAATATTTGTATATAATTTGCATAAAGTCACAATGCAGTAATCACCATTACAAATATCACCATGTGTGAGATACATGGAAGGCAGGAAAATAATTCATTTCTTTCTTTTTTTTTTTTATACCACAGATGCTGTCCATGTTGTAAATAGTGCTGAAATGACAACGTTATAATGACAACACGATAATGTTGAATTTTGATAGCGCTCAGATCAGTTTTATATTTTGTTAATTATCCAGAGAATGATAAAAATTAGCATGCAAAGATTCTCGGGGATTCATGACATATTTGGCGATGTTGAAACTTCTACAAGTTTTTCGGAAGGGTAAATATAAAAATACTTTGGGTCAATTTTACTTGATTCAATTACTGTAAATCTTGTTTTTTTTTTTTTTTTTTTTTTTACGCAGACATTATTTTCCGCCATTGTAGAAAGCCATTCCGACATTTTTTCTCCCTCAAAAGGGGCTCAATGTTGTTTTTCATTCCCGTCCAAATAGCCGCGCGGTGCGCTATTATCCCTTAATGTGATTAGCAGCGTTTCATAATTACGCCGCGGCACCGATTGATGTTTCGTTTGGCGTAAGCGTCCCCCGTTCCACAGAAGGTCCAGGTTTTTCAGGCATTAGCAGTCCGTCCCACAGTCCCCATGCTAAACAGCTGTAAATGTAGATAGATTGCTTATTCGTTGCCCTCCAAGCTTGCGGGACCTCGGCTTAATGAAGTGGAAAAGTCTCTTTTGTAATGGCCTCCATTCATTGTGTTGGCCTGCCAGAGCCGGAATAGAGAAATCACAGCGAAACCCTGTCTGAAGGAAAAAAGAGAGAGAAGGTCAGGGAAAAAGGCCAAAGCTTGCAATTCCACTGCACTGAACGTACAATCAGAAGGGGGGGGGGGAAAAAAATCAACATTTCCCGTGGGTTCCCCGAGATGCATTCTGGATGAAATGATTTCCATATGCCATTCAAAGTGGCTCATTCCCCATCTCTCGCTTCGGTTTCCAAGCCTCTGGCCGTGACCGACTGGAATCCCTGACCGTGGTGAATGTTGCCGGCTTTGGCAAGGAAGGAGTCGTCAGTTTCACCTCCTAGATGTTCCGGATCGGTGACCGTTAACTGGTGGACCGAACCAAGAACTTGGAAAAAAAAAAAAACATAGTGCTGTATGGGCCGTGGGAAAAACAAAACCGGCTCTCATTCTGAACCAGTACTTTTCTAACTGGGAGCGGCTTCTGTACAAGATCCTTCCTTGCTGTTTTGTTTTACCATCCGATATACACAATATGATGATTCCTTTCCCTTGGCTTTTTATTTTCTCCTAATAACAGCTTTCTTTTTCACCGCTCATCCATAAAGCCGAGCATCGTAAACAAATGATGGCTCAGATATGCAAATGTGTACGAGTATCGCACAAAAAAGGCCTAAGCATTAAACCAAATCTGTGCAAACATATTGTAAAAAATATTTCATCAAGTTAATTAGCAATAAAAGAGTTTTAAAGTGCTGTACCACTATGTCATTTAATATCGCTGTTTACCTCATCGCATGCGTTTATGCAAATGATTTAACCGTTAGAGCCAGAGGACCAGAGACCCGTTACTGAGAGAGCTGGAGAAGAAGGCAGAAGGACAGGTGGTCTCCGTTTATTCATTGTCAATCATCATAATACAAAAACTAAATCTTAAGAGTAGAAAGGGCTTCCGAGTGGAGCGACCAAAAAGTCAAAAGAAGGGAAGTCTACATAGGGAAAGATATAAAGTTTGCAGCACAACACAATCCTGCGTAGCTAGTCTGGAATAATTAGTTTCAATTTAATAACTGGTGGGATTGGTTAAACTGGTTAAACCAGCTGTGGGCGGAGCTTGAAAGGGTTTAAAAAATGATCATGTGCTATTCCGTAATGATTAATAAAAGACAAAGTGGACAAAGTTTGGAGAAATTCAGCTTTAGTTATTATTATTTATACACACTCAGGTATTATTTCAAGCAGCACAGGAACACAGCACTGATTTAAAAACATTATTTAAAAAAAAAGAAAACACACAACTGCTTATACAGAAGTGTGTGTCGGTGTGTGTCGATGGGAGACGCTTTACACATCACACTGTGCATTTGGGATTTTGGATACGACGTCTAGAACCAAAGTTATTATTAGCATTAAACGCCAACGCAATATGGAATGACATCAGAAAAATACCAGCAAATGCTCGGATTATTACTCTGTTTACAGAAGCAATCAACAACAATCATAAAATCACCTGATCACACGTGTCTGTGTTATTTCTTTGCCTATGTGACCCAGTTGTATTTTTTTGCCCAGTCATAATTGTGTAGTTGATTATAATGAAATAAAATTCAATTCACCAACTATCACCTACTGTAGGACCTAGGCAATGATAATAAATAAATAAACAAACAAACAAATAAATGCATACACACAACATTTCTACTCATCAAAGTCGCTTCAGTGTGAGTCGGTAAGTTCCTCATATTCGAGTCCTCTGAAGAAGCTACTCGGATGAAATTGTTATTTTGTTGCTGTTGCAACTGTTCTGAAGCAACCATGCAATTCTAAATCTGAAGATGATTTTGATCCTGTAACATTATATGCAGTATATATTCAGTGTTTTCTTCATTTTAGATGTCTAAAGGGCTTCGAGTCGCTCTTTATTCCCCCCGTAACCATGGCCACCATTTAGTAATGTCAGGTTCATACTGTAGTTAGTTAAAATGTATAAGCAACAAATTGTTACATAAACAGATCGTGACCTTTATATGTTTTCTCGATGTTAAAACGGCCTCACGTGTGATGGGACAAAAAAAATAAAAAATGCAGGTCCATCCAGGAGGAATTGTGAACATTCTCCTGCTAAATACTTCAAAACAGCGAAGTGCAGCGCTGCCCTTCACACGTTAATGAGAGAAATAAATCACTCTGGCATCGGGATTTTTTTCCTTTGGCCAAGGTAACGTGTGGATCTTCCTCCGAAAGCCCGCTAATTACAGAGCGGGTCTGCGTGGATGCGACCTTTCCGAGACCTGCCAGCTTCATGGCTGCTTCCTCCGTCCCTTTGGAGATCTCTGTTTGCTCGCGGACACCCAGACCGGTTCTGAGAGAAACTCCGGGTCCGACACTGATCAGTAAACACCAGTGTGTCGGGGAATAGATATCTGCATCCACAGATAGTGAGGTTGGAGATGTCGCTTTAACTCATGTTCCTCAATATTGTACATTGGAGCGTTCAAGTCTGGAGTTTACGTGTTCTTCCTGTGCTTGGTGGGTTTCCTCCGGATACTCCGGTTTCCTTCCAAAGCTTAGGAGCTAAATATGAAAACACTCTGCCCCCTTTTGTAGATTTTGATATTCTGGGAACTACCAGTAGTCCGGAGTTTTCTGATCTTAAGGAGCGTGGTGGATTGTAGCGTATCAGAAGACTGGTTAGGTATGTGGGAGCTAGATCGTTTAGAGCCTTGTACGTAAGTAATGCTATTTTATAATTAATTCTAAGCTGAACAGGTAGCCAGTGCAGGGATGATAATATTGGGGTTATGATGATATTTTCTGGATCTAGTGAGAACCCTGGCGGCTGCATTTTGGACTAACTGTAGCTTGTTAATTGAGGATGCAGGACAGCCACCCAGTAATGCATTACAGTAGTCCAGTCTGGAGGTCATGAATGCATGAACCAGCTTTGTTGCATCAGATACAGATAAAATGTTCCTAAGCTTGGCAATATTTCTAAGGTGGAAAAAGGCTGTTTTTGTGATGTTGGAGATATGATTTTCAAAGGATAAGTTACTGTCTAATATTACACCCAGGTCTTTCACTGTCGAGCTGGTGGTAACAGTACATCCTTCTAAACGTAGGCTGAATTGTGAGAGCTGGTGTCTACTGGTTTTTGGGCCAATAAGTAATACCTCTGTCTTATCTGAATTTAGTAAAAGAAAGTTATCAGTCATCCAATCTTTTATATCTTGGACACACTCGGTTAATCTGGACAACTTTGGTATTTCGTCTGGTTTTGTGGAGATGTATAACTGAGTATCATCAGCATAACAGTGGAAACTAATCCCATGTCTTCTAATGATGTTACCCAAGGGAAGCATGTACAGTATATGGAGAACAGCAGAGGTCCTAAAACGTACCTTTGTGGGACCCCATATTTCACTGGCATTACACTGGACAGTTCTCCATTTAGATCTACACAATGATATCGATCAGACAGGTAGGATCTAAACCGTCATAAAGCAGTATAGATGATGAGTGATTGAATGAGTAAGTGATAATGGTACTTACTGTAAGTTGTGAGTTCTGTAATTGTAGTAAACAACCTTTACCATTAGAAAACGTACACACCACGCCCCTGCATGGTTCCTGGACCTCAGAAGGAGAACCATGAATTTAAAGACTGCGTAAAGGAAATTGAAAGCTGGCATTTATTTTTTTGCCCTTGTCTGTGGATAATACTATTTTTTTTACCTGCAATCACAATAATTTACACGCGGCAGTAAAAGCAGTTCTGGAAATGCGACGGGGTTGATTTTAAAAGCAGGAGTGTGTAACGCCGGTGGACTTTAATGGCAGAAGTGAAACATATCCCCTTATTGCCGCTGTCTGTTTGCTCGCAGTGAGCCGGCTCACGGCGATGGAGGAAAATTGCAGGTGATTATTTCCAAATGCATTTCAGAGGGCAAAGAGAAAAACGCTAAGTACCATTTATGTCAGTGCACTTTTCTTTTCTTTTCTCCGTGACACAAAGTACTTCATTCAAACAAAAAAAAAAAAAAGAAGAAGAAGAAGAATTGCTCAACAGACAGATTGGATTAATGTATGTTATTATATATTATTACATTATAAAAACCAGAATTAGAAGCTAGTGAAGCTTTACACCTCTAAAGTTAAAGCCACACACTAGCAGATGCACAGTGAGATATCTTAAGGCTCTGTGACCTTTTGGAAATTCTTAAGAACACACATCTGTAACCCGTCGACGAAGGGGTTCGGTTAGCCCGGGTCAGTGAACTCTCACGTAATATTAGAGTCAGGCTGAAGAAAGCTGTGGTTAAAAACCTGTAATATAAAGGTCATCTGTCAGCACAGCGTACAGGACCGCCTGAGATTGGACAGTGATATAGTCACATGGGTTGTTAGATCCAGAACAAAAGGATCGTGAACGTTAAAGTACATACTCACAGCGTTCCAGTGGATTCTGGAAACTGGTCCGAAACTGTTGATTCATTTCCTCAGACTGTGCACTCTTAATGCACTCGTTTTAACAAGGTTACGGTTCCTATAATAACAGCTCTTTCACAAGTACGTAAAGCCACATGTACTGTACAGTATCATTTGGAAGGAGTCTCCGGGGTCAGTGGCTTCTGAACACCTCAGGCCTTTAGCCTCTTATGTCCTCCTGCCTTTCTTTCCTTGCTTATTTCCGTCTTGTCGGAGCGGATTATCAGCGCTCGAGCTTAAATCCAATATCAGGCTCGATCGATGCGCTCTGCGTTGAGTAAACAGCGCTCTGGAGATCCTCCTCCTGCGTTTGGTCTTCACATGGAGACCATTTGCTTCTCGTCGTCTCCTCATAAGCTCTACCCAAGAAAAACTTATCATTTTTTCTTAAGTCACGCTTTCAGACTCTTTATGAGTTTATATGTTTGTATCGTTCTATCTGTTTAATTATTCATGAGTTTTCCTTGTTCATCTCGAGAAGATACAGACGAGTCCGTATGTCCAGGATCTGAGCGTCCGGACCTTGCCGTAGCGCATCACACTTTGTAAAAATCCTAATTTCTTACACTTTCTACAGTAAAACCGCGACGTGTCATCCAGCAACAGATTAATCAGGAAGATTTCAGTCGATTACGCCTAGTTAATGTTTTTCTTCACCCTTCTGCAGTATTCTGACAATAACAGGATTGAACGTGCTTCCTTTCGGCCCCTCGTAGCTTAATGTCCTTTAAACGACTTTATTTGTATGCTAATGATCACTGTGATCATCTGACATTTGTCACTAATTGAAGGATTCATTTCATTAAATGGCTGTTTGTTTCATTTTGTTGCTAATTTTACTCGGAAAGAAAAAAACCCACAGTGGTGTCATCAGTGTATTTAACCTGCTGATTATACACGGGTAAGTACGTTTTTATTTATTTCCTGTTGTGGATTTTAGGATGTATGTCGGGAAGTCAAAAATACTGATTTAAAGTCACATATCTGATCGAGTCAGATATGGATGTCAATCATACTTACAAAACAGAAGTGGACGGCGACATCGCCAACAGTGCCGTCGGTTTCCTCTGAAATTCAGTGTGCAGGTATCCTGCGCCAATCGCATCCTCTGACCTACACAGCCACAGCTGATACAGTAGGCAGGCACACAAGCTCCAGGGTTGGGGCTCGGTTCTCACCTTGTGTCGGTATGTGTATGTTCTCCACATGTTTTCCTACAGTCCAAAGACATGCAGAATTGGCTAATTGGCGTTTACAAATCACCCAAATGTGTGCATGCTTGTGCCCTGTTTGCGGTTTGCACCCCATCATAGCGTGGACCACAGGACCGGTGCGCTAGATAAAGTATGGAAAGGTTTGAAACACAGCTCATCTTACGGTTTGTTTTCCATATTTTTTCTTGTCATTTTCCACACAAACTGAAGGCCGGATTTGTTTTCCGCCTCGTCACGGTCATGGAAATGTCTCCGCTTTCATATTTGGTTCCAGAATAGCCAGCAAGATGATGTATTGTATTGTATGGATGTTTTCACTGCAATATTCATATGTATATGTAAAGTCACAGGTCAAAGATCCCGAATCTAACGAACAGCGGGCATCTGTGTCGTCATTCTTCTTCTCCATTCATGCTGAAAATAAGCACACTTACATTACAGCGCAGACCCGAGTGATGAACGTGCTCCAGGATCAGACCTCCCGCTGGAAATGTCGCAGTGGATGGATGAAAACATGGTTAAGTGGTTTTCTCTCTCTCTCTCTCTCTCTCTCTCTCTCTTGTCTCTGTACTCTTTTCATATGCAGATCCTCCTGAATGGGGTACATTTATTTACTGCTGTGATGAGAATAAAGAGAATTCCCACGCCGGTGCATTCGGTGGCTTGTAATCAAAATATATATTTTTAAAAAAATTGCCGTCAGATGAAAATAAATAAAGTGACAGAAAGAATTCATTAAAGTAAAAAATTTTATATTGTTGCTACAAATGATGAGGCACATCGGGAAGCAGAGATCTTTATTCATCTAATAGAGAGACATTAAAAGGATGGGAGATTTCATTTTGTATGAAGTTTCATCAATAAAATATACATTATGTCTCTCACCAGCTGTAAGTGTTATAAATAAACCAACCACGTGTCATAAAAAAGAGAAACCTGACCGACTTCAGTGTGAACTGATACATACAGTCTATAAAAATCTTTAAAAACGTATCGCACGAAGGGTTTGGAATTAGATAAGTGTAGCAAACACACTACAAGTTATTTTAAAATATATTTTTTATTTATATTAAGATGGAAAAAGTTTTGAGAACGACACAAATATCAATTTTTTAGATCTTTGTGTCAGATGTTACTCTGCTATACTGAAGACTGAAGACCATAAGGCTTTTGGAGGCTTCCATGGGCGTGTTTTGTTCCCCCGAGTCACTTAGTTATCATTTTGCCTTATGGTGAGGAGCTCCATCATGCTGGAGAAGGCTGTTCAACTATGTTCAGACGGTTGGGAGAGAAGTTGCTCTCGGAGGAGGTTTTTGTAACATTCTTTCTTCATGGCTGTGTTCTGAGGCAAAATTGTGAGCGAGCGAACTGAGAAGCGACGCCACACAGGATGCTGTACCGTTAGTATGACACAGGACTGATGGTGGCGCAACAGTAAAACATCCTGAGATCTAAAAACACTGAAGCAGCAAACTTTGTGAAAATAAATATTTGTGCCGTTTAAACCACTTTGCAAAAAGGTAACAACAACCCAAACTCAAAGATTCAATATTTGATTAGATTTAAAGCTAAATGTATAATTTATACACAGAGAAAAAAAGTACACTATGTACTGAAATAGATTGTGTTTTGAGAGCATTTATTTATTTATTTATTTATTTATATTTACAATTTTCTGATGTAAAACATGTAGTGTTTACTTTTACTTTACATTTTCATAAAAATAAAAAAAAATCATAAACAAGGCTATAGGCTGTCATGAAAGGCCTCCAGACCACCAGGGGGCGCCATGTTTCTTTTAAATAGATATGCAATAGCGTTGATTAGATTGAAATACGACAAATTTGGCAATTACAGTAGTATTTCTAAAACTCTATCACTGTATAACTGTATTAACTGTATAAATGAGGTAACTAACATCAGATCACAACGAATTGAGTTGGGGGTGAAAGAAACCCCTCAGAAAAATAAAGAAAGGTAGAAACCCAAAAACGCTGGTAAAATTAACATTAAATAACTGAAATGTCAGAGTTCTGGCTTCCACATGGTGATGTAATTGAAATGGAAAAATGTGTCCGGCTAATTAGTTAGCATGGCTTGTGTTTAGGTTAATGGATATGTTGCTAACTCACTGCTGCTCGCTACGACACCAGCAGCGTCCTGACTGAGACGCTGCATATGGATGATGGTTTCACTTTATTTATTCTTACATACGGTAGGAAAGAATGAGAATATGAACCTAACAACCTGCATTAACAGAGAATAAGTATCTTTGAGAAGAGGAGAACACTACACATATAAACATATAAATGAACACACACACACACACACACACACACACGCGCACGCAGCATGTTCCCAAAGTCCCAAAAGAAATCAGCTGTATTAAGAAGCTGTCGCAAGTGTTAATTTCCCCTATGTATGGAGACTTTTGGGACACCCTGTATAAACACACACACACACACACACACACATCCTCTATCAAGTCCTCATGGAGGTGTATGGAACCAGTCCAGGTATTTATTCGCCATGAGGAATCGTATCTTAACAACTTCCCGCCTCAGGCACCGTCCCTCCGGCACCGCGCAGATGGAGACGGGAATCTTCCCGAACATCTTCGTCCCTCAGACGTTACTCTTAACGTGACCATAAACCTGAAACGCCAGAACGCTCCCGGAATCCTGATTTAAGATTCTCTTCCTGCCTGTAAATATTTAGTGGCTTATAATCTCGTCTCTGTCCGCTTGACCCTGTCGGGAAATTCCCAAACTGGATTGTTTTTTCAACGCCTGGACGCTCAGCAAACCATCGGGGAAGCACCTGCTTCTGCTGCCATGCCGCAGACCGCGGGTTTATTTCTGCCTCGGGTTCAGTCGTGTGCTGGTTCCTCTTTGAAAGAATGTCAGGTTTCACGTGGTTTTGGTTTACGTGGGACAAACCAGGACTTGGAACGCTTGTAGTTCAGACGGAACATTTTTTCACTGAGGCTCTGTGACACGGTGCTGACCTTCTGGAGACAGAGGGACAATTCTCATGTACGTCGATTCTTAAAAAAAACGAAAAGGAAAAGACTGTTCCTGTTAGCACAACAAACGTGTATTATCAGCGGAGGCGGCACTTTGTCCTTTTCAGTACGGGTGTTACATCAGCATGCTGAGAGCCGAGGTTACGGCTTACAGAGTATCAGCGTTCTGACATCATATCCATTCAGTATTGTCTTCTTTACAAAGCTTTTCACTCAAAAAGTATTTCAATATAATAAAGTATAGTCAAGTCTTTTTACATGTAAACATTTTTGTTCAAATCTCATTTTAAATCGTTGCTGTTTATTACCGGACTCTGATATCTGCTATGTTTACTCTGATGTCCATTAATCCACCATTTGTTGCTGGTCTGATGCTGCCCTGATTCTTATCCAAGATACAATATTTTATTGATGATGGAAAAGACAAACCATTCCGTAAATTCTTCTCCAGCACATAATGACTTCCACCGGGGTTTAGGTCTGGAGCACGATGGCGAGTTCATGTGTGAAAATGATTTCTCACGCTCCCAGAACCACTATTTCACTCTGAGTCCTGGAATATGGCGTATGCCATCAGGGAAGAAGGAAGAACTCCATAGATGTGATAAACATTCAGGTGGTCATGTGACTTCATTTTACCTCCACATAACGTCGCTGAGTCTCGACCTGAGCGACTGAAGCGACCCCGGATCATGATGCAAGATGCATGATGGGAGCATGGCTTCATGCGCTTCCCTTCTCACCCTGACACGCCCATCGCTCTGGAATAGACTCAGTCTGGACTCATCAGGTCACATGACCTTTTTCCATCGCTCTGGAACAGGCTCAGTCTGGACCAGGTCTCGGCAACCTTAAACACTCAAAGAGTCATTTGGACCGGTCTTCCACGGAAAGGAAAGCAACCGGAGCCGCAAAACCCTTTTGACGTTTGACATCTAAAATGCAGATAACACTGTGTACATTGTTTTTTTACCTTTATGCGATGTATAAAAAACTATAGTGTGTTGCATTTATGAAATCAAAGAAAACGAAATTTCTGCATGCAACAAAAACAATTTGAGCTGAGAGCTAAAAAAAAAGACGCTGGGTTGGAGGGTGCGTTCAAATAAAAATTCTCGATGTCTATTTGAGTCCTTGTTATGAAATATAAAGCCAAACGTAAATGATCCACCTTCAGCAATCCAAGAATGCCTTTTTTTATGCATTTTATTTTAAAGTTACAAGATCAACATAATCCTCAAATTTAGAATTATATATATATAAAAAACTAAAAATACCCAAAGAGTTACAATAATTCCTACATCTTAGCTGAAACTGATTAATGACTGCAGTAATTATCCAATCCAACAGAATTCGATTATTTCAATCCATTTTGTTCACATCATCATGTGTGTACGTTTGAACTGGATATGAAATAAACTATGCAGATAATATGAGGGGTTAAAAAGAAATGTGATTTTTTTTTTTTCACCTTTATACTTCACATTCTGGTGAAACGTTCACTCTTTAAGTAATATCTCACTGTTCATTTTGAACTTTTACTCCAAAATGTGTTTTGATTTAAGAGTGCAGCTTTAATAAACTCTCATCACACAAACCAGCTGTGAAGGATGAAACGCTAATGGCAGGAATAACGAGAGTTACGATCACTCCAGATCGTTTGCTAATTAAATATCAATCTCGCTGTAGAAATGTGTTACAATGTGTTAAAACATTTACGTTTCAGGGTTTTTGTGCGATTCCCTGACGGAAAGTCTTTGCTTTATGCGCATCAGGAGGAGAGGACGAGGATCACCGAGCCGCCTGACGTTCCTGTAACGCCAGATTTGAGAGTTCAGCCTTAATGTCATATCTATTAGCTAAAACTGGAAAAATAAATATAAAAAATATAATAATAAATTCCAGCCCAAGTCACATGGAGGGAAATCCATGGCGTGTGTGTGGGCTCGCACGTATAATAAGGCAGAGTTCCTTCAGAGGTCAGGAAACCTCTCCAGATCTCCAGGGATGTTAACGAAAGTCTTAAACACACGGTTACGAGTCTGCGTCTGTACTCCGCGTTTATTATCGACTCGCTGAAGTTACTCGCCGGACTTTTAATTTATGCAGCGCGAGTCAACGACAGCCACGAAGCGTCTCTATAAGGAGCGCTACAACATCGGGAATCAATGGAAATAAACACAGAGAGAGAATAACTGACCTTTGACCTCACACAGAGACGTGCAGCAGCGCTTCAGCTTCACTTCAGGTAAAAAAATAAAATCTCAAATTTTCACGTTTAATTTACACATTTATTAACATGAAAAAAAAAAAAACGCGCGTCAGGAACACTAAGCAAAATGATTTACTGTACAATTCTTTTATTATCTTTATTTAAACATCATTTTAATTAATACATTGAAATTAATTAAAGAGTAATAAAAAATTAAGATACATTTTCTGTTTCTTAAATGTTGATTATTTTTATTTATTTTTGCTTGCTTTCTCTCTTTTTTTAACTTTTTTTTTTCAAATGGCACTATTTAATTTTTTTTTTCATATTCTTTAATAAACCCTTGCTTTTCTCCTTTCCAGACTACTTGCTTATGTTTTTTTTTTTTTTTTTTAGTTTAGTTTAATCATATTTAACATTTTTCACTTCAGTTTATAATTTTTGGTTTTATAATTACCTTTAAAACATTTTTTATTTTATTTTATCTGCTTGTCTCTTTCAACTTTTCCCACTCTTTGTGTGGACTTTTCTCTAATAATCCTTTTTTTTTTCTTTTATACTTTCTTAGTTTCTCATTTTTCATATTTTTGTGTTGTTATTTATATATTTTTTATCTATTTTTACATTCTTTCATTTCACGTTGTAGTTATTTTTGGCAAAATATATATATATATATATATAAAAAAAACCCATAATTATCTCTATTAAGGAAATACCTCATATGTAAATACCTAAAATAAAGGTAAAGAAAGAAGAAAAGGAGGAAAAATATTTAGCAAATTTATTTACACAGCAACAATTGGCAAAACAAACAAACAAACAAATGAATGAATATAAATGTTATTTATATATTCCCTTTAGTAATGTGAATTATTTATTTATTTATTTATTTATTTATTTATTTACAGGCTCCACCCAAATAATCTGCAACATAAAGAAGATGGAGTTCAGCAAGAAGGAGTCTACAGTAGTTTCTACTTGAACACAGGAATAAAGTGCAGTAACAAGCAGGAGGAGGAGAGGAGCGCGCATCAAACATTAATTTAATGGATCACATCAGACACGGAGGCGAAGGAGAGAGCGGCGTTCCGAAGAGTCCGTAATATTCCGTAATATTATTCGCAGAAATAAATATCATAAGTCAATTCCAGCCCGAGGGGGGCGAGAGGAATCACCTGCTGTGATGCTCCTGAGAGCTTCCAGAGGTTTCTGCAGCGTTATTACCATTCTGTGTGTGTGTGTGTGTGTGTGTGTGTGTGTGTGTGTCAATAAATAATATGTGATAGAAAACATTAGTTGAAAGGTGAATGAATCTGTGTTTTCATACAGTATATAATTTATCTGCTTTCATCTCAGTCTTATTGCTTATTTTTAACCTTTCCTTTATTTATTCCTCTTTCTTGTTTCTGTTCCGTTTTTATTCACTCCTTTTTGTTTTCACTTATTTTATTCTCTTTTCTTTCATTCACTCTCGTGTATAATTATAATGGAGTTTCCTCCATACTTCCCTTCCTCTCCTCTTTATCTCTGTTTTAGATGATTTCTTTCTGCAGATTTTTCTTTCCTTTTCTCATCCTGTATCCTGAAAAGAAGAGGAAGCTGTATTTTTGTCACACAGACATCACAGTACAGTCAGATTCTTCTTCCCGCACTTCTGGCTGGCTAGGAAGTCGGGGTCAGATCCCGGGGTCAGACGTGAGACACTGCCCTCTAGTGGTGGTGCTGGTGTCGGGGCTTGAACCCTCAACTTGCTGATGGGTAACACCTCGCTCCGCTGGCCTCCTTGAAGGACTGTTTCATACCACGGCTTCGTTGATGACTCTCGTCTCCTCATTTCCTTCTCATGTTTCTGCTCAGACGTCTGCAGGTCTAATGGAGAAACATCTCGTTATGTTATGGATGCCTGCTGAGCTGCTGCATGTTCCTGGAGATGCACCTCTATGTCAAGATCCTGTGATCGTCCTGGAAAACCAGATCTCAGATCTCATCATCGGTCACTGCACACCACCTTGGGGTTAACCATGTTCACTCACGTGAGACAAAATTTCGCCTTTTCTGTCTTAATGATGTTGTTAAAATATTAATTTTAGATTTGTAACATATACAGTTACTCTGGTAGTTTCAGCCTCTACAGCATCAGGAGGATCTGGACAGTATGTCTGTACACACACAGGCCACTTGTTCGGTCTGTTGTCTTGTCAAGACCGACTAATGCGACTCGCTGCTGTCTCAGCGCAACATTCCACTTCTACAACTCCATCCAGAATGCAGAAGTTGTTTATAACCTCCAGCAGTTCTCCTGCAGCACTGGTGCGCACCAACAACGCCAAAAATGGTCCTGTACAGTACCTACGGTACCTGCCCTAAAGTATTTACACATCCCACCTCGCTGTGCAAGAAGACCCGCATCTTTACCTCTTACTGCTGCACTGGTTTTGGGATTCATGATGCACTTCTTGGTAAAAAACATTTTTGAGTCATAACACTACAACACTCATACTGTAAGATGCACAAGAGAAGCTTGACACTGTTAGAGACATAAAGGATTACGGATGTTGTGCAGACGGATGATCAGTGGCGTAAATGATATTAATAAATGCTGATCATCTTTTTGTGTTTTATGTTTGTCCCAGCCGGGGCAGCTGGAGCGGAGAGAGACGGGTGAAGCCAACAAGTGAAATGTAATGCTTTCTTATACCTGTGGCTCGTTAGGAAGCCTTAATTATGTCTGTTTGTTTTGTGTGTGTGAGTGAGATAGAGAGAGAGAGAGAGAGAGAGAGAGAGAGAGAGAAAGACCTGTGGCTGGGAGATCGTATCCGAGAGTGTCGGTGTCAGATGCCTCACTGAAAAGCAATAAACTGAAAAATCGGCAAAAAGAGAAGATATTGTTTTGGCGTCATTCATTCAGCGTCATCCCATTATTTTTTTATCAAAGTCATTCTAACTTTCAAAAGCAGTGTTGTCCTGGGCGGACGATGTCGGAACCTGATTACAACTTTATGACGATGTCATCCAGCGTAGTTTCTTTTTAAATTCCTTTTCCACTTAAAAAAATAAAAAATTATCACCATCTTTGTTCCTTCCTCAATCATTTATTCTCTGTAGCGCTTATCGCGGGATGCATGGAACCCATCTCAAGAGATTCAAGGCACGAGGCAGAGTACACCCTGGACAAGGTGCAAACACGCAACCATTCACTACAGGCAAGTTTTAAACACCAGTCAGTCTAATCTGCAGGTCTTCAGACTGCGGGAGGAAACCGGAGTACCCGGAGGAAACCCACCAAGCATCGGGAGAACATGCAAACTCCACTATTTGCAAGGCGCGAATCGAACCCCCGACCCTGGAGGTGTGAGGCTACAGTGCTAGCTTTGTTGCGTTTTCTTATGTTTTAAAATGATGTTTTTTTTTTTTTTTATGAGACAATTTCCTTTCTTAAAATTGTAAATGGTTATTTATTTATTGCACTTTACTGCCTGTTTTTCCCCTTTAATTTGTTAATTTTATTAATGATATTTTAATGCATTTTTTTAAAATGTATTTTGCCATGTGGTTCATCTCCTTCGTGTGTATTTATCCTTCCTTCTTTCATATCTGCCTCATTATTACTAGCCTTAAGAACCTGTGGTCTCAGACAGAGGCGTGTAGTAACGACTTACATTTACTTTAGTAACTTTTTGAAAAAAAAATTACTTCTATGAGTAGTTCTACAGCTCCGTACTTTTTACTTTTACTTGAGTAGATTTGTGAAGAAGAAACGCTACTCTTACTCCGCTACATTCGGCTCCACTCGACTCGTTACTTTTCTAACTGTTTATTCGACACATGCAGCAGGTGGATCTACCGCGTGACTGTTTCACCAATCAGACGCAGCAACAATAATCACGAGTCCTTTTGACCAATCAGCCGCAACAACAATGACCACATGTGGTCACAGAACCACTGCATAGGGGGAAAAAAGTCTTCAGCCGCAGTAGACAGTGAAGGAAACATATCGCGGTTAGTTTAGCTTTCATTTAATGTTGCAAAGTTCAAATATATAATTAGCAAAAAAAAACTCTCGTCCAAAAATATAAGTTTTGTACATTTGTTCTGGACACAGTTTATGGTAAAGTGAGACTCTTGTACACGTGTTCTAATGTTATTGTATCTGGTGAGCCATTTGCAGGGCGACTGAATATACAGTATATCTCACACAGGAAATAGTTACACTGTTCAAACATACATATGTTACCTACAGTAGGGATTTATTTCAAACACTTTATGTTGTAAAAAAAAAAAAAAAAAAGTGAGATTATGAAATTTGTGTTTCTTATTCCTTAATTTGCTATCTTGTAAAGATATTTAGCTTGATACATTTATTTTATTATTTGGAAATGTCAGAATTTGTACATTATTTCATCACTTTGTATGGCGGCTTACATAATTTCTAAAAAAGAATGTTTTAAATCGGACCTTACAATGAAACAGTTACTCAGTACTTGCATAGTCTTTTCACCCAATACTTTTTTTTACTCCTACTTGAGTAATATTTTGGATGACAAACTCTTCTACTTGAGTAATATTATTTTGAAGTACAGCTACTCTTACTTGAGTACAATTTTTGGCTACTCTACCCACCACTGGTCTCAGATGGATGTTGTTTTGAATCTGTTGAGAAAGGCCATCTCCTCGACGTCTCCTCACCGTCTCCTCGACGTCTCCTCGACATCTCCTCACCGTCTCCTCACCGTCTCCTCGACGTCTCCTCACCGTCTCCTCACCGTCTCCTCGACGTCTCCTAGACGTCTCCTCGACGTCTCCTCACCGTCTCCTCGACGTCTCCTAGACGTCTCCTCACTGTCTCCTTGCTTCCACTTAACCATCAACAGCATATGCTTGTTTGCACTTTCTGTCCATCAACATGATTAGCAATAAGTGCTAATTACCGAGATCTCCCGTAATAATCAGATGTTTAATGAGTAGGGATCTTGCCAAATGAAACGTTAAGGTCTTTCACGGTCCTTCTCAGCTCTCAGGCGCTGACGGGATGATCATCACCATGTAATGTAACATAAACATTTTCATTAAATTAACATTCCTGCTTCATCACGGCGTCAAATCCCCTTCCTCACTCCGCTTGGAATAACCACATCACGCTCGGCCTGTTTCACATATTTAATAATTCGGCTAAAGAGCTCTGAGTGATGATCACGTCTCCCGCTCTTTCATCTCCGAGCTCCGCTGTGTCTCCTGTTCTTTGTGAATATTTAGTCTAATCATGTAATCATCCAATCTCATTGTGGCTTCTGGGTCCTAATTCACTCATCCTGGCAAGTACTGTAAATCAATTTCAGATTATCCAGTCCTCGTGGATTTTTTTTTATTTTGTTTCGGGGTGAAGAGGGGGTCAAAACCAAATCTGTGGACCTGAGTTTTGTGTCAGCTCATTAAAATCTTGTCAATCTTATAATTATGTAAAGATTACGGGAATCCTGATATGATACTTAATAAAACTTAACATAATAAGAAAGGAAAGTATGAATGCAAATGTTTATTATCAGGTGCGTTTAAAGTAAGAAAAGAAAAGAAATCTAAAACAATTAAGACAATATCTATCAGTTAATTATTTTTATACTATTATTGTTAGTAGTAGTATTACTACTACTCACATAAACAAATAAATAAAACATTTTTTATGTAATCTAAAAAGGTTTGACAAATTTATTCTAAAGCAGAGTTGTTAAAACACATGTTAAAAAAGGAATCTAATATAATTTTATTTTAAATAAATACATTTTCTTCCTTGTTTCTAGATTTACAAAGTATCATTAATAACATTTATGGTATTAAAGTAACAGTAAAACCTAAATAACTTTTTAAAGTGTTGTTTTAAATATAAACAATTATAAACTTTTAAACTAAAATATTAAAAAGTAAAAAAAAAGAAAGATATATACAGTGGAACCTCGGATTACGAGCAACACGGTTTGCAAGTGATCTGCAAGACGAGCACAATTTTAAAATAAAATTCTGACTTGAAAAACGAGCAAGCGCTTCTTGTTTTGAGTGTCACGTGATCACAACTGAGTCAATGCGCGTCTCTCACTGGTATAATCAACTTCCGTGCGCGTGTGTACTTTGTACTATAACACTGTGATCACGTGTGTGCGCGTAAGACATACTTCATTTTGTGTTTGTATGTGTGTGAGCGTGAAAGTCGCCCTTTCGCTCCTCTCCCTTCCTCTCGCTTTCACACACACACACTAACAGAAACTCTGCTCTGTCGCGATTCTTTTAAAAGATAAAGTGCAGGTTAAATTTGTTTTATTTTTACTTTATATTTTGTATGAATTATTTTTGTGTTTTTAATTTTTGGGCTGTGGAACAAATAATTTGAGTTTCCATTATTTCTTATGGGAAAATTCTTTGATTAACGAGTGTTTTAAAATACGAGCCCGCTTCCGGAATTAATTATGCTCATAATCCAAGGTTCCACTGTATTTATTTTAAAGTGGAAATGTAATTGCTGTGCTCTAAAAGTTTACCAAGATCCAAAGGAAATGTAAAAAATTAATTACATTTTTTCTTTAAAAAAAGCAAAATTTTTAAAAAGCGGACATAAAACAACAACAAAAAAAACTTGTTAAAAAGTTCATGAAAGCTAAAACTAACTAATAATTATTTCAAATTGTGTTTGTAGGAAACAACTAAAAAGCATATGCTTATTTACAAAAATAGTTTAACAAGAAGGTGTTTTTTGTATTTAATAAAGAAAACGTCTGTAATGTTTATCTGCTGCTGTGGTGTAAAAGGAATAAAACATTTAGACAATTTCATCTTTCACACCGAGATATCTTGGCCGTTTTATGCAGCAGGGCAACGTTATTAAAATATAAAATCTAATCTAGGTGGAAAGTATTTATTCCGTGGATTTAAAAGAGTTTTCAGAGTCGGACTTCTACAGGCTGCAGAGATTCGGGGAATAAAGGAGGCGGCTGAGCGTCGCTGTGTTTCAGAGACGAGCGTAATGAGTTTAGAGTTTTTATCTTTAAAATGTAAGCTAGCCTCGAGCGGGCTGTAAAGAGGAAAATAATAAGAATAGATTCAGAATATAAATGTTCTTACTCTTATCGCTCAAACACACACACACACACACTCTTCTCCATCCTTCACTAACTGAATAACAATATGTGCCGTGTAAACTCATTTCCTCGTTTCTGTTGTGTTCAGTTACCGCCGTAAATCTGATAAACCTGATCTGATTATTAACGCACACGATCGTCAGACATCTGCGGGTAAAAACTTTTAAAAACCAGAGAGGGAAAGTAAAGAGTTTAAACGCGATCACGTCACACAGAGATGCAGGAACACTGAGACCGTCCTGAGTCCCTGACGAGGACGTCCTGGGCTGAGGGACGTCAAGTTCACTTCTCCTCCGGAGCTGGAAGTCGGAATCACGAGCTTTAGTGGAACCGGAACTTTAGCACAAGCGTTATACAACTTGCAGGGAACTGTGGGTATTTGAATACATTTCTGCCATACACAACCTGGTGCTTCACACACACACACACACACACACACACACACACACACACACACACACACACACACTACAGCGTTTCTGAGTGCTGCGCTCTGATTGGTCAGTAGGTGTTGATTAATTTTCTGACGGTAGTGCAGGTTCATTCTTTATTCTTCATCTTATTATTATTATAATTAGTGTGATTGTTTCAATATGTTACCGTTTCTATAGCAACAGCTCTCTCTCTCTCTTTCACACACACACAGACACACACACACTTCAAATCTAAATTTCCCACAAGAGCAAATTTGTCTTGCTTTTCCATCAAGAAGACAGTGGGCAAAAAGAATGAAACACACACACACACACACACACACACACACACACAATCTGTCACATACTGTACAGTATCATAGAAGCACACATTTTTCTCTCAACATTCTCTCTCTCTCTCTCTCTCACACACACACACACTGCATACAGTCCATACATGCACACATCTTCCTCTCTCGCTCATACACACACACACACACACACACACACACACATCATATATGCATGTGCACTTGTCTTACGCATCTCTCTCTCTCTCTCTCTCTCTCTCACACACACACACACACACACACATACTTCAAAGCTCAAATTCCCATCAAGATCAAATTTGTCTTGCGTTTCTATCATTGTGAGAGAAGTCAGTGGACAAAAAGAGTGAAACACACACACACACACACGCAGAGTGTTTGATATGAGATCTGAGGAGTTCTCCTGCAGCTCCTCGCCCTCCTTCCCTCCCTGTGTCTGTGTGTGTGACACGGTGTTCCTGCTGACACACTACAAACCGGCTCTGATTCACGACTGAAGCTGAAAGATCATTTCTAAATACCTGTCAGTGTGTTATTTATGATAAGCTCATTATTAATGCATGAAGCTGCGTAAAGCACAAAATGTCAAACGGGCGCACGCTGCGGGACGCCGGGCCGAGAGAACGCACCTGTCTGGCTGTCTCGCAGTTCTGACGCTCGGGGGGGAAAAAAGCCGGAGATGTGAGGAGCGAGCGGAGCGCCGTGAAGTGCGGCGGCGTGGCGCTAATGACTGGAGCAGGCAGGGTTTAAAATAATTACAGCGTATTTGTGGGAAAAAAATGTGATAATGATGAAAGTGATTGCGTGTGAAGTTCACAGGTGAGTTCTGTGAAACCGCACGGAGAAATGTCACACACCCACTTAATGATCTGGTATGAGATTTTTTTTTTCATCATGTGATGACATCACTTCCTGGTTTAAGATACACCGGTGCCTCGACACACAACCTGGATATGCCTCACAAATTTTGTCCTTAAGAACTGAAACTTTGCAAGACATTTTCTTCTGCATGCGAAACGTTTACGGCAAACGAGCGACCGAACCGAGCCGCGGATAAGTCACGCGTACGTTCAAAACTTGGTTTTGAAGAGACGAGTGAAATGCGTTTACATTTTTTTTCTCGATTTTTTCGCATTCTGTGTAAGATTTAGTGAAGACGTAGCACCATGAGTCCCAAGAAAGTTATCAAGGACGGTAGCGAGAAGAAAAGGGAGACGCTTTCAGTTTGGTTTTTAAAGCAGCCGGTGCCGAGAGGAATCATAAATTAGGGTTATGTGAGGTTTAATGTCTATTTATTTCATATTTTACAAACGTTACATGTCTTTTATACATGTTTTGATTGTTTTTATTTGCAAAAATATGATTCTAGTGTTGGAAATTTGGTAATATTAGTAATATTTTTGGGCGGCTGGAACAGATTATTTGCATTTACATTATTTCCTATGGGACAATGCGCTTCACAATACGATCAAAGAACTCGGATTTCATTTGTATACCGAGGTATCGCTGTATATGAAATCTGAACTTTATTAAATGTGTGGGCAAGAAAAGGAGTTATATGAGGTACACCACACCACTTATAGGTTAGCAGAACATCTGTAGAACATCTTCTATGATCCTTTCTCTCTGGACCATGTGTGAACATTTCAGGCAGAGTTTCTACACCGTTTAAAGGAATACGCTCATAGTATGAAAAATTATTTGGTGTTGAAACAAGTTTTGTATAAAGCCTAAGTTCAAAGGGGTCGTTCTAGTCAATCCGGGGCTTGTCATCAAATTTCTGGTGACTGAAGGCATAAAACAGGTGATTGACATCTACAGAAGACTTCAAGCACAGTCTATGGTGATGAGACTTTTAGCGCTAGCTAAGAGAGATGAGACTCTCACAGTAAAAACGTGAACGGTGCAAAGTTTTAAAGAAGTCTGTATGTCTGTGGATGACATGTGATCCTGGCTGAGGTGGCTCGGAGCTCACTGTAGTCGTTCCTGGGAGGCCGGTGTTTCAGACGTGAAGCAGCCAGTCCGATTATCTGAATTTGTTTGGAGATGCAGCTTTTGACAGGGTGGTGCACCTCTGCTCAGCTTTACTTCTGAGAGTCTCTGACTCTCTAACATATTTCTCTCTCTCTCTGTTTATACCCACTCATGTTACTGACCTGTTGCTAATTAACCTGATTAGTTGCAAAATGTTCGTCCAGCTGTTCCTTGTTTAGTGCCACTTCCTTTACCAGCCTTTTGTTGCTTCTGTCCCAGTTTTTGTTGAGACGTGTTGCTTCCATAAATTTCAAACTTACTTAAATTTTTTTGGTTACACCGGCTATTTCCTCATTTTTAACATTTGACATTTGAGGGGTAACAGTGACTCCACTTCATCACACCACCACATTGTTGGTTATTTTACTATAACAGTATGAAATACAATGATTTTAAATAACCTACACAGTGTGTTTCTAAGACAATTTGAGGATTTTTTGAAGATTATAATGCATTATATACTGAAGGTATATACAAAGAGTGTGTATACAGCATATATATATATATATATATATATATATATATATATATATATATATATATATATATAAAAGTCTTATAATGCATTATAGCACCTGACTAAGTTCAGGATCCCTAAAGTGTACTTTATGAACTATATAACATTGAAGGATTTATAACTCCGCCCCTTTTCTTCAGGTCATTTGCCCGTTCTCATGAGATTCCCAGGAATTTACTGTACAATGCTTCAGACGTGCTTCTGTTCTTGCATCACAAAGACTTAAACATGTGTAACAATTACAATTCTTTAAAAATAAATAAATAAAACATCAAACTCTCGCTCTCTCTCTCTCATGAGATGAATCGGCAGGTTCTCCAGCTCTTACATTACCTGCATTAATAACAAAAAAAGCGAGTGAATATTTAATAGATGTAATGAGATCTTCGTCCGGCCCGAGGCGTTCGGGCTGTTTTATGAGAAATCTCGTAATCAAAGAAATATTTCAAGAAATTGACCTTTTCAAATTCTGCAAAAAAAAAAAAAAAAAAAAAAAGGTAATGAGATCAGACGGGGTTGGAGAGACCTAATGACATTTGCTGTCATGTTGATTTTTCTCAGAATATCACACGTGTACACACACTGTACGTACACGGAGATCAGGTTCCTGACATCTCAGCGGGGTTAAATAATCATCCCTAAAAGGCCGAGATGTAAATGTACGCGATTCTGCCCCGTTGCCCCAGCAGGAGCGGATCAGCTGGAGCTACGAGGCTCGTGTCGCTAACAAGCCTTCACTTCAGTGTTTCCTGTCCTCGTTAACCTGTCGCTATGGTTACCAACAGCCCACACCTGTTCCTCATTAGCTCAGTGGTGGCCCCGCCCATTCTACAATATACAACAATGTGTATAATTCACTGATATTATGAATGACCAATTTAGCATTTCATGTTACTATCCAGTGTCAGCGCTCCTGTGTGACGGTCTGAGGTAAAACTCTAACGCTACGTTTTCCCACGTCTTAACTACAGAGGAGTTCACGCTTCAAGAGAGGAAAAGAGGGAAGGTGTGAGAGGATGACTGTTTATAGCTGCTATAACATAAGTGACAGTTAAAGATTAAATGTAAATAAATAAAAATTATCTGTCATTATTTAATAAATAAATTTTACAACTTTAGCACTATTCGGACGGGACTAGTTTTACTGGGGGACGTTAGAGACATTTCTGTTTCACAGAGGTACTTTGTGATTTTAATCCCGTCCGAATCTGCCATGTCTGTCTTTTTCTCGCACGACCTCTGTAAAAATTCCAGAGCAGCAAACTCGGCGGTCCTCTGAGAAATCTAATCCCGTCCGAATGCGAATGTCTGTGTTTGCCGAAATTTTTTTTTTCTGAAACGCGTTTTCTTGTGTGTTTTGGTCAACGTGAACCACTGTACAATCTCTAGCGCGCCGTTATTCGAGTTTCTACGCTCCAGTAGAAATCCTCATCCTCAAGACGTGGTCTTGCGCAACGCCCACATGAAAAACAAAGACACGCCCACCTCCGTAATAAACACGGAGATATTGGTCCCGTCCGAATCCATACATGAAATGACAGACGTCGGCTGAAAAAAATTCAAACTCAAACGTCCCCCAGTAAAACTAGTCCCGTCCGAATAGTGCTTTTGAAGCTCCGGTTATTTTTTTTCCATTAATCTTTAGATTCAGGAGAGTCAATGTAATTAAATTCATTAAAACAAAAAAACCTAAAACAGTTAATTCTGACGGAGCAATCTGATTGGCCGAGACGCATTCCACAAGTGGTGATAATGGACAGTAACACCGCTCGGACTTTTAACTGTACGGAACACAACTACTTGTTGCTCGCTAACTGCGAGTCGTGGTTAGTTAGTTCCACCAGGTGCTGAAGGATGTGAGTGTGGAGCAAAATTACTGGTTAAATAAACAAACAAATCATAATCTGTTGATGATAAACCGTTGTTCAAAGCAATATCATCACACCCGAGGTTGTGCTGTTGTACTGAATATCAGCACGGCTGTGATATCTTACATTTAGGTATTCGGTAGACGCCTTTTTCCGGCAAGACGTACATAAGTGATTTAAAGTTTACATCAATAAATACATCCTTACGCTGGCTCACTGGGTTCTCAACTAGAACTACCATCAGGCTGATACTATTGGGAAGGATCTTTTTGTGGGGATGCGGTAGTTCAACCCAAGTCACCATTTGGAAAGACTCGGTTGTACAGACATCTAGAGGAAGTTCATTCCACCACCTTGGAGTCAGAACAGAAAACAGTCTAGATGCACGTCTTCCTCGTTCCCTGAGAGACGGCGGGACCAGCCGAGCAGTGCTGAAGGATCGGAGGGAGCGTGGTGCGGTGCGGGGTGTGATTAGAGCTGAGAGGTAAATGGGTGCCAGGACGTTTTTAGCTTTGTAGGCGAGCATCAGTGTTTTGAATTTGATGCAGAAGCTACAGGAAGCCAGTGCAGGGAGCGGAGAAGTGGGGTGGGATTGGAGAACTTGGGAAGGTTGAAAACAATCACGTAGCCGATTTTTAAATTTGTAAATTGTTGCCTAAAAGCAATTAAACCACTGTGTCAATCTAAAGCAAAATCACATTGTCTTAGGATACCTTCTTCATGTTAAGATTCTGTTTACATGCTTTTTGGCCCAGAAATGAGCTTCACCCCGCAGAACAAACAAATGCAGCCAGATTACTTTTAAAGGAAACTTACACAATAAATACATTTTGAACAGCCATGGATTAGCTGGTTGTATTTTTGAACAAACAATTGCAATTCACTGTACAGGCAGCAGAGCACAACGTTACATACTGCCCCTTTAAGAGAAAGATCATATCCATGTTTGTCAGTTTCCTTTTGTTATAAATAAGACACCAATATTTCTATAAAATGAAAGCTTCAGATTTAGCCACATCCTGCATCATATTTTGGAACACCTAAACAAGTGAAGCTATTGAGCAGAAGAAGTACTAAGACACAATCTAAAATTTTCATTTTCTGCCTCCGCACTTGAAATTCAACAACAACAAAAAAAAAAATGATGAAAGTTACATCTTTCAAAAGCTCAGAGCGGAAATCAATCCAACTCGTCTTTTGTTTCGAAACGTGTCTCGTTGTGTTCCGCGCTCGGCCGTCTCGTCTACCCTCTGTCGCCATTTTGTTTAAAGAAGATGAGAAGTAGTGTTTTTTTTTTTGCTGATTTCATTGCAACCGTGTCTCTCGGTCACATCAGATAAAACCATCAAGCGCTCATTCCGTCCTCAGAATGACTTCATTCACAAAAGCTTCAGGCCTCGAAAATTGATGTGTTCAGAAACGGTTCGTTCATCATATGAAATGTTTCGCCGGTGACGGCGTCGATGATGACGATGACTTTCTCCTCCAGGCCAGGAGTAGGTAAAACTACTTTAAGTTTTACATTAACTTTAAAATGTAGACAGAAACGTAGCATTGCTAGCCTTAAGTATAGCATAGTAGTTTAAACATGGTCATGGTAAGTAGCACTAGCATTTTTCCTGTTAACTGAACATGAATGAAATCCTCATCTTTACCAATCATTATACTTGTACACGTACACAAGGCCACATCTTCAGCTTTAATAATATCAGGTATGATGCTTTATTTAGGATCTTCTACATAGAAAAAACCTCCACAACATTCATTAAGAGGAAGAGACAAAAAGCAATGGTGTTACTCTTTCCAACACCCCCCCCCCCCCCCCCCCACCACCACCCCACACACACACACCGTTCCTCCTTCACCAACATTACTAATTAAATCTTTGCTTCATGCTGGTTGTAATTGATCACCGTCAGATCAACTCGTGCTGTAAATTTATCAGTGCAGATTAGACGTCACTGCCCTCATTATGAGGACGGTCTCTCAATCGAGGTCAGAACGAGAACACGGTCAACACTAGTGTGAAAATCACACGGATCATTTTAACATATGTGTGCAAAAAGGAGAGGAATAAATGTCTAGGCTCATGTTCTTTCTGTAAACCATCATAACTTGTCAGTGAATTCTAGTAATGACTGAATGAATACCTCATAGTATTTGTCTGGGGTTTAATTTTTAGTTTATTTATATTTGGTTTATTAAAAAAAAAAAAAGTAAATCAATCTGCAGCTGCGTTTGTGGCAACAAAAATGTGCCATTTAGTAGAAATTATACCCTGTCTAGGCAAGACTAAAAAAGTCGCAGTTTCAGAAACATCAAATTACAGTCCTACAGCAAGCCAAAGAAAACATTAAAATGACTGGAATTGGGTTAAAAAACTGTCCATGACGTTATTAAACCCAGTGCTGAAAATAAATAAGGTCAGAAAAACATCCGGAACGGGAGATCAGTTAAACTTGGTGAAGTTGCATTTAAAAAAATGTCCAGTAGGAATCAGAGCTTTGTTTAATAGTGACAGAAAGAGCATTTCCTAACACAAACACATGCACACACACTCACACACACACACAATGTGATGAGAACTCACGGGATTGGGACTAAACAGCTGTGTGCCTTTGGAGCGATTGGAAAAGGTCATGTGACCAGACTGAGTCTATTCCAGAGTGATGGGCGTGTCAGGGTGAGAAGGGAAGCGCATGAACCGATGCTCCCATCATGCATAGTGTCCACTGTACAAGCCTCCGGAGACAGTGTTATGATCTGGGGTCGCTTCAGTCGCTCAGGTCGAGACTCAGCAACGTTATGTGGAGATAAAATGAAGTCACATGACCACCTGAATGTACTGAATCTATGGAGTTTTTTTTTCCTCATTCCAGGACAGGACAGGAGTGTGAACGAGTGGTTCTGGCAGCATCAGTCCTGACCTTAATCCTTAACCTTGGGTTTTGACAGAAAAGACGTTACACATTAATCTGGTTCCCCCATCATCAGAATGAGAGCTCGGTCCAAAATGTATGTAACTTTTTAATGAATGTGCCCAGGCAGTGTCTAAACTGGGCTGTAAAAACTCTAATATTACTTTTTAGTACTTTCTAATATCTGTCTTTATTAGACCAACAATCTACACACTTTACAATAACGTATTGTAGGGTTTTAGTTAGAATCCCTAAAATCCCTAAAGTAAAGGGTTCTTCAATGTTCTTTGGATTTGTAGGACTTTTTAGCTTTCAGAAATATGCTTATACTTGAAGCCTTTTATTTACAGAGAAACACTCAGTTATAGGAATCTTTGTGAACCATTAAACCATATGTTTATTTAAAAAACCTTTCAACATTTAGATAAACTATCCCATGGTTCGTAAAAGGTTTCCTTTATTGGATTTTAGTGGTTTATTTGATAAATCAAGGATGCTTAGCTTTCAAATATAGGGTTGTACTGGGAAACCTTTACCTTAACAGAAACATATTACAGTTATAGGGTTCTACACGAAATCTTCATAAATTACCTTTAAGTACCCAAAAGACCCTTTAAAATGAGCTAAACACTAGGTATCTGTCAAATACAATGTCACTGTCAGAAAGAAGGAAGGAACTATTCGGCTATGTGTTAATTACATGGATTTTTGTTTGTTTGCTTGTGTCTATGTGTGTTGATCAAATTACAGCATATTACTACAAAATGATCTTGCCTGTGACTGCCCCACCCTCAGAGTGTCCCAAGTTAAATATAAAGCCTAAACTGCAATCAAATAAACACTTTATGAAGCTCTAATATAGACATATTGTTTTGTAGAGGTTAAAGTGGGCATGACTTCCTGTCCTCTGCTCCACAGCATCAACTTAATAGTGAATCAATGAGAAACATACAGGAAGTAACTAACTGAGTGTTTAAATCTGACAGAGATGGATGTCTAGCAGTGGTATGCCGCACTACAGTTTACGTAGGAGTCTATAAAATCCTCAAACTTTGTTCTTTAATAAAAAGAGAAGAAAATGCCCGATACTTGCCCACAGCACAGCTTCCTCCGTAATTCCCCTTCACATTGATCATCTGATGCAACAGTTAGACATTTCAGCCCAGTAAAAGCACTTGCTTTGCAAAAAAAAAAGAGAGAGAGAATGATTTATTTTTAGACTGATAAAGAAGGAATTAGCAGTGCGAGTCCATGAGCTCTAATTTGAACGTGTGTGGATCGAGGATCGATAATCAAGCTAAATTGACACGTGTCACGTTTCATTAAAGGCCAATTCATTTCGGCTCAGATCAGATAAACACAGCAGTGAGGCGAGTGTGTGAGGAGAAGATGACATTACGAGTTCACAATGTTAGACAGCCTACACAATTACAGTATATCACTTAATCAATAATTATTACATATTTGTAATGTGGAAGATTTAACTTGGTGAGGCCTGAGGAATTTCTATTATTTTTTTCTATTTTTACTTTAAAAACATTAACTTTAATCTGGTATTTTGATTTGAATTCACCTTTAATCAAGACAATGAAGTGTCATCCAATTATAGGAAAATAATAAACAGTGGGACATGTGATGAAGCCGAATATGTGTTGCTATTAAAATTTGGGAGATTTGTTTTCTAACATGCCAACAGATGACGGCACAAGGCTGCATGCAGTCACAGAGAGCACCGGCCTTCATAAGTCAGTGTGCCAAAAGACATCGTCCTGTGTACATTCGGAGCTGTGCAACTTGTGCTATTCTGACCATGTTTGCTATTTCATCATGGACAGCAAGTTAGAACAAAGAGCGAGCCTGAAATTCTGTGCGAAACTGCCACAGAGACATTTGATGTGATTCGTAAGATTATGGTGATGCTGCAAGAAGTCTTTTGAGGTGTTTTAAGCGGCACACGCACTTCAAGAGCAGAAGAACCTCACCGGACGATGAGACAAAATCAGGAAGACATTCACCGAGCTCGAAGCTCAAACATGTCGAAACCATTCAGCAACTTGTGCGTGATGATCATCAGAGAACAATCTACAGCATTGCTGCCATTGTTGGTGGGCCGCGTTGCTGCCGAGTTCGTCCTCAGGCTGCTGACCCAGGAGCAGGAGGAACATCACATCGAAGTCTGCCAAGAACTCCAAGAACCGTCCTTCATGACGAGGATCATTACCGGTGATGAAACTAGTGTGTTCGGTTACGATCCTGAGATCCTGAGGTCTACACAGTAGAAGAGCCCATCATCTCCATACCCAAAAAACTTGAGGTAGGTCGACCAAGTGCATACTCATTGTCTTTATCAACATTTGTGGCATTGTGTATTGAGAATTCGTCCCCAGGGACTAGACCGTCAATAGCGAATTCTACAGGCAGGTTTAAGGTGTCTGGGGGAGGACATAAAACGAAAGAGACCAGGGCCCATATTCACAAAGCTTTTTAGAATTCTCTCAGAGAGCTCTTATCTTAGCTTAAAAAGTCCTAGCTGGGAGTCCTAGACTAAAAGTGATTTAGAATACTTCTTAGAGCTACTCTGAGTAAGGAAAGTAGAAAAACTTTTATCTTAGTGAGGAGGTGTGGTTGACCCTGTTGCTAGGGACAATGCAGCAATTCAAGGACTGTGATTGGTTAATAAAAAAAATAACCTATGGCCTCTGCAAAGGTTTTGAAATGAGCTTTTTGTGAAGACAGAATACATGATAATAGAACAAACAGTGAAATAATCATTTTTGTATATGAAGAAATTGTATAATCATGAGTACAGGCTACTTTATGCAAAGTTTCTAGGCTAAATGTCTTGAAGATAATTAAACAGCTAAATGTTGAAAATGTGTCTACTTTTGAAGCAACCAATTTCCACACAGTAGTTTCTATATTTAAGTTCTCACATTTATTTACCGTACTGATTTTATTACTTGTAATCCATTTTAGATTGATGGGAGCAAAATGTCTCGGCTTTTACAATTTACATGATGACAGGACAGTTTATTTAAGTTGCACTTTTGGATGGCATGTAGCCAACAATCCAAGAGAGATGGAATGAAGTAAAACAACAAGAAAACCAAAATGGATAGAAGAGCAGCGTTTACTTTTAGCTTTATGTTCAGTGTTTGGAGAATGTTTCTTCCTTCCACCATTTTGTCCTCTGCTAGAGAAACTCTTAAACCTCTTAAAAGTCCTCCTCTCTACTCTTATCAAATTTTACCTTAGGAGCTGTTTTTTAGGGCTAAGATGTTTTGTGAATAATTTTTTATCTTTACTAAGATTTAATCCTAAATTTAAGGGGAAACTCTAAGAAAATGCCATAATTCTAAGATTTTTCTTAAGAATTTCGTCACTAGGAGCAACTTTTAGGCTTAAGAAGCTTTGTGAATATGGGCCGAGATCTGTCGAAACTTTTTGATACCACCTTGTATTTTCCCCACACCATCACCAGCCTGAGTATTTTTCTTACACAACAGCAATCTGACACCGATGGCAAGTTCTTTCTTCCTTAACAAACAGCTTTATCTATTTGTAGTCTTATTTCTCACTCATGTTACTGCATCTGTAATAAACAGCTGTTTCCTCAGCAGGGTCTCTTTACCCTTTATTCAAATCAGAAGACACAAAACAACAGTGGATGTGGTATGTGGTGTTTGTTGTAAAGTATTTTATTAAAGAAACACTAATCCAGTCTCAGAGGAGCAACTTGACTCCATCCTTCACTTTCATCTCGACCAACTCTCCAAACAAACGACGCTTTCTTAACTTTCTCCGAGCACTTTTTAATATAAAGTGTACAGAGGATTTTTATCGTAAACTATACGAGCACTTTTTACGAGTAACATAAACTGTACGATCACTAATTTTCTGCTAATGAACTCCTCCAAGCTCTGGGCTGCTGAAGAGAGTTTACTTACAGGGAGCTCACACTACACTACACAAACACTACTCTACACAAACACCACACTAAACTACACAAACACCACACTAAACTACAGAAACACTACACAACACAGGCACCACACTAAACTACACAAACACTACACCACACAAACATTACACCACACAAACACCACACTAAACTACAGAAACACTACACTAAACTACACAAGCACCACACTACACCACACAAACACCACACTAAACTACACAAACACTACACCACACAAACATTACACCACACTAAACTACAGAAACACTACACTAAACTACACAAGCACCACATAAACACCACACTAAACTACACAAACACTACACAACACAAGCACCACACTAAACTACACAAACACTACACTAAACTACACAAGCACCACATAAACACTACACAACACCACACAAACACCACACTAAACTACACAAACACTACACAACACAAGCACCACACTACACCACACAAACACTAAACTACACAAGCACCACACTAAACTACACAAGCACCACATAAACACTACACAACACAAGCACCACACTACACAACACAAGCACCACACTAAACTACACAAACACTACACTAAATTACACAAGCACCACATAAACACTACACAACACCACACAAACACCACACTAAACTACACAAACACTACACAACACGAGCACCACACTACACCACACAAACACCACACTAAACTACACAAACACTAAACAACACAAGCACCACACTACACCACACAAACACCACACTAAACTACACAAGCACCACACTACACCACACAAACACCACATTAAACTACACAAACACTACACAAAACAAGCACCACACAACACAAACACTACACAAGCACCAAACTAAACTACACAAACACTACACCACACAAACACCACACTAAACTACACAAACTCTACACAACACAAGCACCACACAACATAAACACTACACAACACAAGCACCACACCACACAAACACTACACAAGCACCACACAAACACCACACTAAACTAGACAAGCACCGCAAAAACACTACACAACACAAACACCACACTACACAAACACGGCACAACACAAACACTACACTACACAAACACCACACAAACACTACAGTCCACAAACACCACACTACACAAACCACAAAAAACAAGCACCACACTACACAAACACAACACAAGCACTACACCACACAAACAATACACAACACAAGCACCACACCACTCAAACACCACACTACACCACACAAACACCACACTAAACTAGACAAGCATAACACAAACACTACACAACACAAGCACCACACTACACCACACAAACACCACACTAAACTACACAAACACCACATTACACAAACACCACACTACACAAACACAGCACAACACAAACACCACACTACACAAACACGGCACAACACAAACACCACACTACACTCCACAAACACCACACTACACAAACCACAAAAAACAAGCACCACACTACACAAACACAACACAAGCACTACACCACACAAACACTACACAACACGAGCACCACACCACTCAAACACCACACTAAACTAGACAAGCACCACACAAACACTACACAACACAAGCACCTCTCTACACCACACAAACACCACACTAAACTAGACAAGCACCACACAAACACTACACAACACAAGCACCTCTCTACACCACACAAACACCACACTAAACTACACAAACACTACACAACACAAGCACCACACTACACCACACAAACACCACCTTAAACTACACAAACACTACACAAAACAAGCACCACACAACACAAACATTACACAACACAAGCACCACATTACATAAACACTACACAACACAAGCACCCCACCACACAAACACCACACTACACCACACAAACACCACACTAAACTACACAAACACGGCACAACACAAACACCACACAAACACTACACTACACAAACACCACACTACACAAACTCAACACAAGCACCACACCACACAAACACAAGCACCACACTAAACTAGACAAGCACCACACAAACACTACACAACACAAGTACCACACATACACCACACTAAACTACACAAACACTACACAATACAAACACCACACTACACAAACACTACACTACACAAGCACCACACCACACAAACACTACACAACACAAACACCACACAAACACAAGCACCACACTAAACTAGACAAGCACCACACAAACACTACACAACACAAGTACCACACATACACCACACTAAACTACACAAACACTACACAATACAAACACCACACTACACAAACACTACACTACACAAGCACCACACCACACAAACACTACACAACACAAACACCACACTACACAAACACACACACAAACACCACACGGTCTCGCTCTCTCTTACTTTGTCTTTTTCTCTCTATTTCTGTTTTGCTCTTTGTTATTCTCTCACTCTTGCTTTTTCTTGCTTTATTCATTTCTATTTCTTACTGTTAGTCCCATTTTCATGCTTTCATTCTTGCACTGTTTGGTCATTTCCTTCTTTCTCTCATATTTTTTTTTGTTATATGTTTGCTCATCCTTATTTCTTTCCTTCTCACACGATCACATAGTATTTACACTTGCATTTTTTTTTTGTTGCTTTAAATCGAAGTGATTTGTACTCAGGTTTTTGAGCACTGGGCATCTGTGAGCTCACTCAAGCGTAACCGGGGGATAGCAGCTTCCTCCGAGTGTGTTACACTGTCCCCAACAGCAAAGACGTAGTCGGCTGCCGTCACATGTCTCGGAGGAAGCACGTCATAGTCTTCACGCTCCCTGGTTGTTCGCTGTTGCCACGTTAGAAGAGTCTGCCCTAACAGAGAATTGGGGGGGGGGGAAGAAAAAGAACTATACCCCCCTAACACTGCATGAGACTGGTTACACAATCTGTGATTATTTCATTAGGACTTGAGCTCCTGCAGTTCTCCTGAAGAGAGCGACCCCAGGACATCAGGCCGTGTTTAGGGATCTTCCTGACGAGGTGAATCCGGTGATGCTGATCCTCCACGACTAACCTGACGTCTCGTCTCTGTTCCTACACACACAGAGTGTATTAAATTATAATGACCTGTCTGCTGTCCTGCACTTCGTCTCTTTAGCGTACGCTAATGACCCGCTCACTTACCTTATTATCTAATGGAGTGAGATTAACTGAGCGTACAGGAGTCCACCAAACATCCGGCGTTAATCACACAGGAACTTCCTCTCCTCTCCCTCCTTTCTTCCTTCTCTCACAAACACAGTATTTCTTTAAACCATGTTTCTCTTTATTCCAAATTTGTTTGTTCAGTGAATCAAGCAGATAGATGAATCTGTAAATGAATTGTGGACAGATTAAAGACCAGACGCTGCTTAGTGAGCTGCTTAGAGGTTTTTTTTTTTGTCCAGGACGTGGTGTTTTATTGCTGCGCGTCGTCTCTGCACTCAACACTCGACAGGCTCAAGTGCAAAACTGTCTTGTTTTACTGAAATGCCTTACAGCAGATTTTATAGAGCAAAGCTTTCCTTTCTGCGCTGCCTCATTTATCATACACCGTGCGTGTGTGTGTGTGTGTGTGTGTGCGTATGTGTGTGTGTGTGTGTAATCACTCTGAATAACGAGAAGCCTTTGTGCAGGTGTGCGGAAGAGTCAGGTCTGCCTCTAGTTAGATGTTAATGATGTCCATCAAACATCTGGATGAAACTCTGACAATAAAAACAAACAAACAAACAAACAAACAAAGTAATACAAAAATAAAAATAAACCGGATCTATAGCAAACAAACTCGTATTAATCCAATGCATGATATTTCTCAAACTTCACACTCCATCATTCTTCACTATGACGCAGTATTTCCAGTTTATTCTGATCGACTCAAAGTCGTAACAAATGATTAAACAACACATGATTAAACTTTCAGAGGCTAGCGCTAAACCCAGAAGTACTGAGGTCAGAAAGACATCCTGAGTGAGCGTGATGGAGACGTGGTGAAGTCGCATCACTAAAAAATGTCCAGTGAAAATCAGAGCCATGTTTAATAGTGAAAGTAAGATAATTTCCACACACACACACACACACACACACACACACACACACACACACACGATGTGATGAGAACTCACAGGATTGGGACTAAACAACTGTGTGTTTATAAGAAAACCACTTGTTATTGAGACTCATCAGAAAAAGATCTTCAGTTTGTTAGAGATCATAAAGTCTGGACTTTGAAGAGATGGAGAAAGGTCATGTGACCTGATGAGCCCAGACTGAGTCTATTCCAGAGTGATGGGCGTGTCAGGGTGAGAAGGGAAGCGCTGTAATGAAGCGATGCTCCCATCATGCATAGCGTCCACTGTATAAGCCTCTGGAGACGGTGTTATGATCTGGGGTCGCTTCAGTCGCTCAGGTCGAGACTCAGCAACGTCATGTGGAGATAAAATGAAGTCACATGACCACCTGAATGTACTGAATCACCAGCACATCACATCTATTTTCACATTTAGTTTTCACGGCCGTATTCCAGGAACATGAAGAATCATTTTCACACTTGAACTGGACACCACATTGTGCAACGCAATTTGCATGAATAAAATATTAGCGTGTGCAGTGTTTGTGTGGAATAAACACGTGCGGTATAAATGTGTGTCATTTAAATGTGTGTAATATTTAAACAAGCTAAAGGCACCCGGGAAAAAAATATTAGAGTGTGCAACGTCTGGTGTGTTTACTATAAATCTGTGTGGTACAAATGTGTGTCATGTGATCATGTTTATAGCCTCTCAGCATTGTTACACTTTGGTGCATTAAAGGAACAAAAAGGGTGAGAAGTTCAGAGGTTCATTTGCCGGTTAAAGTCATTTCCAAAACTGACACGTTTCATTTTCCTGTGATGTTTGTGAATAATGGCGTGAAGATGAGGAGGAGTGTGAAATCTCACTAAGAGGTGTTTCTACTTATTGAAGGGAACTTCACAGAAACCTCACACTTAAAAAAAAAAAAAAAAAAAAAGCAGCGCTGCTGTGGTGATCAATTTCTGAACGCTTTTACACTTTCACCTCCGAGTTCATTTCTTCACCATGGGTTCAGTTCTCCATTACGCTCAGTTCTGACCTTGAGCTTCTGCGCGTTCTTCATGCATAATGAAAGTGCTCCTGGCAGAAAACTGGAGTAAGGAGGGAAAACAAAACCTTTTTTATTACAAAGGTTGTTTAAGATCATTACATTACATTACAAACAATGCAAGACCTTCAGTTTACAGCATCACCAGCTTCGTCCTCTACAAGTTTCACTGGTTAATGACAGAGCCTTACAGAAGTCCATGACTGCTGGGGAAACAGCAGCACCACTTACAGCCTGTTAACCTTCAAAATTTTCTAATATCCATCACACACATTTAGTTTACTCACAACAGCCCCATTATTAACCCCATAAATCCCCCAGCAGACAGGTTCCCTTTCCTGATCACATGACAGAAAGAAGGGACGTGATTGGCTCTTTATGGATGAGTCTTGTTTTGCTGTGTAATGCAGTCATTACTTTTGGATTTATTGTGGTTCATGTTGAAAAACTTCGAATTTACTCAAACACACTATTCAACAAATATATTAAATAAATTATTATGATACTATTAATTAATGACGTCATTCAAGAACATTTATATGATGGAAAAACTTACAGTATCTCCGATGATGTAGTGGAGTCGATGAGCACATGGTCAGTTTATCTTTAACACCATAGAGGAACATTTTTCTTTATGTGAGTGTGTAAGAAAAATGAACACAAACACTGATGTTATTTTATTGTTAGTTTATTAAAATAGTAAATTTAGGTAAAAAAAATAAAATAAATTCATGACCTTGATGTAATCTCTTGTGGCTTTGTAAAGCTTTCAGGACTAACTTTAAATCGGCACATGAAATAGGGAAAACAAAAACAAACAATGCTGGATCAAGTGCTATTCTACTGTATGCGCTAATGAATGAGGTGTGTGGAAGATTTTTTTTGCACAGATTAATGTGATCAGTTCATGCAGTTATAAATTAGGGACAGTGTAGATGCTTATTACATTTATTTTTACATTGCATTTTTGCACACGTGTTCTTACGCTGTTTTTTTCTTCAGTCCATATTTTATCCCTGATCTTTTTCAAGCTTAATGTGGTTGTTTGTGAAAATCTCAATCACTGAAGTGTTTACTTATTAACAAACAAACAAACAAAACAAAAAATGTCAACCTCTTTGGATTGAGCCACACACAGGTCATGACTTTAATAACCTGAAAGCAAAGCGATAACTTTTGGACTGCTAACTTTTGAGTGTGAATTGTACTTGGAGAGTCAACACTTTATTTTAGTTTTCCTTTACATACTTACAGAACTGTTATATATATTTACCAGGCAAAGTATTACATTGTTTGTATAAAAGTTTTTGATATTAATTTTAATTAATAACCAGAAAAGAGCTAACAGCACGAACGCAAACTAGCAGCGTGACTCAAAAACAAATAATAGAAGACGGCGCATTATTCCCTGGAGAGCACGTTCACTGATAAACGCTCGGAAATATGAAAAGCAATACGGCGTGTCCGGGATTAATCTCAGGAAGCTCAGATGAGGACGATGGTGGAGGTAAAAAAAAAAAAAAGAAGAAGACTTTCATTATTTGTGCTTTTGTGCTTCTGCATATGAAGAGTACAGATCTGATTACAGCTCTCCTCTAAATCTTATTAACATGACCTCGCTGTCCTGCCGAGGATTCAGGTCAATCTGGTAATGAAGCTGATGTTTGTGTTTGTTTGTGGATTATTATTATTATTATTATTATTTTTTTTTTTTTTTTTGGGGGGGGGATTTTTCCCCGATTTTCTCCCTAATTTAGTCGTGTCCAATTCCTCCCCGTCACTAGGGGGCTCCCACATTAAGGCTACTACTACCACTCAGCCGGGAGGGCCGAAGACTATCACGTGTTTCCTCCGAACCACGTGACGCCAGCCGACCGCATCTTTTCGAACTGCTCGCTCGCGCACCGTCGGGGGCGGCGTAACACACTCGGAGGACGGCGCTATCCGCTCCCTCCGTTGCGTGAGCTCACAGACGCCCCTGACTGGCTGTAGAGCCGTGATTAATGTGGGAGCACTAAGTACCTCTCATCCCTCCCCTCTGAGAGAGCTCGGCCAATCAGCTCTCTCTAGACCTCCGGCTGCGAGAGGTTACAGCACCACCCGGGATTCGAACTAGCGATCTCCGGATTTATTATTATTATTATTATTATTAAGGCATTAGGTTAAGGTTTTGGTTTTAACAGTATTTTTTGTAATCTAGATTAAAGTTAAAGACTTCAGCATCAATTCATATAATTATTTTTTTTTTTCAGTTCCAGTTGTTTGTTTGTTGGTGTTGTGGTTGGTGATTTAATGTCTGTTGTGTTTGTGTTATTTTTCGTAACTGTTGCTAGTCTAAAAATAAGAACTGTCTTTACTGTACAATGTGGGTTCACATCAATATGGGAATAATATTTCATTCATTATTCTTTATTTATTTATTTATTTGTTTGTTTGTGTTCCATTAAAGAGAATGATTCCCAAAAATGACAGTTCTTGGAAAGAGATTCAGTACATACGGAAGTCCATGACTGCTGGGGAAACTGCAGCGGCACTAACCGGCTGTAAATCTCCATTTTCTTCTCTTCAAAATTCTCTAAAATCCACTAAACACATTTAGTTCAATCACAACACAGTCATTTTGCCTAGCAGGTAGTTTTCATTTACTGATCACATGACAGAAAGAAGCGATGTGATTGGTTCTTTATGGATGTGTCGCGTTTTGCCGTGTAATGCTGTCACCACTTTTAAATTTTCCACGATTTGTATTGAAACCCTTTTTAAAAAACTCAAACACTGTTCAATGACAATATGAAAGGCACCCTTTTTGTATGTAAAATATATAAATGCATATGATGGAAAAAACTTTGTGAACCTAGCAGAGAAATAAATAAGATTCAAAAGTCCCTGAACATGAATCATTTAGGATTTCATCCTTTATTATCAATACAAAAATGTGACTTTCATTATGAATTTTTTTTTAGGTTTGAATATTAAAACTCGTTTGAATTGTTAAAGCTACTCTATATCATGCTACAAAGTGCTGTTTTACACACACACACACACACTTGCTCTTTACGCACTAACAGAGGCAGTCATTCTGGGTTTAGCATACGAGCCTCATTACAGAGGGACAGAGACGAATCCGTCAGCGTGATGTGTTACACAAACTCACACATTAATATGAGGCCTCATGTGTATGAATATTCATGGTATATTAATTATTATGTATTCACATTACATCACACTAATGAGGGAAGACACAAGCTCATTTAACATCAGCGAATCAGGAAGTCACTTTCACTTTCGAATCAGGAAGTCACTTCTCTCTCTCTCATCATTCCCCTGTCTCTGTCTTTCCGATTCTTTCTATAACAGCCTTTCTCTTTCTCCACCATTCTCTTTCACTCATTGTCTTTCTCCTGGTTCTGTCTCCGTCTCTCACACTTCCTAAGATTAGGTTCAATTATTTGTCACAATTTCCTTTTATATTGAATTTTTTTTTTTTTTTCCGCATATCCCAGTTAGGATGCTGGGGTCAAAGCTCAGGGTCAACAGTGGCAACCTGGCCGTGCTGGGGATCGAACCCCCGACCTGCCGATCAGTAACCCAGTTTGAGCCACCACTGCCCCATTTTGTCTCCACCCTTCTCTGTCTCTCTCTACTCCATGGTTTTGAGATGTCTGGTTTTGCTTTTTAAAGTGTAAAAATATGAACTTTGATTTGTCTTTCTCAGGCTTGTCTGAAGGTATTTATTAAGAAACGGGTCTACGGTAGAGCCGACACACACCCTGGTGCTCCGTCCTCGAGATGAGAGAGCAAGAGCGACCACAGGGGAGAGCAGGGGATGAGCCGATGTTAAGCTAAAGAGCTGGAGGTAAACAGTGGAGAGTCCTGCACGGAATTATTGCTATATTTCATACTCAAAGCTCTTACTCTACAGACTCTACGCTACTACAGGGGTCAGGGTTTAGTGCACAGTGGTTAAAGCATTGGACTTCAGCTTGGAAGGTCCTGGGTTCAAACCCCAGCACCACCAATTTGCCACTGTTGGGCCCTTGAGCAAGGCCCTTAACCCTCAACTGCTCAGATGTAAAAAGTCTTCCAAATGTTAATATTGTACAAACTGTTCTTTTAGTTTTATTGAAAATTTCGGTGTTTATGTAAATGAGTGTTTATTCTTATATGAGGTCACATTAGTAGGGAAATCTAATCGGGTTGCTTAAACCCCAGACAACACAAGCTTTTCTTTATTTCCTTGTATACACACACACACACACTGGAGACGTGTCCGAACGTCTAAACATGGCGATGTTGATGTTTTGTAGTCAAAATAAACCCATTTTAAAATGTAAAGTCTTTCTTCTCCATGCTCCGTCATGCTTTCTGTCTTTCTCTCCCTGTTTCTTTTTCCTTCCGTAATCTTTCTTTCCCAAAGACCTCAGTACCCAGAATGCACTGCTGCCGCTACCGCTGAAGAAAATAACTCACTAAATAAAAGTCTGTCTCTGAACCCTAAACTGTTCCAGAGGTTAAAGATGAAGCGGGAATTGTAGCGTTTAGATGAAACAGAACCGCGTGACGTACGACGTCGTACTACTGCAACATCGACTCCAGGAACGTCTCTTTAACGTCTCATCTTTATCAACTTCTCCAGAAAAGAAAGAAATGCACAAATCCTTTTATTCAATTTCATTTCATTACCCACGGCCTCATCGTCAGTTCTGCTTTTCAGGATTTATTTTTAATAATCCCGATTAACACCTCGCCGATCGAAGCGATCCTGTTGTTATGACGGATGGAGGTTTGGTATATCGTTAGCGCCAGATGTTAATTCCAGATTTAATTAAGCATGAGGACACGGGAAACGGACGAAGGATAAAAATAAATAAACACCAGAATTTCCTCTGCTTTATTGCTAATTTTATTTGCGAGGCTAATCCTGGGCTTTACGCTAATCCACTGTAATATCACTCTAATGCTCTTAGCGCCGCTTCACTCATTAACACGGCAACAAGAGCCACCGCAGGTCCAACACTCTGGGGCTCGCTTCCCCTCTGCCGTCGCTCTTCTCTCGCTCAGCTCTTTCTCTTATTCTCCCTCGTTTCTCTGTCCTTTCTTCCAGCATCTTTGTAGTAAATCCATCCATCCATCTTTAACCGCAAAATCGGGTCGCGTGCCTTTTTAGTAAATTCTTTATTTTATTTATACTTGCCCATTTTCTCTCAAACTACTTTCTCTTTTTTTTTTCAAATATGTTCTTTCTTTTTTCTCTTTTTCTTTCATTTAGTAGTTCTTTCTTTGGTTTTCTTACTATTACTCCTTTTTCTTTCATTTTTGAATGAAATTTTTTTTTTCATTCAAAAATTTTTTTTCTTTTTTTTTCTCTCTCTTTTTCCAAATATATATATATATATATATAATACCTTTTTTTTCTTTCTTTAAATACTTAGGATGAAAAAAATAAAAAAAGAGAAAAGTCTTTCAGTTTTTAGCGTGTTCCTCTTTTTTCTTTTTACTTTCTTTCATTTATCCAGTATTTTCCAATTCTTTAATTGCTTGTCTCTTTAATTCTCACTTGTTCACTCTTCTTTCCATCTTTCCTTCCTCACACTTAAATATTTACTCACACTTGTCTTTATTTTTCTTTCTTACTCTTAATTTTTTTCCCCTTAATTTTAGCACATTTGTTTCTTAAAAATTTCAGTACTTTACCTTTTTCTCTCATTTTTAATACATTTCTTTTTTGTTCTTTTTCTTTTGATATTTTTCTTGAACTGACTCCTTTTTTCAGATATTAAAGCCCACCCTCTGCTTTCCTTTCATAATTCTTATCTTTACTTTGTCTTTTTTTCTTACTTTCATCCTCCCTTATTCTCTCTCTCTAAGAAAAAAAGTCATGGTTGAATATAGAAAAAGGAAGGTTTTATATAATATAGTATATAATATAAAATATATACAGTATATATATATTTCCTTTTGCTTTCTTCATCCATTACGTTTTTTTTTTCGTCCTTTCCACTCTCACACACACTGCTGTTGGTGTGTGAAGACCTCCAGAGAAATGTAAGCTCCGTGAAGATGAGCGAGTGGTGTCGGTGTAATCGTGTGTTAAACGCAGCCGAGGATGCTGCCGTTGTCCTGGAAGAAACTCTCTGATGTTTTAAAGATATTTCTGGGGAAGTTCAGTGATGTCGCGCGCGCGAGAGAGAGAGAGAGAGAGAGAGAGAGGCGTCTGTGAGGTGAATATCGACCGCTGGTCCTCCTAATCCCTGAATGAGAGAGCGCTTTAATTACACTGTTTAATAAATGACCGTTACATTTTACACTCCATTACACAATGTTCCAGGGAAAAAAAGAATTCAGGAGGAAAAAAAAAAAACGAGAGAATTCTCCTGTTGTTGTGTTCAGGAGACAAACAGCTGGTGATTTCCTGCTCATTTCTAAAGTCGTTCATCTCTGCAGGTTTTTGGGGTTTTTTTGGAGGAGATTAGATTTAATTTAAAACACAACATTTCACACCATTGGAGGGGGGGGGGGGGGGGGATTTTATTTGATTGTTTTTTGTATTTTGTATGTTTTAAAAAAAAACAAACAAAACAAATGCAAATGTCATTCTGATGAAGCCGGGTCACTGTTTCAGCCCTGAGGTTGATCATTTTCCCATCACAGCCTGACCCAAAGTGTTTTATTCCTTTTACACCACCTGATTTATTCTTTTATTTGATTATAGAAGGCCAGGTCGTGCTGCTTTCTGCTGTATAGATTAAACACGCACCTCCTCACCAGCCTCTATTTTAAGGATGTTAAAGCCAAAAAAAAAAAAAAAACCTCATTTACAGCTTTACCTCTGACACTGGAGACGCTTTCTATAAATGTGAACAGTTCCACAGAAACGAGGTGTAAAAAAATAAAACCGTAAAGACTACACCACTGACACAACTGTCTCATAATTATCTCAATTATTATTATTCATTCATTTATATGAAATGAAAAAAAAAAAAAAACCAACATCATAAAGCATTTTAAATTTCCTTTGTGTTATAAATTCAGCAATGCAACATGTTTCAGGTTTAATAAAGCTCCATTTTCCATAGAAATTGTAACTGGGGCAGAAGAGAGGGTCAGGGTGAGGCCTGAGGCGCGAGGGCAGAGGAACGAGGACACAAAAGACTTTTATTTGGCCTGCAGATGAAACTTTCACACACGTTAATTTTTAAGTTTGGGCAGAGATCATCCCAGCGGAGGTGTGGTCCTTGTCAAGAGGACGCCTTATGCAAATCCAGAGAGAGGGGGCGGGGGGGGGAGGTGGGGGAAGGGGAGGGGTTAGGGGCTGAATTATTCGTTTTTCCCCAAACAATGAGAAATGACACTGGAGTTTTCTGGTTTGCTCAAAAACTAAAAAAAAAAAAAAAAAAAAGCATTAGGTTTAATACGGAAGCACGTTGTGTTCACAAAAAGGGGAAAAACCCCCCCCCCGGATAATTATGATTTACTATTATGACTTACAATTACGAGATAATAATTCATAATTATGAGATCAGGATCTCATAATTATGACTTAGTAAGTCATAATTATGAGAAGTTCAGCGTTTTGTTTCTCCCGTGAATGCAATGCGCTTTTGTCGTTTTCCCAGCTGCAATAAAAAAAACAATTAATCTGAGCTCTGATGCAAACGCATGATCTTGTGAAATCAGAGCTTTATTGTGTAGTTACAACATGAGAGCTCTCATCTTCTTGCCTCACTACTTACCCGCCTCCCACACACACACACACACACACACACACACACACACACCTCACCCCCAAGCCCCTGAGATTTCTCTCTGAACCTCGGCGCAGCGGCCACCAAATGAATCTGTAAATGGCAGCGCACGGTCGCGGTTCCTCTCAGGTCCACGTGACGGATCTGTTCCGACGAAACCCTCATGAGGAATTAATGAGGTGACAGCGGCGAGCGCCCGCAGAGCCCGGCCGAGATGATTTAAGAGTAAGCCTTGCGTTTTCAATAAATAATGAACGCTCCTCTTCCTTTATTCACGGCAGAGAGCGGTTGCGTCACAGGGACCGGTGAGGGATGAACAGAAAGACAAAAGCATAAATATAAATATCTTTATAAAACACAAGCTCGGGATCCAACTGCATGAGGATTCATTTTATAAGCACATATTAAACAGTGTGTAAGGACGTAGTGGGATTGTTTTTTAATACAGTCATTTTTTTTATATTATGACACAATGCATTGTTGTAGTGCTGTAACACACACACACACACACACACACACACACACACACACACACACACACACACACACACACACACAGAGTTCACTAAGAGTTCACTGGAGAAGTAAGGTTTCTTTTAAAGTTGTCCTTCCTGAAACCCGTTCTGGTAGTTACAGAGTTCTACAGCGAACACAGTAAAGAGTCTGAGAGAGGAACGACCTGGAGAAGCTGCCGAAGAGTGAGGGGTGAGATTACAGTATTCATTACTCAACTCCTAAAATCACAGGATATAGTATATAAGGGCATGAGGCAACTCAAGGTCAAATGTCACGGTCAATGACATGTCTGTAGACAGGTCTAGGTCAAAGGTCATTATACAGTACAGTATATCAGATGTCGTTTTTGAGATCAATCAAGTGTCTAGCCAGGTCGAGGTCAAAAGTCTTGGCCATGTAGATGTCTGTAGACAGGTCGAGGTCAAAAGTTCATCATCGATTGAGTGTCTAGCCAGGTTTAGGTTAAAGGTTATGGTCATGTAGATGTCTGTAGACAGGTCTAGATCAAATGTCATCATATATTAGATGCTGAGAGGTCTAGGTCAAAAGGCTATCATCAATCAAATGTTTAGCCAAGTCTGGGTCAAAGGTCATGGTAATCAGATGTCTAGACAGGGATAGGTCAAAGGTCATCATCAATCAAATGTCTAGCCAGGTCTAGGTCAAAGGTCATGATAATTCTGATGTCTGTAGACACGGGTCTAGTTCAAAGATCATCATCAATCTGTAGACAAGACAAGGTCAAAGGTCATGGTCAATGCGTTGTCTGTAGAGAACAAAGGTCATCAAAAATGTTACGCATGTCAAAAATTAACGATATGATGTAAATTGTAAAATGAAAAGTGTGAAACGCACACACACACACACACACACACACACACACACACTACAGAAACTATTAGAATGGTTCATTCCCAGTGAAGGTTTCCACATAAACACAAACAGATCATTAATGTGTCGAAGCCTATTTGTCTGTTTTATGAGAAATATCCACTCAATGTTTCTAAATGCTATAACGTAATAAAAATCGTAACCATTAGGAACGAGCTGTGATGTACGAGGAAATAAACACTTGGGTTTGTGCTGTTAGAGGAAAACAATCTGTAGTGTAGTGCTGTACCTGTACCTTCGCTTCCTCACACCGCTGCATCACCACTGAGTCGGTTTAACACCATTTATTCACAGGTTGTAGTCTTATTTATTTATTTATTTATTTTTGATATTGTGAACGAGGGAGCGCAAATATATGGACATTAACCTATAAATGAATGATCTGATTTATCTGTTTATTTATCTATCCATATTGTATTCTATAAAAGTTGTTTGGAAAGCCTTATGTCATGTTCGTTTCATGCTGTCGTAGTGATTCATTCATCAGTTTCTCAGACGTTTGACTTTTATGTCATGGCTCTAAGCCCCATCCTCCTCCTCCTCCCCCCCCCCCCCCCTCCCCCCCCCTCTCTCTCTCTTTAACCCGGTGCCGCTCCTCTCATATCTCCATCATCGCGCTACACATCTAAAGTCGAAATTTCCTGTAGCATAGAAAATAACTCGGATATCAGGCGGGTAAAACGGGAAGCGCGAAGGCAGAGCGGAGGATGGAAATGGGCTCGGGCTCGGATGCCGTCGTGCTCTAGCCTAGAGTCTGGATTTTTGATAAGCTCATAAGTGCATTTGCAGCATTTCCTCCTCAGCAGGCCACTAACAGGTTTGCGAGAGGTCAATTAGCTGTAATGGTACAATAATGCGGTTTACTTGAATCCTAATTGGATTTGGACGAGCCAATGGTTTCTCTAATGTCCTGGGTTAGAGGCTAAAAATGCACAGAGTCTTTGCTCATTTTAGGTGACATGCGAAAGAGAGAGAGAGAGGGGGGGGGGGGGGGGGGGAGAAGGAGAGGGATGGGGTGGCCTTACATCAGAACCCTGCACACATGACCAGGACCTTCAACACCACACTGTCATCTTTGTACTTATTAATTTTTTTGGTAAACTACAGTATTTGGTTGTAGGTCAAAGAAAACATTCCTAATAATGTTACCACCGAAATAAACGAGAGAGAGAGAGAGAGAGAGAGAGATCACAGCAGGACCTCTGTGAGTAACTCATCCGGATTATTAAAAAGAAAACTACATCAAATATACTGTACACAAACTGGATACTGAACGAATGAATAAATACACACACTAATATTTAAACGTAATGTACAGTAGACATCACTACAATTTATTGACTGATTATGCTATGAAGTGATTTATTGTATTGTTTTTTTTTTTATTTGTATTTTTCAGATTTACCCACCTATTTCTCCCTAATATACTGTAGTCATTCCAATTCCCACCCGTCATTAGGACACTCCCTCACCAGGGCGGGCTGAAGACGATCACCTGCGTCCTCTGAGCTACGAGACGCTGAGCGAACGCTTGCTTTCGAACTGCTCGCTCACGTTACGTTACACACTCCTCCGCACGCATGAGCTTACAGACGCCCGTGACAGGCTTAGAGCCGCGATGGATCACATATGGAGCATGGAGCACATATACCGTCCCTCCCACCTTCACCTCTGAGAGAGCGCAACCAAGGCTATGAAATGATTCAAACTACACTGTCACACTCCTGTGTGAGTCCTGGGATACGGCGTGTGCCATCAGTGAAGAAGAAACCCCTCCATAGATGTGATGTGCTGGTGATTCAGTACATTCAGGTGGTCATGTGACTTCATGTTATCTCCACATAACGTCGCTGAGTCTCGACCTGAGCGACTGAAGCGACCCCAGATCATAACACCGTCTCCAGAGGCTCGTACAGTGGACGCTATGCATGATGGGAGCATCGCTTCATTACAGCGCTTCCCTTCTCACCCTGACACGCCCACACGCCCGTCATGATTTCTCATTTCTTCTGTCAATCTGGTAGAATGTAGATAGATACAGACAGACAGGTGAATAAAGATGATAAATAGATTCAATAACCATAAATAAACAGACTAATGCCACAGAACAACACAAATAATAATAATAATAATAATAATAATAATAATAATAATAATGCAAGAGTACTTTAATGTGAAGCACTTATTAGTTTTGTAGACACTCAGGAGGACGTCACAGGCCTGACTTTTGACATGATTTATGAATTTAATAATGTTTTATTTCCTTTGGGTTTCATTCATAACCTGTTTTCTAAGAAGAAGGAAAAAAGTCTGACCTCCTTGCAGAAGAAGAACAAAGTGAAATCCTGTTTCCCTGATTGACTTTGACCGTGTGTGTGTGTGTGTGTATTAGCCATGTAAGAGCCAGTTCATGTTCCAGACATGACCCAGACAAATAGCTTATAATAATTAGTCATTTTTTTCCCCAGTTGAGATCAGATCTGTGTTTTTCAGACTCCTCATATCTACAAGTAATAACTCTCCAGCACAGACGAGTACAACAATGATTAAAGACTCTGCAGTTTTGTTTTATAATTCATAAAAGCCAAATCAAAATTTCCAGAAAAGAAAAACTTTTTTTTTTTTTTTTGGCAAAAAAAAAAAAAAAAAACGACCCTTGAGGCGGATCTGAACTTTTCCCAGAGTCGCCACTCAATTGACCTTTGCCCTTTTGATAAACATGATAAGCCTGATATTTCTTTCTTTCTTTGCAAACGCTTGAACAAACAGCATAATTTATGAGCCGTGAATTCACTAATGACTTACTGGTGAAGTGTAACACACACACACACACACACACACACACACACACACAGTAAAAAAAAAAAACACTGTGGGTTTTATTGTGGAATGTTCATGAGTTAACAAACATGTTCAGGATGACGAACGCTGATGAAGACATTCAGAAAAAACAAAAACTGCTTTAAAAGCAGGTGGCGCTGTTTATCACTAACCTTCTAAAATAATAGAAAAAAAAAGGATGAAAATAATATTAATAATGATAGTTAAAAAATAGCAAAGGGTTTTATTAATAAAGTACTCTCAGGAATATTTTTTATCTTTATTGTTCAAGAGTTGCAATGAATTTTCACTTTTCAGTCTCATATTTCTCATATGAACACGCAGCGATTTTCAGCCTCGTCGGGAGAAATACGATCTGACAGAACTGTATTAATCTTTGATTAATGCTGAATTTTAGACATGGCTGTGATTAAAGACCTCAGAGCTCAGAGTAGTAATCTGCACACCCACAACCTTCAGTTTTTAAATATTTATTTATTTATTTATTTATTTATTTTCTTGTAACTTTTAATGAGAAAACCCCACGGCTGGGTCGGAACACTAATCCTCCGTGCGTCCCATTCACACAGATCAGCGCATATGTTTTCCGAACGTCAGTTCCACGACTTTAATTAACTCTGCTACGTCGAGCATGAGCGTCTGCCGAATAATGGCGCTCGCTCGCGCCCGTCTAGCCGAGCTGCTGCAAATGACGATTTCTTTTGTGTCTCGTCGCTACTCGTCCCGTCGTCTCCACACAACTTTCAGACACTTGAAGCGTTTGAGAGCCTTTCAGAAAGAAAATGAGTCGAACTCTGAAGCTGTTGTGGGGCTCAGGACCGTCTAGAGCCTTCAAGTCTGGGTTCGACCGGAGAAATCAGAAATCACTCGAATGTGTTGTGGGTCAGGTTTTACAATAATAATGTACGACAATGTACGACAATAAAAAGCACAACTTTCTGGCCTCACCTTACACCACACACACGTGATCAGTTCCTCTGGTTATATAGAACATACATACCAAAAAAAAAAATCCTAAGCAAACAATTTCTCCAGTAATATTTTTATTATATAATAAGAAATAAGATAACAAAATATCAGCATGCTTTTGTGATCTGCATGAATTTTACATCAGTGACATCATTATCTGGAGGTGTGGCTAGACATGTGACCTCCTGCTCTGTACAATGAAACCAATGAGGAAAGTTTCAAAACTTGGAGTTTTGCAGTACTAAGATCTTTCCAAGTAGTTTATACATAGTTACATAAAGCCCTAAAGGATGCTTAAAGGATCCTTGAAGAACCCTTTCTCTAAGAGTGTATGTAGAAACTTGGTAAGTGTGTGGCATAAACTCACCCACACACTCATTCTCTATAGTGCTGTATACTGTATCCTGTACAGGAGGCCTGGACCAATCCCAGGGGACTCTGGGCACTAGGCGAGGTACAACCTAGACAGGGTGCCAATCTGTAACAGGGTACAGACACACCCTACCACACTTGGCCTAATCTGCATGTATTTGGACTGTGGGAGGAAACCGGAGTACCCAGAGGAAACCCACCATGCAGATGTCATGCACACTGACCAGACAGAAAAACAAATAAACGAAAATATGCAGCATAAATGTGTTGATGTATGTTATACGCTTTACATATTTATCAAATAATGATAATATTAAATAAGAACTTTTATTCCTACTATAAAAAAAATCCTAGCATGTTTTATACATTTTGAATATATGTCTCAAAGTGCTTTATAAGGTTTAAATGAAAAAATATATATATTAAAAAATGTTCTACATGGTGTTCCACAAGGTTCAGTACTTGGCCCACTTTATGTTTTCTACAGATGTGATTCTGTTAATCATAGTGAGACCAACTCACTAATTTTCACTTCTTTTACACCTTTCACAAGAAAATGTAAAGTTGGTCTACCTAGTATTACATAATAAACAGTGTTTATAAAATTGAAAATGTTTCAGTTAGGTGTTATTCTGCTGAGAGTCACTCAGGCACAAAAACACCAAATAGGAAAAAAAAGAGAAATTGCATAGCTTTCCGTTGAAGGAATAAAGGGAGCGGGCATCGTGGAAATTTTGATTGGCATTCGTATGCCTGATCTTCCAACTACAAAAAAGAGAATTATTTAAAAGGAATTTAACACTGCTTATTTTGTATCTTTTTTCCCTCGCTCAGCAGTCAGTACTGCAGCAACCTCAGCACAGAAGGGATCAGGAAGTTTGAAAACATAATCTGAGCTGTTCCTAGAAACAAAGAAAGCCATAACGCAAACTGTGTAACTAATTCCGCTGATCGACTGGTTAAGATGGAAGCCGCACATTTGACGTTCCTGCTGTTAGGAGCACCTGGATCCTCCAATTAAATATTGTTTCTTATAAGAAAAACTTTTACATGTTTGATGATGGCAACAATCACAATGACAGCGGATTGATTAAGAGAAATTGAACTCGGAACTGTGTTTAAGGTCGCTGTGCAGGGATTTTACAGTTTCACATGTTATAGATAAGAATGCATTGATCTTGATGCGCCATCTAGTGGACATCGCGTTTAAGTAGAAACCAAGTTTTAACGCTAGCTAGCTTAATCATTGCTACTTAAAAAACAGTTCAGTTAGCCATGCTAAGGTGATTACCGGTCAATTCAGGATTTAAACCGAAAAAAGTTTCGTTTAGAATAAATTTTATTTAGTTTACTGAACATGCTTTACTGTCATCAGATACAGCTCGAGTTTTGTATTGGTGTTTTTGTTCGGCTGATAGACTGGTAGATTTCTTTGAATTCAAAGCTTCACTTGTAGTTTTGTGAATAAAATATCAGAGATTTTATTAAAGAAATGATTCTGCTATACACCTTCCATGTTGCAGCTTCAGGTATTCATCATTTAGATCATTTCCTGGCTACAAATCATTGCTGGACGTTTTTCCCCTTTCGCTATAAAACAATAAAAATAAACAGGGATATTTTATCTTCCTTCTGGCATAAATCTCAATCGTGCTGAAGTGTCACAGAGTGGAAGCTGTTATACGGACGATCAAACCCCAAATTACTGCTGATTAGCTTGTTTGTTTGTTTGTTTGTTTGCATACTCGTCACTGAGAGCTTAGATCTAAAGTCGAGACCTTAATATGGACGTCGCGCGGTGATATCTTTTTAATGCTTACATTTAGAAAATTGAAAATGGTAGAAATGTTGAGCAAACTGAAGCAATAAAGCAATAGCCTTGTACAAAAATTGCAAATTAGAGCTGATAGACATAAAAACATCTATATATTTAATTATAGAGAAAGAAATATTGCTAATATAAAAGCCTAATAAGTGTGTATATTTATATACAATATAATAATTTGCTTATTCTCCTGACACTACACTCTCAGCCCAGCTCTTGCTTCTTAAGCATCTGTTTTTACAAAATTGGAAAAAGAGCGATGGAGTTTTAAAGCCGACTATCTGAAAGAAAAATTCCCCATGGTTCATTCTGGTGATATTTTAAAATCTTGTTGTGCGACACAAGAACCAAACAGCATTGTTTACGATAACGCATCTGCAATGATTTTTGCCGGAAGCGCACTGAAATTCAAGCGCTATTATCTTCAGCCAAAAACATGGCCCATCTGTTTAGAAATGATGCACCAGATATAAACACACCAACAAACATCTGGAATTTGATTTGTATTAATGCAACAAAACTGTCTTGCTTCGTGTCAGATTATATCAGCTTTAAGAGTCACGGAAAACATCAGAAAAGGAAATCAAAGCTTAGCATGAAATAAATAGAGAAGCTTGTGATTTAGCATGATGAGTTCTGTATAATGTGTACACCGGTTAGAGCACAGGGCAAACAACAACAACAACAACAACAACAACAATCATCTCTCACCTTATGTAAATTACAAAGCTTTGGAAATCAATTTAATGGAAAATTTAATCAATTTAACCAGAGGTTGATGTGATGAGGTTGCAACGTGCTGTCTGATCCTGAAGAAGAGCTCAAACTGCTGAAAGGTGAACACTGACCGATAGAAAGAAGACTGAACATCCAGTTCATCACAGTTTTGTGTGTATGGAGCTGTGTTGCTGCAGAACGGTCATGGTGCCCATGTTGACCCGTATCCTCCACCAAAAGCTCCTACAATGTACACGTGACCAACAGAGCTGGACCACAGAGCACTGGAAGAAGGTTTAATGGCTCATGTTTTTATCCAGGTTCATGCACGTCGGTTACCTGGGGAAGAGACAGCACCAGGATGCACCAGGGTGGGAAGAAGGCGACCCGGTGGAGCCAGTGTGATGCTCTGGGTGATGTTCTGCTGGGAAACCTCACGTCCTGCCATTCACGTGGATGTTACTCTAACGCGTAGCGCCTACCTCAACACTGTCCCACTCATTCATGGAGACGATGTTCATTGATAGCAGTGACCTCGTGCAGCAGGATGACGCACCCTGACACACGGCACACATCGTTCATTGTTCGGTGTGAGGAACATGACAAAGTGTTCGAGGTGTTGACTCCGCCTCCAAATTCCAATTTCCCGATCTCAAACCAGTCGAGCGTCTGAGAGATGTGCAGGAGAATCAAGTGAGTGGGCTGGTTCGACGTGTGAAAATCATGATTATGTTTATTACTTCACATAAAAAGTATGTTTTTTTCCTCCTCTACTGGAGCTCATGTGGTGTTCAAACAACACTGATAACTGTAATAAAACACAGTAAGAGTTTTTACGCTTTCAGAAAAAGCCTATTGTCCTTGAGAACAGAATGAGGTCTTTAAAAACGGCTTGATTCTTGTTTATTCCCCGCCTCTCGCTGCACCTTTTTCTTCTCGCCTCCCTGAATAAACAATCGCTTCAGTTCCTTCATATGCGTTTCAAACTGTCTGTGAATGATGCAGAAGAAAGGTTTTGTTTCTGGATTCTCTTAAAATTCTGTACGAATGCAGAATCCATCACCCTTTCCGTCAGCGTTGTCGTCCAGAGCTCCAGGCGGGGAGATTTCTACAAACTCAAACTTCAATCTGAGACAAAACCAGCACAGTCAGCATTTCACACGTCACACTTTCTCCTAATAAAGAACACTGGCAGGTATATTATTTCATGTAAAAGATGCAATATAGTTGATTTTTAAATTATGAATTCATTTTCTTATCCTGTATACAGGGTTGTGGGGGGCCCTGAAGCCTATCTCAAGCACGAGGTGTGGTACACCCTTTTTAACTTATTAAATTACAAAAATTTACAAGTGGTTTTAGTCTAAATATTAAAGTCAAATCCTTTTTTTGTATACAGCGTAATGCATAAGCTATTGGCCCAGACATCGTATTGGTGTTAAAAAGTGTCTCATCTACAGTAGGTGAAAATTGTGAATTTTAAGATAGGATAATATACTGTAGCACCATTTCTTCATAATACTTAATGCTTTTTTATCTCACGATATATGCTTATAATTTGTAAATATGCATAAACATTTCTAATTTTGATCAGATTAAAATGATCAAATTAAATGTTTATAAATATAATTCCATGCCATTTTATGTCTGTAGTGTCTGTAACTTTTTTGAATTTTTTTCAATGATCTTATTTGTCATTCAAATGAAACTTGGCCAATTTAGATTTCACATGAAAAGACATAAACTGAAAAAAATTTTTTATTATTCTAAAATGTAAAATAGTTATGATGTTGCAAAATAGATTTGACATGGTTACAGACACTACAGATTTTTTTGCTTTCTAAGTTTTTATCAAAAAAAGCTTTGACTCAAAGAAATATGAATAATTTGCATTTTAAACGACTGTTGTTTGAAACGAGACAGTATACACTGAAAAATGCCAATTAAATCATCTCTCTAAAGCGGCTGAACATAGCAACTTTAAATTTTTAATGAAGCAAAATTACTCACTTCCATGTTGCATAAACTTCAGAAGTAGCTTCTTTGGCACTAACATTGTCTGTATTTTTACTCTGTATAATGTATAATACTGTATAATTAAAAAAAAAATTCATCAGCACCAATACTGTGTTTTTGTTGTATGAACTTGTAGTGTTACAAATAAGAAGTAAAACTGATTTAAACTGGGATTTTATTTTAGAAATGTACACAAAATAGGCCTTAAAATTGAAATGGTTCATTAAGAATGCAAAACTGTTAACTTAAAAAAAAATTAGCTCTTAAACCTCTACAATTGTTCTGGTACTTCACCAGAAGTCACATGACTTATTCATGTAAAACAACAACAACAACAACAACATGAACTGCAGTATCTGTTTGTTTTTTTTGTTAGCTAGTTTATAAAACACAAAAGCACAAACCTTTAAATACATATTTAAACATAAAAGTAACAAAAAAAGAGTTGTTAACTTCACTCAACTAGCAAAGGAGTTAGTCAGTAACCTAGCTAGCATATTAGCTAGTTAGCATGAAGATACTGTACATATACATAAGCTTCCTTGTCCGATGAAAAGGTTATCTTACTTTCACAGATAAAAAATAAATAAATAATAATATATAAGATATAATCTTATATAGTTTCAGTCATGTCATTTTTATGTCTGAGTGTGTTTGTGTGTAAGAATATGCCACTTAGCGTAATTAGCATCTCTAGCGTGCTAACACGACACAAGATGGCTGAGGCCGTTTCTCACGTTTCTGTTCATTTTCATTCTGCTTCATGTTATATTTTAATGTTTTTATCAGCCATCGGTAGTGAATTAAACTCATCTGAGCTCTGATTTAAATTTTTGGTTTTATAACATTTTTTTGATCTGTCTGCTCCTAAAATTATTTATAATTTCACTCCCCTGTGGTTCTCTGTTCTCAATTTCAGTGTGGGAAATAACGAGGTTAATTACGTCATTTAATTACATTTAAAAAATGACGGTCTGGTGGGTTTCATCCACCAGGCTGGGTGATTATTTATGAGCTTCTGGGAAGTGGATTAACTTCCTTTCTGATATGATTTCAACAACAGACCATTTCATTCACGCTATAATCTCTGACTAAATCTAATAGTAGAATTAAATGATGGGCCGAGATCAACTGGCTCGACACAACGAAGCTGTTCAAAACAAAAGCCCAGATCCATTTCTCCTTTAAGGGACATAAGAAAGACCACATTTAAAAAAGACTTTGTATATCATTCTCCCCAAACATGTTAGAGTATAAAGCCCTATGTGACACAAATCTTAATTTGGTTTACACCAGTTATTTCAAGATATGCAGTTGAAACAGATTAAATACAAAATTAAGTTTTTGAATCATTAGAATTGTTAAAGGGGATGCAACTTTAGCTCAGTTAAAAAAAAAAAAAAAAAAAAAAAGCTTTTTAAAATGAGTTAGTTCGGTCATGTTTGCCACCCAGGCACACCACCATTTTGGAAATGATATCATGGGTTCACACAGTGTCACATGACATACCAGGATGTTAATTAGAGGTCACACAGGGACTTCATGAGTCAACAATAAAGCCCAGTAAGAAACATTTCAATGAAATCGTTGGTTACTTTGGAGACAAATGTTCACAACACCCATGTCAAAAAAAGGATTCATACATATTTTTTAACCGAAAGATAAAGAAATACAAGCACTTATTTATCCATACAAAATCTTTGCAATAAAGTAAGTACAAAAATAATTTCAAGAAATAAAACTTTTTTTTATATCTCTCAATTAAAAATATTAGCTACAGTATGTAGGTTAGTTGTATTATAGACTTAAAATCTTCTTGTTAGAGTTCTTCTTAAGGTCTTCATGTTTGGTCTCTGAAAGGTCCTGAGTGTTAAACAAGGCAATAAATAGACCATGAGGAAATGAGTAGACACTATTTACAAACAAGCACAAGCACGTTAATAGGAGGAGACAACAACAGATGGTTTAAATCGGCGATTATCGTCTGCTCACAATAGAAAAATGCATAGTTTAATGAAAATCATGTATTAGTCTCAACCTACAGCAGGGCAAAACAGCTTTGACAGGATCACATACAGTGCTGGTAAAATGACTACGAACACATCTGCTCATCTTGCATTCTTTGACCAGTAGCGGGGTTTGTGTGCAGATTCAATTCAATTCGATTTTATTTCTATAGCGCTTTTAACAATGGTCATTGTCTCAAAGCAGCTTCACAGAAATGAAAAGTAAATGAAAAGAAGACTTATGGAAATGTATATATGTGTAAGAAAAATGTGTCTAGATAATGAGATTGTCCCTGATGAGCGAGCCGAGGGTGACGGTGCTGAGGGAAAAACTCCCTGAGATGGCAATAGGAAGAAACCTTGAGAGGAACCAGACTCAACAGGGAACCCATCCTCATCTGGGTGATAACAGATAACAGAAATTGTAGAACATCATGTGTGTTATGCAGCTGAAAGTTCGATATAACAGAAGTTATTTAAATTACCACAAAGTCCACTTCAGCTCAGGGATGAGTCAGCAGGTGCAGAGGGCAGATGGGGGTCTGGATCACTGGGAGCTCAGGAGCAGCATGTGTAGATCCAAACCAACATGAAGAAGAATCCAGCTGGAGCAGGTCCTTCTCTGGATGCCTCAGGAACCTCGCAGGGTCGGCCTCTGTCTACTGAAGCTGGCACAATCTCCAGATGCCTCGGGATGGGTGGAAAAGTAAAGAGCAGGTGAAAAGAATTAGAGTGGTTGCCATTCAGGATAGATGTACTGGAGTATGAGGTAAAGAAATTAATTATGTGTGTGCCAGATTAAAGAGATGCGTCTTGAGTCTACTTTTAAATTGGGAAACTGTGTCTGAGCCCCGAACACTGTCAGGAAGGCTATTCCAAAGCTTTGGAGCTAAATATGAATAATATTACACCCAGGTCTTTCACTGTCGAGCTGGTGGTAACAGTACATCCTTCTAAACGCAGGCTGAATTGTGAGAGCTGGTGTCTACTGGTTTTTGGGCCAATAAGTAATATCTCTGTCTTATCTGAATTTAGTAAAAGAAAATTATCAGTCATCCAATCTTTTATATCTTGAATACACTCAGTTAGTCTAGACAATTTGGGAATTTTGTCTGGTTTTGTGGAGATGTATAACTGAGTATCATCAGCATAACAATGGAAACTAATCCCATGTCTTCTAATGATGTTACCCAAGGGAAGCATGTATATTGAGAACAGCAGAGGTCCTAAAACTGACCCTTGTGGCACCCCATATTTCACTGGCATTACACCAGACTGTTCTCCATTCAGATCTACAAAATGGAATCGATCAGACAGGTAGGATCTAAACCATTTTAACACCTGTTCCTGAATACCAATGTGATTTTGTAAGCGATCTATGAGAATATCATGATCTATAGTGTCGAATGCAGCACTAAGATCAAGTAAGACAAGAATTGAGATGCAGCCTTGGTCCGAAGCTAAAAACAAGTCATTTGCAATTTTAACTAGTGCAGTTTCTGTACTATGATGGGGCCTGAAACCTGACTGAAATTCCTCGAGGATATCGTTTTCCTGCAAGAATGTGCATATTTGGACTGATACTATCTTTTCTAATATCTTTGATATAAACGGAAGGTTTGAAATTGGTCTGTAATTTATTATATCATTTGGGTCTAAATTAGATTTTTTAAGAAGAGGCTTAATAACTGCCAACTTGAAAGGTTTAGGGACATGACCTAGATATAATGAAGAGTTGATAATGTTTAGAAGGGGCGCTCCAGTTGAAGCCTCGAGAAATGAACCAATCTGTGAACGAATTGGCTGGAAGGGTTCAAGGATTCATGAAGCTTCATCTCACCGTCACTAAAAATGAGTGGCAGGTGTGTGGAAGAAAATAAAACAATTACCTGGCCACACCCATAAACTCTAACCCCGCCTCCACTTCCACTTACACCATCGCCACACACACACACACACAGACACACACACACACACCCCCCAAATCTGATATGATCCAAAACTGTAATACACTGGTGATTTGCATGAGTAGTAATTAAAAAAATACTTAATTATTTAAATTTTTACATTTTTTATAAATAATAGGTCATTAAAAAAAAAAGTTAGTTTATTTTAATAAGCCAGATTATTCAAGTTCTTTTATTTAAAAAAAAAAAATTATATAATTTTCGATTATTTGTCCTTAGTAATTTTTATTTTCATTATTGTTATTATATTTAATTGCATTCTTTATTGTTTATGGTACTTTAATGATAGTTTTATTTACGTCTCTGTAACTATCTACTCAAAATTTAAAGGTACCAAAAATTATTTTAAAAAGTCATACAGGCATAAAAATATATAATAATGTTAATTGAGTAAATATTAAACAGACGCAGATTAATATATAAATGTTTACATTAAGCCTGAATATAAGAGTTTATCTACATGTAAAAACTTTATGTATTAAATTACTACAGTAAATGTTATTTTAAAGATTGTCAGTTGCAAAATTATTCCAACTAAAATATATTTGATGTCAAGATTAGGTAAATTAAATACAAAATTATTTCACTTTCACTTTCTGTTTAAATGTGTGTGTACTAAAAAGAACAGCAAATTGAGTCACATTGCTAAATGATGTTAACATTAATTTATCAATTCTATAGCATAATCATTTTAAAGTAATTCTATACAAATATTTTTTTTCCAAAATTATCTATTGATTCCCCCCCTATTTACAGTACATAGTTCTTGACGTGAATAGAAATTCCAGAGAATTAGACCGTTGTTACTTCATGGATTAAATATATTAACATTTCCATCTGTCCTTTTTTCCCATTTGATACGAACATATCAGGTGCTGCATCTCACTACGTCTAGCAGGTATCATGAGCAACACACAAAGAAGCAATCTGGAGCGACAGTATGACTTCTGCTGGCAAGCAGGAATGAAATGTCATTTCGCCCTCGTAGGTTGTTGGCATAAAATAAACATGAAAAAGAGACGCTGGAAAGATGGCAGGGTTATTATGCCCGCCTCAGGCACAGCTCTGACCTGAATTACCGAGTCGTGTTGTTACTGCTAAGTATGTCATATCCGTACGACACTCCTCAGGGTTACATACGGCGTGGGAGCGGATGTGAGTAATTATCGTGTGCCCTCCAGAGGAACTTTAATGCCTGCCTATTTTTGAATATTTTTTGTGTTTGTATTTTTTGCACCTATAAAAAGCCATAAACGCTCCTCAGTTCACTGCGTTGTTTTTTTTTTGTTTTCCTGACCCAATTCTGGAGCGCATAGTGAGCCGCGTATAATCACCGCAATGGTTGAATTATTCCGCTTTGTGGAAACGTTTGTAGGGCTTTATCGTTAAAGTGTGGATGAATAGATGCACCGTGCTTACGGAACTGCAATTTCAGCACATATGCCGTATCTTCTGGACGATAAGCAGCTTTTTATACAAGGAAGAAACTTTGTTTTTCATTTTTCGGAACTTGGGACACGTTTGTTAATGTTTTTTTGTTGTTGTTTTTTTGTAATCTATGACACTTTTGTGAAAGTGAAGTTTGTGAAGTGTTGTTTACACACACCTAAGATAAACGTTACCATTCTAGATAGTTCTCTTGTTTCTGTATTACCACCAGATGGACTTTTAGCCTCAGTCATTAGCTTAGCTTATATATAGCTTGTATATAACTTTCTTATGAAGATTTATTTAAACACATCACCGTGTAATTTTGGGGAAAAAAGTGTTAATATTAATCATGCGGGTAATAAATCAGATTTTCTGACTGGAACTTAGTTCTTCAACAAACCATTGAGGCATAGCAGTTAGCATAGTTTTTAAACCGCTGCTAAGATTTAATGCCCTCAATCTAAGTTAACAAAACAAAGCATTGTAATTATAGATGTAATTATGTGTCATGTTGTCACTCTTGCACATTTGCACAACTTTATATTGTCTTTTGCCTTTTTGTATAGTTCTTGGCTAGTTCATTTGTTTTCTTGGCTAGTTTTGTTAATTTATGTTGTATGTAGCACATTGGTCCTGAAATTGTATCTGGTTAAAATGACAATAAAAGTCCACTTGAAAGATCATTAAGGGAGGTACTAGAATTTAACATGAAATACAGAAAAAGGATCATTTAATAACAAAACTGGAATAATCTTTTTTTCACCTATCATTCAAAAATTCTCTCACTTTACATTAAAGTAGATAGCTGTCAGTTAAATTTAAAATAAATTCAATTAAATAAAATACAAATATGACAAAGCTGTAGCAAAATGCTAAAACATGCAGACATGCTAACTAACCAGTTCTGATATAAAATCTATTCCGCTACCTTCTCCTTGAACACCACCAACAAAGATCAATTGTACTTTTAACTTTGCATTATGAAAAATATTATTTATTTTTACAAGCTATGTATTGAAATACTTCGAAATCCAGTATTTGACAATTTCTTTTTTTTTTCCCAAAAAACTTTTGTGACATATTTTTAAATATTATTTAATTGTCGTAATTTTTATGGTATCATTAAGGTATCTTCCTTGCCTGTTTAGGGTAAAAATATTTTTTCCAAAGTGTCTATGTATACAAGATAATGCTCAGCATTTAAACATATTTAATATAAACATATTTTAAATACTTATTTTCTACTTTTTTTTTTTTCTTGAGGTTCTGATCTAAAGATAATTAATAAAAAACCTGTGAGTCTCAATACTGCCATGTGGAAAATGTTAATAATTTCTTAATTTTATCACTTAATTTACTTAATTTTTACTTAATTCACTTAATTTATTTATTACTTAATTTTTGTTCATTTTTCTCCACCTCTTTTTAAATGAAGAAATCTCCATGATGAATTCCCCAGCTGGAAAAAGTTACAAACTGCCCCTTTAATGTGACTTTAAAAACAAGGCAGAATATACTTTTCTCTTTTTCTCTATTTTTGTCAAAATGTTGGAGATGGTGTAGGTCTAGCACACATGAAGGCTCGCACGAACACACACACACACCCACACCTACACACACACACTGAAAGTCACCTTCCAAGAAAACTTTTCCCGCTCTGTATGTTTGAGTCTTCATGGATTAATCTGTATTCATGTGTGAGAATTTCTCATGAGGAAAATAAGGTCAGGAGTGAACTGTACAGTCCTCATCATCCCTGTGTTTCATGTTACCTGCTTCTCCTTCGCTTTGTCTTTGACATCACTGCTTTAAAAATTCATAAAGCCTGACCATTTACATAAAAGGTAAATCTGCTGATTGGTTGTAATACAGCAGTCTTTGGCTCACATTAGTGTCCAGTCAAGGTTACAGGAGTGTGTGTGGGGAATAAAAACCGCTAGTCAGCTTCCACATTAGCGCTTACGTTTTTGTCTTTGATAAAAGCCATGGTGGTATAAATCTTACTACACCTTTTTCTCAAGTGAGGGGAAAAATATATTCCGGGTAACAATCATGAGCAATTTTGTAAGTGCTTGAAGATCAAGTCACCAGTAAAGCGTATGATAAGCAAGAGAACGTTTGAAATTAATAGAATGTTGAAATTTGGTTGATTGTTGATTGATTCACATCAACTCCTGCACTGAGTAACGTGCAAAAGATACTCTCAGCAACTTATACAATGAACAGTGTTGGGTGTACAACAAAGTAACGTGTTAGAGAACTCGGATTACTTTTTTGATGTAACGAGTAATCTAATGCGTAATCTAATGCGTTAACTCCGCCATTTAAGTTCTCAGTTATTTAGTTATATTTTCACAAATGTAATCCGTTCTTCAGACAATTTATGTAATCCGTGAGCCAGACAGCAGTCATTCTGTTAGTGTGCGTGTGTGAAAGTCGTCCTACAAGCCCCACCCACAGATACCCCCCCCCCCCCCCCCCTCCCTCTGTTATTCCTGCTGTTACTGTATACCCCTATCTCACGGTGACTCGCGGTGAGAAGCGGTGTTAGATACTGTGAGCCGTGCGACGTTCCGCGAAGTCCTGCAAGGTCCGCGAGCTTCCGCGAGAATAATTTTAAAGGTCTTGAATAAAACAACATGCATGAGGAATCAAAGGAGTTTTCATTTTCTGCAAAGGAAAAGTACTCAAACTAGTTACTTTTAGCAGAAAGTAATGCTGTAAAGTAGCGGATTACTTTTTAAATGGCAGTAATTTTGTAATGTAATTTGTTACTTTAAAAAGTAACGTCCCCCAACACTAACAATGAAGACGCAGTGAAGAATTACCAAAGCCACCTTTTGTTTCAGAAACTGTTGATCTTCTTGAACATCTTGAGTTTCACAACAGTCTCTAAAGTTTAATAAATCCAAATGAAGATCCCCAGCTTACATCAAACACAGCTCACTGTCTTCAGAAACCACAGCGCTGTGATCTTAATATCTTGATAACTCATCTGAGACGTTAGTAAACTTGATGTTTTCACGCTGGCGAAGTGACCCGCCTCTCTCACGCTCTCACTCAGTCTCTACAGCGCTGATCCTGTACAGGGTCGCGGGAGGCCTGAAGCCTTTCCCAGAGGACTCGGGTCACTAGGCGGGGTTCACCACTGACGGGGTGGCAATCTATTGCAGCAAGCAACCACACACACGTGAAACAGCAATTAGATTACCCTGCATGTCTTTGGAAATCAGAGTACCAGGAGGAAACCCAGCAAGCACAGGGAAATCATAAATTAAGGTTAAGTGAGGTTAAATGTCTATTTATTTAATATTTTACTTCATTTACGTTCATTTAGAAATTAGTCTTTTCTAAATGTTTTGATTGCTTTTATATGCAAAAATACGATTATAGTGTTGGAAATTGGTAATATTTTTGAGTAGCTGGAACGGATTACCTGCATTTACATTATTTCCTATGGGACAATGTGTTTCACAATACGGAATTTCACCTTAAGATCTCGCTTCTGGAACGGATTAAATTAATATGCAGAGCTACTGTACCACTGTGCTTACAGACAGACACAATAACGGACATTGTGTCTGAGGCCACACCTCCTTTATAACTGATGTCATACTGATGCCACACCCTTCACTTGGGTTAGGGGTGACTTCTGCAAGGTTGGAATGAAAACCTGTACACACACACACACACACACACACACACACACACACACACATACATTTTTTAGGTCCCCAAGGTCCTAAAGACACAGTTGTTGGATTAGAAATTTGTTTGTAGGAAAAGGAATGTTTGGAATTACAGCGGTACCTCGGCATATGAAGGCAAACGCCTTAAGAATTTTTGCCTTAAGAACTAAAATTTTGCAAGAAGTTTGCCTCGACGAAGCATTTTGAGCTTAACGAGCAACTGAATCGAGCCGAAACGAACAAACGAACGGTGGCCAAGACACACACACACACACACACACACACACACACACACACACACACACACACACACACACACACACACACACACACACAGGCCTGTTTTAGAGAAGACTGGACACTTCTGACTGGTCCATGCCTCCTTCACTCACCAAGGCCACGCCTCTAGCGTTTAACTCTCATGTTTCCTGCACCCGCATTACCGTCAGCTCCGTTAACGACTCAGTGGATTAAAGCGTCGGCCTAATGAATGAACATAAATGTTAAAAGATCGTTACTCTCGTCACTAGCTAATGGCTCTTGCATTTCCGCTGTTACTCCTTTTAAAGCCTCGGATTAAAGGAGCAGTCAGACTAAACATGAAGGAAAAAATACACAGGTTAAAAGAGAGGTGACTGAGAGAGCTTTAAAAAAAATAACCTTTTTAAACTCTGAAATATCTAAAGCTGTTTTTCTTGCACTGAAAAAAGAACAGAAGCCCTAAAACCTGTCTAAAGAAACAAGCCTTCTCGCAAATATAACACAGATGGGGTGCCAATATATCTGTGTTTTCATGGTTTTGCATTAAAAAGATAACACTTTAACATGTTTCATATATGTATCTGTATGTATATGTATGTGTCTGTCAGTGTGTGTGTGTGTGTGTGTGTGTGTGTGTGTGTGTGCGTGTGTGTGTGTTTTGGGTTTTCATTACGGTGTTGCTCTTTTGAAGGCCAGATTCTCCATGTCATTAAATACATTAACGTATATATATATACATACACACACACACACACACACACACACACACACACACACACACACATTATCCCGACACATTATCCTGAGTCTAGACTCCTCTTCTACATTCACATTAACTCTAATATGTGGAGCTGAGCTGTACGTTAGACAGAAAACATTACAGCGCTGACATTTTTTTCAGTCTGTATTAAACTGAAAACCTGACAATCACACACACACGCACACACACACACACACACACACGTGTACTGTAGGTAAAAATGTCAGAAATGAGGTCATGCACATAATTAAATCTGTTGAGCAGAAATGAAAATGCACACACACACACACACTGGAAATGAGTTTAAGGTATTTTCCCATGTGCAGACTGTGATGCTCTTCTTTGCATTAAATAATCTAGCTATAAATAATCATTACAGGAGTGTGTTTGTTAAATACGATATGAAACCTCAGTATTGATGAGAGAGCGTTGTCGTGTTTCTGAGAAAAATGCAAACCCTTCTGTCTGTCCTCACTGTCTCTGAAAACATATAGTTACTGTAGTAATCTTAACATGTATATAAAGTTGTGATCTGGAGCTGCGCTACTGGTATAGAGAATTAATCAACACCTTCAGAATCCAACAGCTCGTTATGGAAGGAGTCTCCAGCGTCAGAGCTCAGTAACAGTCGAAGCTGTAACATTGTGTTAAATGAAAACTGAGTGTTGCTGTGTAAAAAGGAATAAAACGCATCAGGACATGGTGTACGAGAAAATAATCAGCATCACCGTGCAGTATCTGTGACTCGGCTCCGTCCACTATTTCAGGGTCACGTACAGAATATAAAAATATGTATGGAATTTCAGGGCTAAAAAATATCGCGTGTCTTTTGAATAAAAGGAAAAACATGCGCATATTCCCAGACTAATGGTTCCTGCGTTCTTGCTTCCCCTGAAATTTCCGGATGACTGAAGCGCAGCAGGAGAGAGAACAGGACGATCTCAGTAAAGATTCTGATGCTGAGCTCCACGTCTCAATGATTCGAGTCTGAACCCTGGTCTAGACTCCGCGCCTCACTCCACTCCATCCCTCTTTTGTTCTTTCCCTCGCTTCCCCCCGTGCGTGTGTGTGTGTCTGTGCGAGCCTGTCAGCTGGAATAATGTCATCGTTTAACACCGCTGTGTGTGCATAGGAATTTCGAGAAAGAGCCTGGAGCCTCCACCAGCTCCGGCTCGAATCCATCACGGCCTTTAATCGCCTCGGCTCACTTCCCCGACTTCTTTGTGCCGTGTGTTTGCTGTGAGTCACCGAGGACGGACTTTATGGCTGCCTTTAGGCTTAATTCACTCTCTAGGGGATAAAAAGTTATGGCTGCCCTGTGCTGCTGTGTGGGGGCTTTTTTTTTTTTTTTTTTGGTGAAATCAACAACACTTCAAATCTTAAGTGGATGCTGCGCCGCAGTCTGGAGCTGAAAAAGCACAGTGTAGTTTAGTGTCGTCTCTCACTTCACCTCCTGCAGCACAGACTCCAGTCTCATCAGCACCGACTCTACTCTCTCCCTCAGAACCTGACTTCTACCCACTGTACCTGCTGGACCTGTCTGTCTACACAGGTGTCTGTTTCTCTGTCTGTTAAACTCTGTCTCTAAACTCTGGTCTGTCTGTCTGTCCATCCGTCTACCCACCCCTGTGTCTCTCTGTCTGTCTGTCGAACTACCTGTCTGTCTGTCTCTCTACCAACACATCTGCCCATTTGTCTAACCACCTGTCTATCTACCTGTCTGTCTGTCTATCCTCCTTTGTGTCTGTTTGTCTGTCCAACAACATGTCTGTCTGTTTATCTACCAACCTGTCTGTTCGTCTACCCACCCATCTGTCTTTCTGTTCCTCTACCAACAAGTCTGCCCATTTGTCTACCAACCTGTCTATCTGTCTGTCTAATCTACTTACCTGTCTGTCTACTCACCTGTCTGTCTGCATGTCGTAGCGTGTGACATACCTACCTGTCGGTATGTTCATCTGTTTATCGGTCTACATAGTCACCAGTCCATCTGTCTACCTATTCTTTTATCTGTCGAACTACCTACAGTACCTGTTTACCTGTTACCTGCATGCTTACACTAGCTACCTACCAGTGCATCATCTAGCTACCTACCTGTCTATCTGTTTTTTTTTTTATCTACCTACATATTGTACATGCAGGTCTACAGACTTCCCCACTTTCCCACCTGTCTATCTGTCTAACTAACTACCTTCGTGCTGTGTATAAAACTTACATTCCAGCGTGACCATCTATCTATCTACCCGTCTGTCTGTCTACCTACTTACCTCACTAGTATTTACAAACTCTTCTATCTTCTTGTCTGTCTATCTACAGTAGTTACATGTATGTTTCCTGATTTACCTGCCTACATGACTTTCTGTCTGTCTGTTAGTATACACATACCGTATCCGTCTGTCTACCAACCTGCCTACATAACTGTTTCTTTATATAACTGTCTTATACCACCTACTTACTAACCAAACTGCCCTGCTTTCTTACTCATCTCTCTATCTACCCATGTACAGTAGTTACCCGTGTGCCTGCCAACATACCCATCTGTCTGTAGACCTTCTCTTTGTCCTCTCTGTCTACATACCTCAACCTGTCTCTCCACCTGCCAGTCTACCTGTCTTTATAACTATTCACTGACCTACTCACTAACCTACCCACTAGCCTACCCACTAACCTACCCACTAACCTACTCATTAACCTACTCACTAATCTACCCACTAACCTACTCATTAACCTACCAACTAACCTACACACTAACCTACTCAATAACCTACTCATTAACCTACCTACTAACCTACTCAATAACCTACTCATTAACCTACCCACTAACCTACCCACTAACATACCCACTAATCTACTCACTAACCTACCCACTAACCTACTCACTAACCTACACACTAACCTACTCACTAACCTACACACTAACCTACTCACTAACCTACTCACTAACCTACACACTAACCTACCCACTAACCTACCCATCTGTCTGTCCTGCATTAAAGTCAAAGTAACTTCATTCTGTTTAAAGGGGAACGTCATGTGACTATTTGAAATAGTGAAATCAGATAGAGGGTAAAAAGGCAGCGGGTATTCATAAAACTCATAGCAGGTGCTTGATAAGAAAAAAAAAAATCACCGTTCCTGCTTCTACAGAGCCGTAAATTCAGACTGAGCATGTTTACCTGCAGCGGGATAATAAACCGCTCGGTGTTCCTGTCTCGACACGCCGGTGTAAATAACCAACATCCCACTCCCAGATAAATGTTTATTTTATGCTAACACTTACAGCTGGACTCAGATATGAGAAATTAGCATTAGCATGAATTACATGTGGAGACTTGTTGCTTGTTAAGAAAAAACAACCCAACGAAATTTGTGTAGGAGAAAATAATAGGTACCAGACAGAGGTTATTATTTTCTTTTTGGGAATATGTCCAGGGTCAACTGCAATAAAACACAGACCATTATCTCAGACTACTGCTTTGTTACATTGCTTATGTTAGACATAACCTCAGCTTTCATGCTTACTGTATATACTGTATACTGTATATCTGAATAGAGTCTTCCTGCTCTAAGACTCATGATTAGATCATTTTTAGTGGAATAATTATTTATATTTATTTTAATTGGAAGGACACAAAAATGGACCTGCAGTAAAGTTAGCTTTACGTTAATTAGCAGCACGTGGACTCTCAGGACTTCGCAACATCGCGTCGTACCACAGTGTTGTTGAATTCTGGATTCTGATTGGTCGAAATGTACAGTAGTGCCTACGGGTTCCTGTTAAAGAGCTAATACTAATGGGTTATTGTTTCTATAGTAACAACTCGTTCACGGGGACAAGCATGCTCCATATAAACAGTTTTTAAAAATAGATTTCTGAATAGAGAAATATGTTTATGTAACGGTTATGGAAGGAGTCTCCAGTGCCAGCGCTTTGTAACAGTCAGAGGTAAAGCTGCAACGTTGAAGGTCCGATATTTAACTGTCACTTTAACAAGTTACAGTAACACATGTCTCTGCAATGAAATGTAGAGACACACACCAATGTGTGTGTGTGTGTGTGTGTGTGTGTGTGTGTTTTGCATCAGCTGAAATACCCCAATTCATCCATCCATCTAAGAACCTCTGTAGTCCAACTAGAAACTGTGAAAGCAGGTACTGTACCATTCTCTTCATTCCCTGGAGGGAGCTCCGGTCAACACTCACACACTACAGGCAATTTGGGAACGCCAATTCTGCAGGTCTTTGGATTGTAGAAGGAAACCACAGCACCCGGAGGAAACCGCCTAGATAGACCTGCAGATATAAACAAAAATGTATACCTCTAACTTCCAGTGCAAGGTTTCATCGTCTGCTGAGCCACGCCCCCAAAATCAGAGGTGGGTGGAGCTGAGATCACAAGTCGCCCTTGTTGTGCCCTTAACCCTGTTTGCTCTAGGGGGCGCTGTGTTGTGGATGAAATCATTATAGGAATAACTTAATAACCTAATATGCTGCGGTATACGCAGAAAGAATTTCACTCTGTACAAATCAAGGCTTCTTTTTTTTATTAATACAAAAATTGTATAAAAGGACGCAGAGCAGGGAACAGATTTCCTCGTGAGTTTTGCGCGTACACACACGCGCGCGCGCGCGAGATCCGTCTGAATGTCTAAACATGAGAAAATGGTCATTTTTTTGTTCTCAATAAGTGCTCTTTAGCTTTTGGTGTTTTTCAGTAACGTGATGTAACACGCCGTGTTTTTTGCCTAATTAACTGCGAAAAAAAGAGCGAGGCTGCCGAGGGAACGAGTGTTTACAGACGCTGCAGCGTAAGTGCGAACAGGAACAGGATAGAAAATATGATGTTGAATTCTGTAATGAATAAAAAGTGTCATTGTCAGCGAATTGCGTGGATTTGACACGTCGCAGCCGCTTTAAGCTTAAGAGACGGGTCGCTTTGCATGGATCTGGTGAGAGACTCTCAGACTCAGCGTCACTCTCCTCTAACTCTGAGTCTGCTCGGGTTTTCCTCACAGCATCATTAGGTCTAAACCTTCTCCGTCTGAAGCGCGGCGTTACTGGGTAATCTGCACCCACAAGCCGGTTCTTTATCAGCCTCGAGCACCGTCTCGTATCAAAACCCGTGTCCTCCATCTTCCCTCTCGCTCGCTGCCGTTCCCCGAGAGTAGTCCAGCTTTGTTCTATTTCCCACTCTCGAGTTTCCATGCATACTTCACTGACAGCCCATTGATCCTCCTCGTCTCCCACAGTGCACCGCTATGAAGCTGACACCTAATTCGAGGATGGGATTTCACAAACCTTTCAGGGAAAGTAAGAGAGATCAGCGGTGCACTTAATCTGATGACTGGGACAGCAGAAAATTGTTTGTTTTTTTTTCTCTCTCCTCTTCCTTCTGTCTGTTTCACCCTCTCAACATCTCTGGTTTATGCGCTTGTGCTTTGGCTAACAAACACACACAGACACACACGTACGCAGACAGACAGACACGCCGCGGTTCTCTTTCGGCTCGGGTCCTTTTGATAACTCTATGACGGGATCCCTGCTGGTTGTTGGCTTATTAGAGAGATGAGGCACAGAGAGGAGGAGGAGGAGGAGGAGCTGATGCGGCGTGCGGCTCAGAGCTGAAAAAGAGTCACGGATGAGTTATTAGCCGAGCTCCAGCGACATAAACATGGCGTAATCAATACAAACACACATCTCGAATCAGCTGGGAGAAATGTGTCCAATAAACAGCAGCGATGACGCGAAGTAACATGGGATATACAGTACAGTACAGTAACCGGAGCGCGAGCTTAAAGAAACAAATCACGACATCACCAGGAAGGGAACTGCGTAACAAAAAGTGATTTAAGAAGGCACACAATGTTTTGAAACTTATCCAAAAAATAAATCCTACAACAAAGACAATAACAAGATAAACAACACACTAGAACTCATATCAAAGACTATAAGCAACACAAAAAAAGATAAAAAAAAAATAAAAATAAAACTCTTGGCGAACATTAAAAGGTAGAGAATAGAAACATACATGAATTATTTACAAAAGGATTAAAAACAACACACAAAAGCAACAAAAACAAATAAATAATAAATGATGGATTCCCTTTCTGTGTCGCAGTTCCCATGGCAACAAGGGTTGTAAGCGACCCTGGACAAATATAGCAGTCAATTTTGTAAATAACTATTTTAGTTTACTATCTTTTGTTTTTATATTTTATTCATATTTATTATTGTTTTTATATAAATTATTTACAAATATTATTTTAAATGTGATTCATTTTTCGCTGCATCTAAATCACTTTGTGAACTTTGTTTCTAAAAATCCTATATGAATTTATTTATTTTGTTTTTTTCTATTATCGAGACTCCGTCCCCTGGTCCTCTCATGGGTTTGGTCCTCAAGCTCATGCGTGTGTGTTTAACTAGATTCCTTTGGCGAGTTGCACCCTGCTGCCTTTGATTCTCCTATCAAAATGCCGTCGCCTGATTGGTCCACAACGTCTAATTAAAACCCAACGTAGAAAACATAAGAAGGTCGTAAGAAAAATGTCACCTTTGAATGCTGAGAGCATTACTGACCTGCTAAAATGTGACCACAGGGTTGAGTGGATTAGATGGAAAACTTGAGATTTATCTAATTTATAAAGGACAGGACGTTCCGCTGATTGGTCTCTCCTCTGCCCTAACATCACTTCCAATACTTTTCACACTGTCGTGCTCACATAAAGAGAGCCCAAGGCTCTGTGTTTTTTCTTCTTCTTCTTTTCTTCTCTATTGTGGATTTATTTATTTATTTATTTATTTATTTATTTACCAGAAGACGTCCCAAACTCCACGAACTGGAGCGCATTAAATCAGACATCAAGAATGCCTGCATGGAGACATCCGTAGAGAACGATGGAGAGAGAAAGAAAGAAAGCCTTTTGGATACAACAGAACAAAACCCCACACAGTCCATTTTCATTGATTTCTTTGCGAAGCCCAAACAAAAGCTGCTTCACTCTTCCATCTGCCCACCAAATGAAAGGCAGATTCACTCCTTCAGCGCTAAAAGCATCTACATTCTCCTCTCTAGAGTGAAGCTTAATGCTCCAGACCTCCGTTCCTAGCCTGGCAGGCCCCATAAAGAGCCGAGAGGTTCTGGGTTTTTTCCCTGAACGGCAGAGCAGCAGTGGAGGAGAACGACGTCAGCTTTAACCCTTACAACCTGATCGCAGCGTTTATCTTATTTTATTTTATTTTTTACACCTAGATAATTAACGGTTTGGTGGAAAACTCTAATTGTCCTGTCGGGCATGTCCAGGTAGATGTAGATGTCCCGGCCCAAATTCCATCTGTTTGTTATAATTGTGGGAAACTGGAATGATGCGGACAGCATGGTGGCGTAGTGGTTAGCACCGTCACCTTGCACCCCCATGTTCTGGGTTCGATCCCCACCTCAGGGTCTGTGTGCATGAGTTTACATGTTCTCCCCGTGCTTGGTGGGTTTTCTCTGGGTACCCCGGTCATGCAGATTAGGCAAATTGAAGGGCTCCATAATATATACAGGATAAAGCTTTGTAGATGATGAGTGAGTGAGTGGAATGATGTGAAGGATTAACATCATCTGCTGCATATTTACTTAATCAAGTCTGATGATTCACCTGTTCAATCATTTAGGTTTGAACAGGTGAATCATCAGAGTTGAATCACCTGTTCAATCATTTAGGTTTGAACAGGTGAATCAAGTCTGATGATTCACCTGTTCAAACCTAAGTGATTCACTTGTTCGAACCAAAATGATTCTCTTGTTCAAACCTAAATGATTCACTTGTTCGAACCTAAATGATTCACCTGTTAAAAGCTCACCAAATCATTGATTAATAATTTTCTTTAAAAGTTTCTCTGACAGTTTTTTTTTTAAATTTTATTCCTGGAATCAGCAGCGGCAGTTCTTTCGGATTTGTTTAGAGAAGCCATACAGGCTGGGGATATTTTTCTAAAGCCATTCCTCATTTCTGATACTAAGCGCTCTCGGGAGCTCCACTAACACCAGCAGGGAAAATGATTACATTGAATGTAGCCTGTTATTGCTGACGCTAACACGAGGGGTGAGTTTACGCCATGCTGCAATACCTTTACATTTACATGCACGTTTGTATGCTGCGGGGAAAAGTAAGTGTCTGTAAGAGAAACGGCCGTATTAATAAGAGTCCCGATGCTCAGAGCAAGTCTCTTCAGGTTAACAAACTTTACGATATCATACACAGTCATAATTTATGTTTATAATATTTTAGATAAAGCACAGAAATGAAACGCCAGCAGCACAGACTTTAGTGTCGCAGAACAACATTAATAACAACACAGCCTCTAACAAACAAACAAGCTAAAGAAACTGAGCCCTCACTCGTGCCATAAAGCCACTATCTAGTGACTGTATAGAGGAAGGCTGTATCTTTGGGAAATCTCTTCCGTACATCATGGACGTCCACGAGCCTGCGCTTACACTTTGTGTTTTATTTTGTCCAGATGTATTAATTTAGATGATTTGTAGTAAAACAAGATTTTGTGTGGCTAAGAAGTATTTTAAAACTCATGCATTAACTGTCCTGTCCTGCAGCTCCTCTCCAGAGCATGGGGCGGTGTGATTCGTGTCTCAGTGGACCGCTACGAGTGCTTGTTGCTGTACTTGTTTTACCACTAGGGTGCTACAGCACTCGCTTTACTAAGTCCATGGAGCTAATGCATGAGTTTAAACATACAGCGGCACCTCGGCATCCGAAGCATTTCTGGCGTACGAGCCACTGAACCGAGCTGAACTGAACGTGGCTAAATCATGCATAGGTCCACGCGCCGTTTAAAACTTTGTGTGCGTCATTTTAAAGTCATGCAAAGTAAGTTTCCTTTTTTTTTTTTTAGGGTTTTTTTGCATTTTGTGTAAGATTTAATGATGACACAACACCATAGGTCCAAAGAATGTTAGCAAGAAGAAAAGGGAGCCGCTTTCAGTTAGTTTTTTAAAGCAGCCGGTGCCGAGAGGAAGCATAAATTAAGTGAGGTTTTTTTTTTCCCCCAATTTTCTCCCTAATTTAGTCGTGTCCAATTCCTCCCCGTCACCAGGGGGCTCCACATTAAGGCTACTACTACCACTCAGCCGGGAGGGCCGAAGACTATCACGTGTTTCCTCCGAACCACGTGATGCCAGCCGACCGCATCTTTTTGAACTGCTCGCACACTCGGAGGACAGCGCTATCCGCTCCTTCCGCTCGCGTGAGCTCACGGACGCCCCTGATTGGCTGTAGAGCCGTGATTAATGTGGGAGCACTAAGTACCTCTCATCCCTCCACTCTGAGAGAGCTCGGCCAATCAGCTCTCTCTGGACCTCCGGCTGCGAGAGGTTACAGCATCACCCGGGAATCGAACTCGCGATCTCCAGATGATAGGGCGAGCGCTTTAACCACTGCGCCACTCGGAGGCACAATTAAGTGAGGTTTTTATATGCAGCAATTATGGTTATACTGTTGGTAATATTGGTTATATTTTTCGGGTGGCTGGAACGGATTATCTGCATTTACATTATTTTCAATGGGACAATGTGTTTCACAATATGAAATTTCGCCATCAATGGATTAAATTGATATGCCGAGCTCCCGCTGCATTAATATAAAGAGTACATAGCAGTTAAATATAATGTGTTGTATTTGTGTTATAATGTTTGTGTTTGGGTAAAAGTTACTTACATCATTACTCCATCATCCTACACCATTGTAATGTAGGAGTTTTCAGCTTCACCCAATATTTATACGAAAAATTATTTTCTGCGAAAGAAATCACTACAGTGAGCTCAAGGCCTGGAATGTCATGAGGTGTCGCCGTGCTCCAGACAGGTGAAGTCTACGAGATCACACACTTCCTGTTTTCATGCTGATGCTCAGAGTACGGTTTCAATCCCACTCTAGAAATCTCACTCCTGCATTTAGGGAACTGTGCAGAAAAAAAAAAAAAAACTGCATATGACCTGCGCTGATCTGTTTTTACTCTCAATCCGTTTGCAATGACCTAGAAATGAGCTCCGCCCCCGTTACAACAGACTCTACGTCATTCTGAAGGACCGAGTCGCTTTTGCATAAAAGTGTAAACAGTGAAAATGTAAAATGGACCATGACGGGTCACAACGTTTCCCTGGACCTGAACCGTGTAACATGCTCACAGTGGAAATTATGGGATTAGCATATGGCGTATTAATATTAGCATAGGCGCATAAAGCGGCAGTGAGCACACAGAGAGGAGACAGGAGGGAGGATCTTAAAGTGCAGAGGATCACGTAGTGGGGACCGATCAGGTGACGCCATACTGCTGAGATGCTGTAGGGGTGTGTGTGCGCGTGCGCGTGTGTATGCATACACAAATCCAGGTGAACACACATCTCCCCCTAGTGGTGTTCATTAAAACTGCTTCTTTTTTCTTTCTGCAGCTGTTTTTACACATTTTCTTAAAATGCCAAATTAAAAACAACGCTATAATTCATACGGTGTTTAGACTTCTGTTCAGAAACACGTTGAAAATCATGAAGCTGGAATCTTATATAGCTGTATGCTACTGTAGGTGGGGGTGAATACTTTTGTTCTTGGGATCAATTTAGCTGTATTTATTCTATTTAAAGAAATGAACCAGAACTTCTAATTCATTCAATGTCACAATCTCCCTCTGTCTCCGGGACGGTGTTGATGTTGGACGCTTTTGGCTACATGGCTAAAAAAAAAAAGTGATGAATAATTAATTAAATAAACAATTTAATGAATGAATTGTAATATCACTATTTTAGTTTAGAAACATAACTCACCTTTTTGCAAGGTTCCACATCTCCAGCTTTAAATGACGATGGGCGGAGCCTAGTGGGAGCGGCCATACATTATAAGATCTGCTCCGACGTGACGTCATTATCTCATTAGCGGATTAGCATAACGCTAGAGGCCTATCTGTTTCCGATTTCTTGATGGCGAGTCACGATGGGACTGATACTCGGCGCTTTGAGAACGCACTCCATCTTCCCCTCCTTCGGGGCGACTGGAAGTCTTTAACTCATCATTTTTGTTTTACAGGATTTCAGCAGGAGGGAAAGTTCAGCTAAAATCAATACTGCGAGAGAGAGAGGGGAAAGAAAGAAAGTGTGGCGGGGGGGGGGGGGAGAGAAAGGGAGGGGAGGGGAAAAAAGATGTCAACCGTTCGGCGGGCGAGTTTATTCATCAGACGCGGAAACAGGAGGCGAACTGATGGATTGAAACAATGCTTTATTCTGGAAAAAAAGACAAATAATGAGCTCCCTGTGTTTCTGTCTGTTTCTATTTGTTTCTATCCGTCTCTTTGTTCTCTGTCTCTATTTGTCTCTCTCTGTCTGTCACACTCTCTATTTCTCTGTTTGTCCTTTTTTATGTCTCTTTTTCTCGATCTGTACATCACTGTCTGTCTGTCTGTCTGTCTGTCTGTCTCAGCCTGTGGGTGTCTCTTTCTCCGTCTGTCTCTCTTATCTCAGTTTATTGTCTCTCCTTGTCTGTCTGTCTCCCATTTTTTCTTTTTTCTTCTGTCTCAGCTTATTTCCCTCTCTCTCTCTTTCTCTCTCTCTCTCTCTCTCTTTAAATTCTGACCATTTTTCACCCTCTTTCACTGACTTTATCTCTCTGTTTGTCGTTCTCACTTTCGAGTATAATCTAATCATATTTAGTGCCCGGTGATTATCACATGGAGGTGTACAAGACAAAACAGACACGATGCAACTAGTAATTAAGGGGCGGAGCCAAGGCAGAGCCCGGAAAACGACAGGAGCTAAAGCAGGAAGACTTTGTGACACAGTTTTGTCTCGGTGAAGAAAGACAGGATGTACAGTATGAAATTTAAGGAACATAAACATACACACACACACACACACACTCGCACCTTCACCGCCTACTGTAAACCAGGCGAGCTTTAAAAGCAGCTTTCCAAGCTGAAAACTATGAGAAAGCAGATATAGAAACATAAATATTCCCTCCCACACCAGTGCGGGTCAGCGCAGGAGTCATGATGATGAACAACAGCATCAATACATTTATTAAAGTGAATCCGGCGCGCTGCATTAGCCGGGAGCGCGAGGAGCGCCTCGATTCGTCTGATCCACCAGTTTTATACAGAGTTCACGTTTCAATCCTGTGACCTTGAACATTTAAAGGTGCTTGGTGAGAAGTTCTTAATAGCTTCCTGTACGTCTCAACACCAGACACAAGGTGTGCCGGAGAAACATTTATTTAACCCTGAAACTTGTCCTGGCTTCTCACGTGGACAGTAGCGGGATTCATACGAGATCAGTCTGAGGAATAAACACACCGAGTTGAGACAGGAAAATACGCGGTGACAGGGTGTGTGATAAATCAGAGGGATTTTTACCGACTTGACGTTACATATTTTTCCTATAGTGACCTCATATAAGAAGAGCCCCGCCCCCGAGAGTAGTTCATTTACTGTACATAGACACGAATTTGGCGGAGGAGGAGGGAAACAGAAAGAGTTTGAGTTATAAGAAAAGTATTTGCAGCACTGGCACACACATCCTCTGAGGGAGCTCTGAGACCCAAATACTACAATACGGGACCTTTAAATGTTGTCATACAAAGAAGCCACAAAGGAGAAAAGAATAAAGGTGTTTTTGCCGTCACGTGTGTTCACCCGTTTATTATGGAGACAGTAATGTATTAGAACGAGCGCATTAATCTAACATTTGATGCTGCACTACTGTCAGAGTTGCTGTTACAGAACATTCATCAACAGCGCCTCCTCTGACCAATCACGATCGATTCCCTCACTTGCTCCACGGCTGCTCGATTATGGGAAAAATTATAATCATGATTAATTTGGTCACTGTGGAGATCAGGATTATTTACAAAAAGAAAAGTAGATAAAAGCCCCAGTGGATGAGAGTTTGGGCTTTAATGCTGTAAAGAAAATGGACGCAAAATGACACAAAGCATCAGCGCAGAAGGGAATGGAGCACAGTAATCATTTAATCTCAATTATCTTCTTATCGCAATCGCTGAAAGCCGAAATTGTGATTGAAAACAGAATTAGTTCAGACACTCAGCCTTCATTCGCTCCGCTCCCGGATTTGTGTGAACGCAATCTCGCAAAAATCGCGTCAATCTGAAGGCCGCGTTTCCTCCTCATAATTTCAGCACCGATGCGATTCATCGTCACGTCTTAACCAGAGGTCGTGACCTTGTACTCCAGCAGCAAAAATAAATAAATAAATAAATAAATAAATAAATAAGCAAACCAACACACAAACAAAATAAAAAGCTACTCCTTTTATTCAAAGGTCACGTGTATATTTCCATCAAACGACTACGCAAGTGTGTGTGTGTGTGTGTGTGTGTGTGTGTGTGTGTGTGTGTGTTCACAAGCTATTTTTAGCCAGGTTTCAGTATCTGAGGCTGGAGGGTGTCATTACTTTCTCTTCATTCCTCCAGTGCATTAACATTATATTGCTGCTTCTGCTGCTGGTGGAATGGTTAAAATTTATGAATCTGAATCCATCATCCTGCATGTGAAGGTCTCGGAGATGCTGAGACTTTTCTTTCCATCGCTAGCACAAGGTGGTTCGGTTTTTACGGCGTTACTGTTTACACTGTGTTTTATACATACTGTACATATTAACATACTGTACATATTAACATACTGTACCATACATCCATACAGTGCATCTCAACTTTGAAAAGTCCTTTTTTTTTTTCTTATAATCTAGATTCTTGAAATATTTCAAGCGTTTTTTGGTTTTAATTTCGATGATTAAGGCTTAAATCCAGCATCTCAAAATATGAGAATTTCCTGAGATCAATCGAAAGTAATTTATAATACAATAATTTCCGACTTCTGAAGATTGTATTAATTTATGCACTAACACTTGGTCAGTGTGGCGTAGCACGGAGGCTATCGCTCTGTGGCACTGCTGAGGCGTTATTGAAAACCAGGTGGCTTTAATATCAGCGTTCAGCTCGTCTGTAGTGTTGGGTCGTGTGTTTCTCATCTTCCGCTTAACAGTAGCTCATAGATTCTCTACAGGGTTCAGGTCAGGTGAATTATCTGGCCAATCAAGCTCAGTAATATCACGGTCAGGTGACCAGTTAGTGGTACTTTTGGCACTATGTTAAGTCGTGCTGGAGAAGGAATCTTCATAAAGCTTCGAAAGCAGACAGAAGCAGAATCTTAGTCAACTTTATTTAATACACACTTTATAGAAACCAACCATTTAATCTGTCAGGAAAATAAAAGTTCAGACATCCTGTGCAAAAACAGAGAATAATAATAATAATAATAATAAGATAAGTCATTATTTTTTTTAATTGATTATTTTAGTGCATTTCTCCTTGTCATAATATGCAATAATAATAATAATAATAAGAAGAAGAAGAATACAGTAATATACTTCATACTGTAAACTACAAGGAACAGAAATTATTAATCAACATGATGGAGAGAGCTATATGAACACACACCTACACACACATTCAAACACAGTGGCGTGCTGCTAAGATAAGTGGTAGCTGTGTCTTCACATGGAGGAGAAAAAGCCCATCAAAGTGCGCTAAGTGCCAAAAAACTAATCTAGCTCTAAATGGAGCCAATAACCCACTCTGAAAAAGACTCTTTCTGAAATTGGATATAAAACACCCGATTGATTTTCGGGTTCCTCTGACGTCTCATTCGCACTCTTGTATTGCAGAACTGGCTTTTAAAAACAGCTCCCCCCCCCCCCCCCCCCCCACCCCCCCGCCTCGCCTGGTAACCGGCTGAAACAATAGCTGGACTGGAATGAACCCCATTTTAACTGACAGAGTAATTTATAAATAATTGATTGCACAAATGAAGCTCTGGTGCTGAGTTCAGGACAGATGGATATCTCAGCTGGAAAAGGGTCGAGATGAAGATCACAGACTACAAAACGACCTGGCACTCGGTCCATTCGCGAACATGAGAGCTGCTCTGAGTGGGCGTGGCTTTAAGGTGGCGTGGGTGTGAGTTTATCATTTAGAATATTAGAACTTATATTGTGAATATCTTTTAATAGGAAGGAGCGTGTGTGAAAAAAAAAAAATGACAATAATATGAACATTGCTGTCTACATGTGAAAGATAAGGGTTGTGTTTGTAATTTCTATTTTTATTTAACCGATAGGAGTAAAGAAGTGTGAAATCAGTAAAAGGCCACGTGTGAGAGTTGGAATGCGGACTGTAATGGAGGATGAATGCGGTGTTGAATCTGTATCAGTGTGGAGTCAGCGATGGGTCAGGGGAAGAGGAACTGTCACGGGGAGTCCGCGTCGGGCAGGCACGGACGACCCAAAAGCAGACAACAACTGAACTGAAAGTTTTTATTAATTAAAACTTATGTTTAAATGTACATAATGCACTGGTTAGAGATCAAGAGAAGCTTGAGTATTCAATAAAGGTGGCGCTGGAGATCAGAGTGACAAGGTGCGTGCGGCATCCAACGTGCAGCGTGAAGGCAGTTGCGGACAGAAGCGCTGAAGAGGAGAGCTCTAATTCCTGAAGCGCATAACTGCAGTCCGTGTTGCAATAAATGCTACGGGCTAGACAAAGTCTTGGTCGTGAGGCCGAAGAGGGAGATGAAAGCCGGGAATTCAATCAGCGTAGCGAACAGGTTTGATCCGTGAGGCGAGAAGCGTGAAAAGAGGGGACGAAGTCGGCAATGTAAAGGCGAGGACAAAACTTGGCTCGAGGCACGAGAAAACTGGGCTATGAGCACGCAATAATTCGGCAGCTAATGGCTGCTTGATGAAGAGTTTAAATAGGCAGAGGTGATAAACTGAGATAGAGAACAGGTGTGCAGAAAGCAGAGATTGAGGCGGCAAAATGGAAGGGGTGGAGTGGAGTGTGGATTGGACGAGCAGGTGAGCATGGCCTGTCTGGGGACATGGTGCATGACCTGGAGTGCCGTGACAGGAACGTGATGTGGAGGAAGTAACAATGGACGGGGGTGAGTATAGCCATATGGAATGAAGGATGAGTAATGGGGTGTGAGCTTCCACTTCACCATGAAGACGCTCCTGTCCTCAGCTGATGAGACAGCTGTCCTCTGAGGACTCGTGACTGCAGTCTCTCGATAGTTCAGGACTGGAGTTTCCTACAGTCTACCTGAGTCTCCAATAACCAACCGGACTCCATATGAACTCAAACACGTCTCCTGTTATACTGAACTTCCAGCCTCCTAACACACAGTATGAGTGCAGATCAAATCCCTGCTCTCCGTTATCACCCAGATGAGGATGGGTTCCCTGTTGAGTCTGGTTCCTCTCAAGGTTTCTTCCTGTCACCATCTCAGGGAGTTTTTCCCTCAGCACCGTCGCCCTCGACTCGTTCATCAGGGACCATCTGATCATTCTGATTCACACATACAAATTTACATAATTTCTTTTGATTGTGTAAAGCTGCTTTGCGACAATGACAATTATTAAAAGTTCTATACAAATAAAACTGAATTGAACTGAATATGGAATAAGTAACAATGAAAGGGGTGAGTATTGCCTTATGGAATGTACGTTACGTCAGAAATGTAATCCGAGTTGCTTTGTAACACGTTACACCCAAGACTGGTAATGGGATATGGAAAGATGAAAAGGGATAAGTTATAGGATGTGGAATGACTTGAGTAAAGCATTACGGACCGATTAATGAGGCAGGGGATAAGTAATGCAACATAGAACGAGTAACAACAGTGACACACAATACAGCAGCGTGACCTCTCTGGTGCTAAGTGTGTGTTGTTAATAATGTTTCTTATCAGTAATATTAAGCTTAGTCATGTTAAACACTATTTGTTCTCTTGTGTGTGCTATTTTTATGCACCATCATGACTGTTACTTCTCTTTGTTATGATGGTACAGAAAGCGATTCTATTCGATATGATTGAAGTAATGAGGCGAAGGATGAGTAACAAGACAGGGGATGAGTATTGGAACATGGAATGGGTATAAAGGCAGGGGATGAGTAATGAGATGCATAATGAGTAATGGTGCAATGAGTAGTGGTGGGGGGGGGAGTAATGAGGCAAGGGATGAGTAATGAGATATGCAATTAGAAACAAGGCATACAATGAGTAATGAATCATGAAATGAATAGCAAATCGTGGAAAGAGTAAAAATATGGTGTAAAATGAGTGTGGAATGGACTGGAACGGGTCATGAGGCATGGAGTGAGTAACGTTGTGTGGAAAGCCTAATAATCTTGGATGAAGTTCTGCACTGGGAATCGAGTAATGGTCCATGTAATGTGGGATTAGTGATAAGCATGCAGTATCGTCATGTGAAACGATTAACAGAGGGTGAAATGATCCGGATATGGAACGGGGCACGGTTTGGGATGAACATCTACTTTTTCTAAAGAACTGAACAGGCTCTGACTGACTGGGTCATAAATTATGGAACAGCAATGCCACAGGAGTCCACACGGCTTAGGAAAACATTGTGATGTGATGGAGGACAGGAGGATCTCCGTCAGGCAGGACCTGCCGCTCTCACCCTGAGCTTAGAGTCAGACCTTTATGGGTTGTAAATGAGAGCGAGTCGTGATCGTAGCCTCCCGTCAGGCACTAATTAGGGCCCATTAGTAACCCAGAGGCAGCGTCCTCCCCTACTGCTCTGTTTCTGCTGGAACGAGAGGAGGTCGTTTTCTTCAGCCCTAAATTATGTAGGGTCATAAAAAGAACATGCCTTATTAATATGGAAAAGCCGGAATAGTCCAGTTCTTAGTATTTACGATACGGCGGCACCGGACACGAAACATTGTGTCTGGCGAGAAAGTTGTTTGTTGACTGAGACTAAATAAATGTCTGCATCCCTGCATTGGTAAAGCCAGCGCACACCTACGACTGAGGTGAAGCCGACAAGGCGTCCATGAAAACCAGTACCAGTGGAGGAGGCGTGGCCTATGCGACTAAGTCTCAAATCTAGGGTGTGGCCTATATGACTGTCGGGCTCAGTACAAGAGTTGTGGCTTACATGACTGCCAGTCTCAGAGCAGGAGGCGTGGCCTATGTGACTGTCAGTCTCAGATCAATAGGTGTGGCTTATTTGACTGTCAATCTCAGAGCAGGAGGTGTGGCTTATTTGACTGTCAGTCTCAGAGCAGGAGGTGTGGCTTATTTGACTAAGTCTCAGATCAAGAGGTGTGGCTTATTTGACTGTCAGTCTCAGAGCAGGAGGTGGGGCTTATTTGACTGTCAATCTCAGATCAATAGGTGTGGCCTATGTGACTGTAAGTCTCAGAGCAGGAGGTGTGGCTTATTTGACTGTCAGTCTCAGACCAGGATGTGTGGCTTATTTGACTGTCAATCTCAGAGCAGGAGGTGTGGCTTATTTGACTGTCAATCTCAGACCAGGAGGTGTGGCTTATTTGACTGTCAATCTCAGATCAAGAGGTGTGGCTTATTTGACTGTCAGTCTCAGCGCAGGAGGTGTGGCCTGTGTTACAATTAGTCTCAGCGCAGGAGGTGTGGCCTATGTGACTGTAAGTCAAAGACCAGGAGGTGTGGCTTATTTGACTGTCAATCTCAGACCAGGAGGTGTGGCTTATTTGACTGTCAATCTCAGACCAGGAGGTGTGGCTTATTTGACTGTCAATCTCAGACCAGGAGGTGTGGCTTATTTGACTGTCAGTCTCAGAGCAGAAGGTGTGGCCTGTGACTGTCATCCTCAGTGAAGAAGGCGTGGCCTATGTGACTGTCAGTGTCAGATGAAGAGGTGTGGCCTATGTGATTCTCAGCCTCAGTGAAGAAGGCGTGGCCTGTGTGACTGTCAGTCAGAATCGTGGCGTCCAACCCTTCGTAGCAAACACTGTTCTCCTTTAACATCTAATGAATCAGATTGTATCATCTTAAACTTCTGCTTCTTAAAAAGGCGTAACATTTATGGCACTAAACGAGGAGTTCTCAGACCTCCGGACACTTGTCATGCAGAATTGTAGGATTTTAATTAGAGCATAAGACTAAGTGTCCTGTCAGCACTAAACAGGAGCGAGAATAAAGCTGAATCGTCAGTGTGCAACAGTGCAAGGAAATGTATTCACTTCTGGAGGCTAAAAGCATAAACCATCGCTGGAAACAGCTGAATCATTAGGATCAGATCCTGCTCCGTCTCTCTAGGATAAAACATGATTGCCTCGCCGTATCGCTTGTGAACGTCTCGTCATAACACGTTCCGTCAGTTCGGCGACGTTAAATCCCCCGGGAGTAAAATTCACACTTCTGCAGTCGGGATTGCAGATTTAAACTTGTATTCTGATACAAACAGACAGGAACTGACACAATCACAGTGACGGTGCCAATGAAGCATGCAGGATCGCAGTGCCAGATTTCTGTTTTCACTAAACATGAAACATGAAAAGTTGTTTCATCAAATTGTTGGACCAGAACATGCAGCATTTATAGAGAAGCTTCAGTGCAAGATAGAAAAGCGATTACACCGGCGGGAGGACGTGACCGGGGGGACGTGACCGGGGGGACGTCACCGATGTCACAGTCGTGTCAGACAGTTTTCATCCCCGGTGGTGTGGTGGTTAGCACTGTGGTGGTTGAGGGTTCGATTCCCACCTTGGCTCCGGGTGCGTCTTCATTGCGTGCTTGGTGGGTTTCCTCCTTGTACTCTGGTTTCCTCCCACAGTTCAACAACATGCAGAGTTTTTTTTAAAAGGCTGTTTATTATTAGGTTCATGTGAGTAAGCTGTTACTACAGTATAGAAAGTTTTAGAACTAATATCAACCAAATCAACTCAATTCAATTGAGTTTGATTTGTATAGCGCTTTTAACAATTGTCATTGTCGCAAAGCAACTTTACACAAATCATAAGACATTTCACTCAAACAAGCTGAAAAACTGAGCAAATAGTCGGATGTTGGGTGCCAAGACCAGAGAGTCTGTAGCGGTCGAAGCACTTGGTACCATCAAAAGAAGGGTCCATAAGGTCGTGAAATGATCCCACACTGCTCAGGAGGGTCTTAGGTCACACTGATGGGAACCACATCCAGAGGGCTGGGCTATAAACCCTTACCTGGACACCCCGGAGAGCGTGGACACTGCGAGCACCGCAGACACCCTGGACAACATGGACACCCGGAAGTCATGAGCAAACACAGAGAAGGATGATAATAATAATAATAATAATAATAATAATAATAATAATAGTGCTTGTTCTTATGTGCTGTTACATTTGTCAGACAATTCCATATGAAACTTCAATTCAAGAATTTTCTCTGCTTAAATAAGACGTCCTAAGCGAGCGGATGTCTTCCTCACACGAATAGAGGCACTTTCTCTTTTCTGTGTCAAATAAGATGAATGTCCCAGGCCTTGGCCTTTTTCACACTGGTTACGACCGTTACAACCAGCTCATCACTTCAGTGTGAAATATGCGGTAATGAATCAGGCTCTCTGCATGCTCATGGCTTTTAGATCTTCATTAGTTTTCCCTTTTAAGGAAAAATAGTTTGAAGGGCATTCCAGTGATGATTCCGGCCTGAAGGCGTTAGACGGTCTGATTTAAACGGCAGACGTCTTTAAACTAATGGTGTAGCGTGCCGATTAGGCTCATCACTGTGACTCGGGGATATATAATACACTTCAGGGCAGTCTGAGGACTTGAACTCGCAACCTCCTGGTAAAAATGAGTCAATTTATTACAGCTTTCCTTGGCCACGATCACATTATACCGTATATAAGACATGTTGTTCAATTCCGTTGTCAGTTCGGATTTGCATGTCATGGCGGTTCACATTCACAATTATACATAACTAATTATCTGGACGCGTCCGTCCTATGACACGGCACGCACGTGCACACCAATAGGTCTTCGTTCGTGTGAGCGTTCATTCATTTCAAACAATGGATGCAATTTTAGCAAAATAATCTGTTTGGGGTTTTCCTCTGGAGGACGGCGAGCGGTTAGTCGGCTGTATTTGTTGAGGTCCAGAAGAAGGGAGAAAGCCAGACACACTGCTTTAGCTGTTTTATCATCTGTTGCTACAGTAGCGCTGCTACGAAATCCCCGCGCTGTATAGTAAGTGATGATGTCACAACCTGGACATGCGCAGAGGCAAAGATTAGCATGAATCCCAACCAGCCCATTCTCATTCACGTCACATGACCACGTATCAGATATGTTTCTGATCTAGATCTACAAAACTGGGTTGTGAGTTTAGACACCCCTAAAAAAAATGTGCAGGTAAGCCATTGTCTGCCATATTGGAAAACCGAACCTCATTGCTTTCTTTAGTTTCTACAGTATGTGTTGCACTCATTCATTTCATTTTTCATTATCTATTTTTACTATTATTATTTTTATTAATAACATCTTATTTTTTTTTACAGTTTAAGCAATAAAGAATATAAGAAAACTAATTATTTCAAATGCTCATTTTGCATTTCTACACTTAACATATTACGTTGCATATTTGCTTTATTACTATAGCGTTTTCTATTTTTTAATTATAAACAACCTTCAGACTGAAATGCAGCTGCGCATTATTGCTGTACTTTAAATGATAAATGTGCCTACTTAATTTTTGAACGCTTCTTGGTACTTGACTGTGCAGTATATTTGTTATGGATGGCTGTGTTACAACCCGCTCTGTTGGCAAGTGTCATCTATGTGTGTGTGTGTGTGTGTGTGTGTGTGTGTTGTATTATCAGTGCACATCTCATCACTTCCCTTCCTCTTACACACACACACACACACACACACACACACACACACTAATAAGCCTGTTTCTCTGCACTGATTAAATGGGCAGTGTAATCTCATGCCCTTCACCTGCACCCTAACACCCTGATAAATAATTACAGCCTGCTCATCATGACACACACACACACACACACACACATATATATATATACATATATATATATATATATATATATATATATATATATATATATATATATATATATATATATATATATATATATGATTATATGGTAAGTAGCATTAGTAACATTGAATTAATACTATTAATTATTATTACATGGTTATTACCTGTTTTTTGTTTGTTTGTTGTTATTATAAATATTTGCAATTTTATTCTATGCTAATGAATGTAATTAGCATTGCACTAAAAAAAATTTTCCTTTGGAAACTAATTATGAATGTGTGTGTGTGTGTGTGTGTGTGTGTGTGTGTGTGTGTGTGTGTGTGTGTGTGTGTGTGTGTGTGTGTACATACCACTAAACAGAAAAACCTTATTTATGCGTATTAGCGAGAGGGATTAATCAGCAAAGCAGTCGCGCTCCTGTTCGTTTAAGACCGAATTGAATCGCTTCCTCCAGAGGTTCATTACTCCAACAGCACTGCGCTCGGCTTTATTAACACACCGATGCTTCGTTAAGAGCCAATTAAAAACATGAACAAACCGCTTTTCTTTTAGCAAAGCCTCATTATGAGTTATCTCCAAACAGAATGGCACAGGGAATTATGGGTAGTTATGTAACGCTAACAAACCACATTGCTTTCAAACGGGTTCTTATTGAAGTCCCTGAATCGGTGGATCAGAGATCTGAGGGAACGCAGGGAAAATGAAATGAAAGAAAAGGCTGGAATGTGTGTTAGATGTGGGGAATGTTAGTTAGCTAGCCACGGGCTGGAACGGGAAAAAAAAAAGAAACCAAAGCCGAGTGAATTCTATTTGGCGGTTTCACAATGAGGTACAGTAGCATAACGACTGCTTAACTAGCAACAGAACAATCGTAGCTACACTGAATGACGCCGGCTAGAGCTTGTTAGCGGTTGCGGTTGCCATTAAATACTAACACATCCACAAATAATTACACATCTTAAAATGAAAGCTAACTATGTTAACAACATTATCAAGCTAACAACAACTAACCATTCATGTCATGCAAGAAAAAATATCTGTCTTGATAAAACTTTTTTATTTTATTTATTTATTTATTTATTTTTGTAATGCATGGCCTCAACAGTACATTCACACACTTAGATTACATTTTTTTTTTTTTTTTCAAAACTAGATAAAAGCCTCTTTATGAGTTACTGGACAATTAAAGGCTCTTAGCTTTTTTGTTTCTTTATTTTTTGGTTCTGTATAAAGCCTTGAGCATTTCAGCAAAGAGCACGTTGAGGTTCTAAAAGGAATGAATAAATAACTATGCTAACTTTATTAGCGATGGGGGGAATCGTCACCAAAAAAAGATCCAAATTAAATCAAATTCTAGAGAAATATAGCAGGAAAATAATAGTAGTTCTCAAAGTTAGGTTTTTAATACTAATCCAGGATAATGCACAATACACCATCGTACAAACTGCTATATGAAGATTTTATTTAAAAATTTACTTCATTAAGGTTAGATTGGCTTAATCTCCTAAACTAAACAATATATAATAAAATTTACAATTTTGAACATGAGTGCGTTGTCAACAGAGGGGGGGAACATTTAGTAACATTTTTGAAACATTTTAGTAACTTTTTGAAAAAAAAAAAAACTTCTATGAGTAGTTTTATTGCACCATACTTTTTACTTTTACTTCTACTCTTACTCCGTTACATTCGGCTCCACTCGACACGCTACTTTTCAAACCGTTTCTTTTACACCGTAGAAATTCTACACCAGGACGCACAACCCGTTTACACATGGAACACTTGCACACTTGCACACTTTGCACACTGTGAACTTGATCTGCAGCCTTGCACATTATCCTGCCAATAACTGGACACTACATTCTGGACTGCACTACATTACATTTCTATTTTTATTAGATATTCTTTAACTTCTTCATATTTATCTTATTCTAATATTTTATTTTTCATTTGTTTTCTTATTCTTATTGCTGTATATTATGTAAATAAGTGTTTCTTTATTTTTAAATCTCTTATTTCTTTTTTTTGCCGTAATATTGTCGGTCGACAGCAGTCATATAAGCATTATATAAGCATATCATACTGCGTATGACTGTGTATGTGACAAATAAAATTTGAATTTGAGTTTTGCCAGAGAAATGCAGCCGGTGGATCTACAGTACCACATGACTGCGTTCCACCAATCAGACGTAGCAACAATAATCACATGCAGTCACATGACCAAACACAAACTTGCTACATAGCGGGAAAGAAAAAACTTCAGCCGTAGTGGACAGTGAATGAAAACAGGACAGAAGCGGACGAACCCCGCCGGCCTCATCTTCATAGCATGTTTCACTTAAACACAAAAGTACAGCTCCATACTGCGGCGTCTTCGGTGTCTGCTGTCTACTGCAGACATTTCAGCATATACTGTAAAAACTCGACTTCTAACCTGAGGAAACACGTTGCAGTTAGTTTAGCTGTTTTATTTAACGCTGCAATGTTAACATGTATAATTGGCAAATAAGCTAGATGATAAAAAATGTTTTTTTTTTTTTTTTCATTTTTTAAGTTTCATACATTTATTCATACAATTTATTATTAGTGGAACTGAAGGTGAGACCTCTTGCACACATGTTCTAATGTTATTTTCAGTTTTATCTACGAGGCCATTTGGAGGACAGCTGAATACTCAGTATATCTTAGACTGGAAATAGTTTACACTATAGTAGGAATTTGTTTCAAAAGCTTTATGTTGTGAAAAAGTGAGATTAGGAAATTCGTGTTTCTTGGTCCTTAATTTGCTGTTTTGTAACGATATTTAGTTTTATTAATTGATTACATTTATAATATTATAATTTTATTATTTGGAAATGTCAGAAATTGTACATTATTTGATCATTTTGTCTGGCTGCTTACATCATTTCTAAAAAAGAAATAAATAAATAATCGGAAATTACGATGAAACAGTTACTCAGTACCTGATTAGTCTTTTTTTTACCGAATACTTTTTTACTTGAGTGCAGCTACTCTTACTTGAGTACAATTTTTGGCTACTCTAATGACCTCTGGTTGTCAATTATGAACACTTATCGATAAATGAGAGTGAGCAATGTGTCAGGAACATTAATAATAAATAAATAAATAAATAGAAAATATACGTGATGTTATGTGGCTGATAAATTGGCGGTAAGATGCGTAGGTATGCGTAGTCAGGTGGAGTTTCATCGTCAAAAACGAAACAATGTTCGGTAGAGCCGTGTTACCAAGATGGAACTATCAAGCACCTCCTGATACACTGGTCACGTTCAGCAGAGATCTGACATGACATGAGTCAATAGAGAAACCAGAATAACTTTTAAAATTATTGAAAAAAATTATTTTGTATGGATATTTTGAGAATGAAATAGCAAATAAATGTCAAGATTTATATTGTCTAATAACATCCATAGTAAAATACAAGATGTGGAAAATAAAATGTGTGATGGTTCTTCATCAGTGCCAAATTTCTGCTGAAACGGTCATGAAGCAGAACATAAGTGAACTTTAAAACAAAGAAGAAGAACACGCAGGAAGCACCAGTGGAGGAATTTGAAATATAATGTGACACATTTGTGTGTACAGAGATATATACGTTTGTATTAACGGTTTGTTTAGAATGTTTCTCTGTAATGTGAATCTGTAACGTGTTCCTGAACGACATGGCTGTGGAATTGAAAATGTAAGACTGTAAACAATTTTGTGAAACTTTTTAATAACGTTTGATATACAAATTGCTAATAATGAATGAAACACGTTCATTCCTACTTGCTACCACTTGCTACTGTGTAAGGTCACATTAGACTTGGAGCTTGGGGAACTTGGGCAAATCTCAGAGCGATTTATACCCCATTTCCACCGAGGCAGTTCCGGAGCTAGTTTGGAGTTGGTGCCCAGTTTCAGACCAGTAAGCCACAGCGATGCCAGGAAAACACCAGAAACACACTAACTCACAGATAACGTGGTTACAAGGATAAGCTACAGAATGATCCACAGAAACAAATGCAGAAAGGAAGTCAGTAAATATAAAGCCTTAGAACTTACACAAATGCAGATGTGTAGCAAGACATCGTAAAAGTATAAAGAACCTCTACTTGTGGAAATGGAAAGTGTTCTGAATTCTTGGAACCCAGATGTTATTTATTGTTTTACTCCCGATATTATTACCAATATACAGTGTTTGGGGGATTACGTTACAAAATGACTGTCTTCAAAAAGTAATCTGTTACATTACTGCATGACTTTCTGATAAAGTCACTAGCTTGAGTACTTTTCCATTGCAGAAAATGAAAACTCCTTTGCGCTTCCTCATGCTTGTTTTAGTCAAGACCTTTATAATTATTCTACCATCATCACTCAGTGAAGTTTGGCCCAGAATCTGTTAACTACTACAGTAATACCCCTATCTCACCTACGCGGTGTCGCGCGTTGGCCGTAAGTACGGTTCATCATGATTCACCGCCAGTTTCGGCTCTGTGATCAGGTTTCCGTCTTTCCGCGCGTCGGTCCTCACATAGTCAAACCACATAGGTGAGATAGGGGTATAACAGCAGGAATAACAGAGGGGGCGGGGCTTGTAGGATGACACACACACACACACACTAATGGATTGACTGCTGTCTGGCTCACGGATTACATAAATTGTCTGAATAACGGATTAAAATGTAAAAAAAGTAATTAAGTAACTGAGTACTTGAATGGCGGAGTTAGATTACTCATTACATTAAAAAAGGCCAACATGCCAGCGATGCAATGTGTCATTCATTAAAACAAGAAGGTGATACTTTTCTATCCATGTACCATATACTGTACATACTTTAGAGTTCCTGTATTTGCTGTTGTAGCCGCTATAAATAAACATTCATTCCCTCTCCAGCCTTTTCTCCAAAGCACTGACACTGGAGACTCCTTCCATAAAATCTCAGAAACGTCAAGTTTTCAGTAAATTTATTATCAACGTCCCTTGTACACAACCCTGGGAATGAGCCGTTACTATAGAAACGCTAACGTATTAGCACGAGTGCATTAATATAAACCTGCGCGACTGTCAGAGCTGCTGTTAGAGAGAATTAATCAACTCTTTCTGACCAATCAGAATCCAGCAGAGTGCGTAGCCAAAAATAGCCGAGACCAATAAAACCTTCACAGTTTCATGAGAATTAGGGAGTAATCAAATCTTTCTGGTTTTATGAACGGTCTGTTGTGGCAGAGCCGTAAACCAGCTGATTGCTTACAGTAACTCTTTATTGAGGGCTTTAATAAAAAAAACAAACAAAAAAAAACAGAGGTCACATTAAACGAGTTAAACGAGTCTCACGAGCTGGGAGGATAGAAGAAGAAAACGTTCCGGTATGGTTTTTGGAACTACGCCTCCACTGGTGCTCGTTCTCGTTTCCCCGGAGCACTACGGCGGGAAAACCAACACGTCCGCAGTAAACAGAGAGAAGATGGAGTCGAGCTGTTTTGCCGTCATTTTCCCCGGGAGTTGAGGCTCGAGGATTGACGGTGTAATCCGGTCTCTCTGAGAGCCAGCCGTGCTGATGGTTTATGTAGGATATACTGCAGGACCCCACGGAGCAGCGGCGCTCGGTATTTACCTCCACCTCAAAGCCGCGCCAATGAGACGCCAGCTGTAATTAAAAGCGGTGCTGCAGTCCACTGGAGTCGATATTTATTTCTCACAGCAAAGCCAGCTGGTTTCTGCAGCCCTCGTGTCCTCCGCGTCTATAAAGTGCACTCCTGCGAGGACATTTAGGGTTATGAAACGATCAGGACATCAGCCCTAAAGCCACAGGCCATTCTGACTCTTAATCAGCCTTATTGCTGCTAGTGAGGACTCCTGCCGGCTCGCGCAGAGGGCTATAGTCGTAAAAAACCATACAGAACCGATCGTAATGAGCTTTTACGTCCAAATAAACAAACCGCTGGTGGCAAAGGTTAGCGAGCCGCTAGCATAAAGCGAGCGTGTATCGGATGCATGTGGTGCAGACTCCAGGGGACATTTAGAGCCTTGTTGTTGTTGTTTTTTTTTTTTTTGTCTCTGTAGTTTATGTGTTCAGACATTTTCATTGGTTTATGTAATGGTTTTAGTGTTTAGATGATCATTTCGTTTTTGCGCTCTTGAATTCAAATCACAGATTTATATTAATGTGCTCGTTCTAATACTTTACTGTGTCTCAATGAGATAAACAGATAAAAAAAAACATGCTTTTATTTAACAAAGAAAAACCTTTCATCACTTGTTTTTTTTTCTCCTGTAGATTCTGATCAACAGCACGTCAGGTCAGGTCAGGTCAGGTCAGGTCAGGTCAGGTCAGGTCGGGTTGTACGGCGCTAACGACAGAGACAAGAGGAAAAGTCATTCCTTGTTTGGTGGTTTTTTTTTTTTTTCAGCTCCTAGACTGGTTTTCATGTGTGTGTTCACTGATCAGCCAGAACATTAAACTATAAAACATTGCGTAGTGCCACCAAAACAGCTCTGAACCCTTGAGGTGTGATTCCACAAGACCTCCGAAGGTGTGCTGTGGAGTCTGGCACCAAGAAGTAGAAGTGTAAGTTAAAACAACAACAACAACAACAACAACAACAACAACAACAACTTCCCAACAGTGTGTGACTGATAGTACTTATAGTTAGTAACCGAGGAACTCAGGATCTATCCAATGATGGAAACTTCAAAGCACTTTTGTAAGTCGCTGTGGATTAGAGGAGTATCTGCCAAAAGCCTAAATGTAAAAGCCCAAATACAAGCTGAAAGGTGGGGCCTCCATCGATCAGACATGTTTGTCCGGATGCTCAGTCGGATTGAGCTCTGGGGAATTTGGAGGCCGGATCAACAACCTTGAACTCTTTCCCTGCTAAGCCCCGTGCACAGTGGGCTGCGGTCCATTGGGTGCCTTTCTATCCTGGGCAGCATGAATGTTTTTCAGTGATTTGTGCTACACATTGGCCTTTCCGTGGGATCGGACCGGACGGGCTGGTCTTTGGTCTCCACGGCCATGGATGAGCCTTGGGTGCCCATGATCCTGTCACTGGCTGACTGTTATATAATTCATAATAAATATATTTCCATTCATCTGCTGGGGGTGTTAATGGCCGTGTTTAACAATGCATTAACTTTTCTTTATTAAGAATAAAGTACGTGTGTAAAGAGGACTTAATACGCTGTCATCGGATCTTAGATGTAACTGCCAACTTAAATGCTGTAAAAGTTATGTGAACACGAGGCACGTGGGGGTGGGGGTGGAGCTTGTGCAGTGTTACAGCAGTGCCACAGATTTAACACATCAAAGCCAAGTTTACTGTACGTCCAAGTTTTGGCCTGAAATACTCAGTGACATGTTAAACACATACATTAATTCATGAATCATTTCTCCCTGAGAAGACGAGCTGACACACAGAGTCGAATTTGATTTAAAAGGTAGTCCCCGACTTACGAACATTCGAGTTAGAAACTTTCACAGATTAGATTAGATCCCGGGATTACCTTTACCTTTAGATAAAAAAAAATAATAAAATAAAAATGGCAGATGCAAGAACCAACTCAACTCAACTCGCTAAATCAGTTAGTGTCTTTGGATGTGGACAGGATATCAGCTGTGCTTGGGAACTGTAAATATTTTAGCGTGTCCATGTGGGACCTTCACAAAACGGGAGAAACGACTCACAAGTGCACAAGCTCTGAGTATAAATAATAGCATCTGGATGTTATATTCATTCATTCATTTTTCCCCTCCTTCTCTGTTTATAAAAAAAAAAAAGTGTCTGGATTCTGATTACTGATAGTTACAGGCTGTTATCGGTTCACTGGTCAGCAGGAGGCACAAACTTTTGCACACGCTTCAATCGTGTCCAAACCAAAACACGCACTTGACATTGTTTATGTAGACTTGGCTATCTGAACTTCCACTTTCCAGTTTCCACACACACACACACACACACACACACACACACACACACACACACATCATTTTTTTCATCAGCCCAGTGAGTCCTCTTCCATTTATCACTCTGCTGTGTACCTCAGAGGTCTCGTTCATCCTGATGCTTTCCCAAAATAATCTCCTGACTCAAGACAGACTTGGGCGCAATATCGCAACACGACACACACGCAAACACACGCAAACACACAGTCTCACTTCCTGAATAAAGGTGTGAGGGAAAAAATCTGTATCACAATATACTGCAGTAAAGATTTGAGAAAATGATATATTACTACCACCATCACCTACATCTGATCTGCTAAAAGATTTTTTAAAACATTACAAACTTCTTGATTGCAGTCTAGTTCTAGAGTGTGTTGCATAAGTATTTACCCCCCAACCCATCTTTAAACATTTCCATACTTGATTGGACTTGAGATAGAATGAGCTTCAGGTACGATTACAATTATAACTCTTCGGGGAATGTTCTGGATCCTGATGTTTTTGTCTATTCTTCTGTTCAGGATCGCTTGGATGATGTAATGTAATTTTAAACTTTTTGATTTCTTCTCAACCAAACTGAAGTCTGGCTTTTTGATTATTTTGTTCCATCACATTCATCACGTTCAGGCTCTCCTCTCCAGGGTCACTTTAGTGGTAGACTGTATATATGGTGATGGTCTTGTTTAAAGGTCTCAAATCAATATCTCACATACAGAAAAAGGATTTCTAGGATCGCTTTCCCCTTGTGTTCCATCCATATCTCCCTCCACCATAACCAGTTTCACAGTGCCTGGTGTTGAAAACCATCCCCATGAGATAATGCTCCCGCCACCGTGCTTCACAGACGGGACGCGTTCTCAGGCTTCACTTAAACCTTGTGCTTTGTTCCAGGAGCAAAAATCTGGCCATTTTGGTCTTATCTCATCCTGTCGTTTGCAGATTCTCCAATTTGTCTCATCTCAAACTCTGAATTGGATATATGCAGTATATATACAGTAGGTTGCTGCTCCTCCAGCTTTGTGGAGTGTCCGAGGCTTATGGTTGTTGTGTTTTATAACTCTGAGTTACACTTTTCTGGAAGGTTATAGCGTCTGTATAAAGCTGGATATGTTTTCAGATAAACCCCAGGCTCTTCTAGGAACAGGAATATTTATACTGGAGATGGCATGACCCTTTACTCGCCCTCAGGTTCATGCTGTTCCTTGGTTGCAGTGGTAGCTCAGTGGTTAAGACGTTGGCCTTCTGATTGGAAGATTGTGAGTTCAAACCCCAGCACGACCAAGCTTCCGCTGCTGGGCCTTGAGCGAGGTCATTAACCCTCATAACTGCTTAGTAGGAACGAGATCACTGTAGGTTGCTCTGGATCTGGGCGTCTAAATGTAAATCCTTATATCCGTTCAGATAATCATGTGACTTCTGATGGGACAGGAGTTTTCTAAGAAATTACACAATAAATAGCTAAGTGAATTTTATTGCCTTTCCACATACACCGATCAGCTGGAACGTGAAAGAAGAAGAAGCAAGAAAAACTGCCAAGTGTAAGGATCAGAGTGACTAAACTCAGGAAAAGGACCAAAGTGCGATGTCTAGACGACTGGGTCAGAGCACCTCCACCGCAGCAGGTCTTGAGTGGTGCTCCCAGGATGCACTAATTAGCACCTACGGTACCAGAAGTGTTTCAAAAGAACAACCAGTGAACCTGTCATGGGCACCCAAGGCTCATTAATGCCTCGACTCACAACATACAGCACTTAAAGTATCTCCTGTTTCTAGATACCGCGGCACACCTTCAGAGCTCTTGTGGAGTCCAGGCCTCGGTGATTTTACTCGATTTTACTTTTCTTGTCCTGTATTCGCCCTGCATGGTGACGTCCTGTATTTCCCTGCTGTTATCACTCGCTGCCAGGCGGTGCGTATCAGTTTCCATGGGTTTTCTGGTCTCATGGCAACAAACGTTCAGCTCAGTGCTTTTGGGAGTTCAGACTAAATCGTTAATTATTCACTTGTGGTTTGAGGATCCGAGGGAGCTCTGCACAAGAAAGCCAAGGATCTAAAAGATGTTATTTTCATCCCAAAGCTGTGATTCATTCATTTATTTTAATTTCTTCCACAGTACGCACTTTATCGTGGTCAGGGTCACGCTGGATCTGGAGTGTATCCTGGGAGTAGACTGGGTGTGAGGCAGGAATACACCTCGATGGGACGCCAAAGCTCCACACACACACACAGATGAAATGAACATTAACATTTTTTACTATATTTTTCCAGATTATTTATTTTATTTATTTCCAAACAATTACCTAACTTAAGATAACACCTAACACATAACATATAGTATACACTAACATATAGTAATTGACATTTTACATGTCGTAAACAGCTTTTTATTTTCTTGTGTGTTTTTCTTCAACATGACTTTTTACAATTTACACCTACAGTATGATTTTTTTTTTTTTTGCATTTTAATGCATTTATTTTCTCCTTACAAGTTTCATCTGCATTTTATTTTTCACCAGATTCATTTATTTTTGTAGCTGTCATTTTTTCTTAATTCATTTTAATTCAGTTAATTTTTACACACCTTTTTATTACAAACGATTTAAATATTTTCACCTGACATTTTTTAAAGGTTGAGAAATACAAATTTGGGGTGAAGTGAACAACTTGGCTCGGATGAGCTGGAGCTCAGGTTAAGTTAGAGCTCAGGTTAGCCAAGTTCAGGTGAGTCCGAGTTTGGATGAGTCAAAGCTCAGGTGCATCAGACTGGACTGAAGCTGCAATGGGCCATAAACGTGCTCTCTGCATCTGTATCTGTCATTTTCTCCACTGTTCCTAGAACAGGATCTCTTTCAGGACCTCTGTGGTTCTCCTTCAGGTGGGTGTGTCCAGGTTTACAGAACCTGATGATATCACACACTGTGGAAATGTCTATGAAGAATGAACAGCTTCAGTCGCTCTAGGAACCAGAAACCCCGATGACTAAAGCTACAGCACTTCCTGTTTGTTTATTAATCACCCAAACAACAGTTTTTTTTTATTGTGTGTGTGTGTGTGTGTGTGTGTGTGTGTGTGCGCGCCTCCTCACTACTTATTCAGATGCAGCATGAAATGATTAGTCAGGCAAGCTCGTGCTCTCATCAGCCCACACACACCACATGGAAATGTTAGCAAACATGCTGATGATTAGCCATTAGCGAAATAGCAGCTGTGTTTATGACAGGATGCTGTTAGCCATCAGCACACACATACACACACACTCACACACACACACACACATACACACACGCATTTTTTAAATGTATCATGATGAGAAATATTAATCAGGATGTTCATATTTTATTTTGATGGAATTTAGAAACAAATTTTACAAGAACGCAGGGAACTTTTGAGGAATCGTCAGTGAACCACACATCCTGCTGTCAAACACATCATTCACTAACACACACCCACTCACACACATGCTCATGATTTATTATTTTATTTACATTTATTAATTTAGCAGATGTGGCTATGCTAACCCTTCAATAACATTCTGTCAACAAGCATTCACACACAAACCCTCAAGTTGAATATTTAATTACATTCTATTTCATCTCACAGCTTGCACACTTTCTTTTGGTCAGTTGAAACACAGAGTCCTTCTCCTGGTCATGGTGGAGCTGAGAAACCTTCTCAGCGCAGCTCTGTAGGAAGCTTTGGTTTTTTTGCTTCCTGGCCCTGCAGCACTGGTTTAGAAGCTCAGAGTTGCCACACAGCCAAAAACACAGCTTCCTATTGGTTAACATGACAGATACAGTGTCTCTGATTGGGCAGCAAGTCAGATACAGTGCCTCTAATTGGGTAGCCAGTCAGGTACAGTGCGTCAAATTGGGTAGGCAGTCAGATACAGTGCCTCTAATTGCGTAGCCAGTCAGGTCCAATGCCTCTAATTGGGTAGCCAGTCGGGTACAGTGCCTCAAATTGGGCAGCCAGTCAGATACAGTGCCTCTAATTGCATAGCCAGTCAGGTCCAATGCCTCTAATTGGGTAGCCAGTCAGATACAGTGCCTCAAATTGGGTAGCCAGTCAGATACAGTGTCTCAAATTGGGCAGCCAGTCAGATACAGTGTCTCAAATTGGGCAGCCAGTCAGATACAGTGCCCAAGTGCCCAGTGGAGAGAGTGGACAGCTTCCGTTACCTCGGTGTACACATCACGCAGGACCTGTCTTGGTCCTGTCACATCAACACCGTGGTGAAGAAGGACCGGCAGCGTCTCTACCACCTCAGACGCCTGAGAGACTTCAGACTGCCCTCCAAGGTGCTCAGGAACTTCTACTCCTGCACCATAGAGAGCATCCTGACGGGAAACATCACGACCTGGTTCGGGAACAGCACCATGCAGGACAGACGAACTCTTCAGAGGGTGGTGCGATCAGCTGAGCGCATCATCCACACCGAGCTCCCTGACCTGCACTCGATCTACAGCAAGCGGTGCTGGACCAAGGCCAGGAAGATCATGAAGGACCTCAGTCACCCCAGCAATGGACTGTTCTCTCTGTTGAGGTCAGGAAAGCGATTCCGCTCCCTGAAGGCCAATACAGAGAGACTGAGGAGGAGCTTCTTCCCGCAGGCGATACGGTCTCTTAATCAGTACAACACACAGTACTGATTTTGCACATCCACACATGCTTCTGCACTCACTCTGGACACTCTGGACATTCAGGACATTCGCTCACTAGTCCTCACTGCACACCTGCTCACTCATGGGCATTATGCACATAAGTCACTTTAAATATGCACACAAGCCACTTTAACATGTCACTTTACTGCATATTTGCACACCCCTGGACATTCCGTTCCTTTTGTTCACCCCATTTCAATATTTTTATTTTCTACTTGTACAATTACAATTTTTCATTGCAATATTTTCCATTTGTACACTTAATGTATAGTATAATATATAGTCTTTACTTACTTACATTTTATATTCTTACATTTTACATTTTATATTCTATATTTTATATTTTATTTTATTTTATTCTCTTAGGTCAGGGCAGTTGCCTAAGCATTTCACTGCATATCGTACTGTGTAGGATTGTGTATGTGACAAATAAAATTTGAATTTGAATTTGAGTGCCTCTAACTGAGTAGCCAGTCAGATACAGTGACTCTAATTGCGTACCCAGTCAGGTCCAATGCCTCAAATTGGGTAGCCAGTCAGATACAGTGACTTTAATTGGGCAGCCAGTCAGATACAGTGCCTCTAATTGGGTAGCCAGTCGGGTACAGTGACTCAAATTGGGTAGCCAGTCAGATACAGTGGCTCTGTTTGGGCAACAAACCGCATTCAATCCATTCAAATCTCTGATTTGTTGACAGACTAAACCCCAGCCATTGGCTAGTGGAGACTAACAACAATAACTGGAAAGTAGATGGAAAAAATAGATAAAAAGACATCACATTTATTTTTCACTTCCCTGACCAGAACCAAAAGCTCAAATTTTAAACACACATAAGATTAAAGTAAAATACTTTATAACTCACTTTATGTATTATATATACAGGGTGGGCCATTTATATGGATACACCTAAATAAAAAGGGAATGGTGGGTGATACTAACGTCCTGTTTGTGGCACATTAGTATATTCAATTCAATTCAATTCAATTTTATTTCTATAGCGCTTTTAACAATGGTCATTGTCTCAAAGCAGCTTCACAGAAATGAAAAGAAAATGAAAAGAAGACTTATGGAAATGTATATATGTGTAAGAAAAATGTGTCTAGATAATGAGATTGTCCCTGATGAGCAAGCCAAGGGTGACGGCGACAGTGGCAAGGAAAAACTCCCTGAGATGGCAATAGGAAGAAACCTTGAGAGGAACCAGACTCAACAGGGAACCCATCCTCATCTGGGTGATAACGGATAACAGAAATTGTAGAACATCATGTGTGTTATGCAGATGAAAGTTCGATATAACAGAAGTTATTTAAATTAACACAAAGTCCGGTTCAGCTCAGGGATGAGTCAGCAGGTGCAGAGGCCAGATGGGGGTCTGGATCACTGGGAGCTCAGGAGCAGCATGTGTAGATCCAAACCAACATGAAGAAGAATCCAGCTGGAGCAGGTCCTTCTCTGGATGCCTCAGGAACCTCGCAGGGTCGGCCTCTGTCTACTGAAGCTGGCACAATCTCCAGATGCCTCGGGATGGGTGGAAAAATAAAGAGCAGGTGAAAAGAATTAGCATGGTTGCCATTCAGGATAGATGTACTGGAGTATGAGGTAAAGAAATTAATTATGTGTATGCCAGATTAAAGAGATGCGTCTTGAGTCTACTTTTAAATTGGGAAACTGTGTCTGAGCCCCGAACACTGTCAGGAAGGCTATTCCAAAGCTTTGGAGCTAAATATGAAAATGCCCTACCTCCTTGTGTAGATTTTGATATTCTGGGAACTACCAGTAGTCCGGAGTTTTCTGATCTTAAGGAGCGTGGTGGATTGTAACGTATCAGAAGACTGGTTAGGTATGTGGGAGCTAGACCGTTTAGAGCCTTGTAAGTAAGTAATGCTATTTTGTAATTAATTCTAAACTGAACAGGTAGCCAGTGCAGGGATGATAATATTGGGGTTATATGATCATATTTTCTGGATCTAGTGAGAACCCTGGCGGCTGCATTTTGGACTAACTGTAGCTTGTTAATTGAGGATGCAGGACAGCCACCCAGTATATGTGAGGGGGCAAACTTTTCAAGATGGGTGGTGACCATGGTGGCCATTTAGAAGTCGGCCATCTTGGATACAACTTTAGTTTTTTCAATAGGAAGAGGGTCATGTGACACATCAAACTTATTGGGAATTTCACAAGAAAAACAATGGTGTGCTTGGTTTTAACGTAACTTTATTCTTTCATGAGTTATTTACAAGTTACTGACTACTTATAAAATGTGTTCAATGTGCTGCCCATTGTGATGGATTGTCAATGCAACCCTCTTCTCCCACTCCTCACACACTGATAGCAACACCGCAGGAGAAATGCCAGCACAGGCTTCCAGTATCCGTAGTTTCAGGGCCTGCACTCTCTGCAATCTCGTATCTTCACACCATAGACAATTGCCTTCAGATGACCCCAAAGATAAAAGTCTAAGGGGGTCAGATCGGGAGACCTTGGGGGCCATTCAACTGGCCCACGACGACCAATCCACTTTTCAGGAAACCGTTCATCTAGGAATGCTCGGACCCGACACCCATAATGTGGTGGTGCACCATCTTGCTGGAAAAACTCAGGGAACGTGCCAGCTTCAGTGCATAAAGAGGGAAACACATCATCATGTAGCAATTTCAAATATCCAGTGGCCTTGAGGTTTCCATTGATGAAGATTTGTACCCCATATACCACACCATACCATCACTTTTTTGTTCCAACAGTCTTGGAGGGATCTATCCAATGTGGGTTAGTGTCAGACCAATAGCGGTGGTTTTGTTTGTTAACTTCACCATTCACATAAAAGTTTGCCTCATCACTGAACAAAATCTTCTGCGTGAACTGAGGGTCCTGTTCCAATTTTTGTTTTGCCCATTCTGCAGATTGAGTGTGCCGATCTGGGTCATCCTCGTTGAGATGCTGCAGTAGCTGGAGTTTGTAAGGGTGCCATTTGTGAGTAGCTAATATCCGCCAAAGGGATGTTCGACTAATGCCACACTCCAGTGACATGCAGCGAGTGCTGCGCTGTGGGCTCTTGCTGAATGAAGCTAGGACAGCCACTGATGTTTGTTCATTAGTGACAGTTTTCATGCGTCCACATTTTGGCAAATCCAACACTGAACCAGTTTCACGAAACTTAGCAAGCAGTTTGCTAACTGTAGCATGGGAGACGGGTGGTCTCGTAGGGTGTCTTGCATTGAAATCTGCTGCAATGACCCGGTTACTGCGTTCACCAGATATCAACACAATTCCGATCCGCTCATCACGTGTTTAACCTTTTCGACATGTCAATGGATGTGAACAAAGAGAAACTTGTAAATAACTCATGAAAGAATAAAGTTACGTTAAAACCAAGCACACCATTGTTTTTCTTGTGAAATTCCCAATAGGTTTGATGTGTCACATGACCCTCTTCCTATTGAAAAAACAAAAGTTGGATCCAAGATGGCCGACTTCCAAATGGCCACCATGGTCACCACCCATCTTGAAAAGTTTGCCCCCTCACATATACTAATGTGCCACAAACAGGACGTTAATATCACCAACCATTCCCATTTTATTAAGGTGTATCCATATAAATGGCCCACCCTGTACAATAGCATTAAATTAACCCAACCACCTACTGTAGATAAACTTAGCATAAACAGTATAGAATTAATTGAATTAAATAAACATGTCTTAATTTTTCAGACAAAAAGATTTTCAAGATTAAAAATGTTATATTATTCAAACAGAACCCTGTTTATGATCAAATTTGCTATAGTTTATTGGAATTTTATTATTTTTAATTCTTTGGCATGTTTTGAGTTAACTAGTATTTACTAGAATAAGTAGGTCACAATCGTCCGAATAGTGAGTGGGAAAAAAGTATTTTGTGTATTGCTCATTTTACAATGTTTATTTTATTTAATTAGCTATTTGCTTTTCTTTCTTCTTCATAGCCTCTAAGTGCATTACCAAGGGCAGTGTTTTCCGAAATACTTTTTAAAATAAAGAAATAAACAAAAACTAACCAAAATGTGTGTGTGTGTGTGTGTGTGTGTGTGTGTGTGTGTGCGCGTGTGTGTGTGTGTGTGTGAGTGAGTGAGAGAGAAAGTAATTAATAAATAAATGAGTAATATAATGCTACATTAGTTTTAAACGCATTTGTTGAAACATGAATAAGGTGTAAATCTTTTCTGTAGTTGAGATCTCATAACCTGGACACGGCTTCCTCCGGAGACTTTGACGGATTCTGAGGAAATCTGAGCATTTTCACACATCTTACACGTTTTCCCACTTTTCCAGTGGAGATGAGTTTCTCTCCTGTGATCCGTGATAACTTTTAACAGCTGACGTTATCTCGCAGCTGCAGACATGCGGCATGTAAATACAGCTTTATTAAAGATGGTTATCGCAGGGACCATGTGTGTGTGTGAGAGAGAGTATGTGTACGCATGTGTGTGAGTGAGTGAGTGTCCTGTATTCACAGTGACCTGATGCAGATTTGTGGAAAACCTTCAAGATCTGTGATGACTTTTTATTGGAAATATAGCTTCTTTTTTTTTTTAATGTTGTAAATGATTATGATAAATCATTATGTATAAAAAAAAAGAACCAAAACTCTCAATGCTGTGGTTTATAAATGCATTACTGTGTGATGTTTCATAGAAATTCTGATTGAGGTTTTATATACGTACACTCTACAGGTATGTCTGCAGTGAGCAGCTGCTAAATGAAGGTAGCTACAGTAGCTTAAACTAGACGTTCTACAAACACCTCAGATGCTCAGAGCAGTCTACTGGATAACCTCAACTATAAAACACCTGGGTAATTATACAAATTTCCTGGGTTTAAAAAAAAAAAAAAAAAAAAAATCTAAACGCACTTGGTAGATGAAATACAGAAAATGATATTAAAGTGAAAGATCATGAGTCCGAATCTTACTCAGTTAAATGTGGGAAAAATACATTTGTAAAATGTGCTCGATATTAAAACGTTTTAATGGTAGGTTGCAAAGTTTGACAATGGGTAGCAATTTTCGACTCTACAGTAGGAACCAATTTAGTTAATGATCGATAAATACTTTCAGTTTCAGTGGTGGCTCAGTGTGTTAAGGCTCCGAGTTACTGATTGGAAGGTCTTTTTTTTTAGTGTGTAAAAATCAATGGAATTAATACGCTGTCCAGAAAAATGAAATCTGGTGAAAACAGTGAAACTTGTAAGGTGAAAATAAATGCATTAAATATGCAGAAAATCTATTTAAATTGTAAATTGTAAAAAAAAAAAAAAAAAAAAAATCATGTTGAAGAAAGTCACGCGAGAAAATAAAATGTTGTGTACAAAGTAAAATGTGAATTACATTTTGTGTTATCTAAAGTAGGCAATTGTGCACAAAAAAAAATCTAGTCAGAAGACACAGGGAAATACAGAAATACATAGTAAGTTACTAGTCCTCTGCTAACAACAACAACAACAAAAAGTACTATAAACATCCATCACAAGGAATAATAATTTAATTTTTTTTTTAATTATAAAAATAAAAGACATGAATGAATAATGCTAATAAGTGACATCAAGTGAAATGCAAATGTAACCTTTTGTTATTTGCAATTGCCTTTATGATAATGTGGCAAATAGTAATAATAATGGCAAAGAACAGTAGGTACAGTATCAAGTTTTGACGTGCGCAAAACAGCTTTGTAGGACATTTTAATAAGTAACATGTTTCCAAATAAATAAAAACTTTTTAAAATTTTTATTATTTGACATTTACTTAGCTGTTTCTAACTGGTGCTGCTGTTTCTCTAACACAGTTACAGGAATGCTGAAATTCAGACACCACCCTCTGATTGCAGCATCAATCAGTAATAAAATACTGAGGCATAATACTGTTGAAAAAAAATAAAACCCGTAAATAAAACTTGTATTCATATGCATTTCTTATCTGTCAAGCTCTGTAGATAACGGCTTTAAGATCCATGTTATTAATCTGTTTGGTTTCATTTAGTTTAGGATGAGTGGTCTCAGGTGGAGCAGTCAATGCTCTTCACAGGTTCATTATTATTCTGGAGGTCTCTGCGGCGTGCGAGTCGCTGTGTCGGCGTAAGGAGCCGTGTCTAATGCGATATCGCAGCTCCTCTGCCCTGCAGCTCTGTGTTCTAATGAAGCAGTTCACATTATTCAAAAGCTGCTCCTGTTCTCCTCCAGCTGTTTGTCAGGACCGGACAGGAACATGATAGTCAGGCTTTTTTTTTGGGTATAATTTCATGGTGGAATGAAGCGTGTGGAGGCTGCTGAAGAAAGCGAGTGCAGGCTGTACGGTGTTCCTGAGGTGTATTGACCCACAGCGGTGTTGGGAAATGACCAGCTGTGCTGTAAAAGCCCGAACACCACCGCGTGACCTGTGTTTCACGGCCCATTGGCTGTGCTCCTGATAGACATGACCACAAAGTCTGAACCACAGTGTGTGTGTGTGTGTGTGTGTGTGTGTGTGTGTGTGTGTGTGTGTGTGTGTGTGTGTGTGTGTGTGTGTGTGTGTGTGTCCATTAAACACAGAAAAGAATGACAAATATAGCACACAAAATGTGACGGCACTACAGGAATTTAATTAACCTGGGGGAGTTACCTCCCTGAATTATTGATTATTTTCTCTCCCTTGATTATTTTTCTATAACTGCATGAAACTGTTAATAAAATGAATAGTCTTTTAGAATAAAAAAATTAATAAAAATTTTAAGTTTATGTTTCAGAAAATGTACCCCTCTTCACAAAGTCAAAGTCTATAAACGTTTGGTCTATATTTTTGAGAGTTCGCTTTCATTGGAAAGAATTTACTTTATTTTCCACACAGTGTTTTTCTGATTTTCCTTCCCTGTGAAAATTTGTATTGTGAAAAATAATTATGTAAATAAGTTGATGGGTTAAAAAAAAAAAAAAAAACAGCACTGACTTATTTGTTTTTACCAACAACAAAAAAATGCCTACTGTACCTATTTTTGAGCAAAAAAAAAAAAAAATGCTTTTCCTTGTTTTCTGTCTGACATTCGAGACAGGTTATATTTTCCATGCTACTAAGTTTGCAAGTGTGCTTCCCTGCCCTCTGATAGAAATGATATTAATCTTCCTTATCTTGTCACAAACTCCTGGCACCATCACCCCTCAGCCATGCCCACCCCCAAAACAACTCTTACGAAAAAACAAACAAAAAAAAGTCTTACCACTTTCATATTCTTTCATTGGTGCTTTCAAAAAAAGACCTGCATAAATTATGCAAATATATTAAAATCATAAAATATATCAAAACATAAAACATGTGGCTTTTGACCTTTACCAGCACAGAAAGCAAAAAAGCAAAAAAAAAAAAAAAAAAAGAAAAGAAAACTTTTTGTTTGTTATTTGGTTATTTTTTTACAAATCGGAGAATATGCCTCTTCCAAATGGTTGAGATGTCCCTTCTTGGTAAAATATGAATACTGTATATTTACAAATGCCAAAACAAAACAAACAAACAAACAAACAAACAAAAATCCACATTATTTCTTTATTTAGATCCACTTTTATTTGTTGTGGCAACAACAAAATGATTAAAAAGGCAAACTGTAAAACATACTACATGCAGCATTATGTAGTGTACCTATTATTATAAAATAATTTTTTTTTTACCACAGCTTACTTCAACCAAGTGGTTGAAATGACTCAATTAAGTTAAGTTCAGCAGATATTTAAAAATAGCAGAGTGACTCAAAAAGCGGAGGTTTTTTTCAACGCTAGTCCCAGAGGACCACTGCCCTGCATATTTTTATGTTTTCTCAGCTTTCAGCACACCTGATTCACTTTCATTTCTCTTAATTGAATATATATATATATATATATATATATATTAGACTATATAAAAATAAATTCTATTAACTGCCATAATTATAAAATTCTTTTAATCTTTCTAACAAGCAGAGGGTTAAAGATGTGATTCTACACAATCAAGCATTACACAAACTTTACTTCACTGGTTCTCCACTCCAGTCCAGAAGGAGCAGCTGCTCTGATTATTTTTGTGTTGTTTCTCCTCTACCACACACACTTCAATTAAGAGAACTGACAGTGAATCAGGTGTGCTGAAATATATATTATATATATTTCTAAATATTACATATAAAATATATGCTTGTGCTAAAGTGTAGTTTTTGTGTAAACCTCAGGGAAACGCTTTTATGCTCAAGCTGTATGACTGAATATAAATGATTATTTTACCAGGAACAGTTTCCAGGAACACCTTAATCGATATAAATAAGATACATTTTTCAGAAATGACAATTTGTTTGCATTTATTTAATATATTTCATACAACTGTCAAAATTTCAAGACCTATTTCTGGTTAAAGTGATTTTTTGTTGTTGTTGTTGTTGTTGTTGTTAGAAATAAGATAAATAGTTTCTCCTACTCTTTTTTTTATTTTATTTTTTTACGAAGCATGGTAATAATTCCTGGAGGAGAGTGTAATTTTGTCAGGATCGAGTTGCAGTCTCTTCGTGTCTGAATTGATTTCGTTGCATCACGTTACATCAGAAAGCAGGTCAGCCAACTTGGCTCCGTGACCGACGATGTAAACACGGAGAAGGGACAAACATGAGAAGGAGTCGATACGGCCGGCTCGATAACGTCTCGCAGCAGCAGGAGGACTCGCCGTGAGAAACTGGAAATAGGCGGCGCTGCAGGAGACGGAGAGCTTCGAGTCTCAGCAGAGAACAGCTCCGTTCAAACATTTGGAATTTTTATTTTCTGTTTAAATACATCTAGATTTCAGAATGTGAGCTGGACATTAGCAAGTAGAGAGTTCTGCCTCTGGTCAGGTTAGCACTCTGTACATAGAGTTCTAGATAAAAACCTTACAGATTCCTAAAAGAACCATTCTGGGTCAGGGTTCTAGTTAGAAACTTTACAGGTTCTTTACAAGGAACGAACAAATAAAACCCTCGTAGATTTGTAGATAAACAGATTCCACCTGAGAGAGACCGGAGATCCCACATTGGGAAAAATTGACAGTAATAAACATTCATGTAGTGTTCAACTGTAAGTGGCGGCACGGTGGCTTAGCGGTTAGCACTGTTGTCTTGCACTTTCAGGGTCTGGGTTCAAGTCCCACAGCCTTATCTTACTGTACATTATATCACATAAATTGAGTGCAAAAAGAAAAGAAGAAGAAAAAAAAAAAAGCACTGACTGTCCCAGACTTCATGTCTGTGTTTATTAATCGCGCACGAATAATTTAAAATGGAACCTCGAATTGCGAGTAACTCGGTTTATGAGTGTTCTGCAAGACGAGCAAAGATTTTTAATACATTTTGACTTGAAAAACGAGCATTCTACCACAGTCATAATACTGGGAATAAACACAATGGTCACGATTGGCCTCCACGGTCCCAAGATGGACTACCGAGGTTCCTAGATGGATGGACGGAGCATCCTACTGTAAATAGAACCTTTAGAGGGATAAGAAACTTTTTAACCATCCCCACTCTTTTCCATCTGTAAGCCCTCTATCAGGCCTTGACCAGAAGAGAGCCAGGTTCCTCTTTGTGTGTATCTCTGAATCTTACTTGTACCATTTTAAAGCACTTTGTGCACGACTGAATTAGACGTTTCTCCTCTAAACACCACCACATTTCCCGCATTAAATCCTGTCATACTCTCAGAACCTCGTTAGTGAGCTCGAACCCTCCATAACGACACAAAATCATTTTCACTCAGTTTAAATTTCCATAAATCGCACCTTTACTGTGATCCTCCCTGACATCTGGTTCTCTGTAATGGTGTGAGGAGGAGGAGGTGGAGGAGGAGGAGGAGGAGGAGGAGCATGGTGTGTTTTCATTTCTGCTATGATGCATGGTTAATAAAGCACAATCCTTTATAAACAGCTCACACAGGAAGATGCTGTAACACTAAAATAAGTGTTTTGATCTCGAATTCTGGATTCTGATTAGTCAGAAATGTTGATCATTTTTCTCCACACATTTATAAACGATGCCTTCGTCACGCCGCGGAGCCGTGATGGGATTCCTGAGGGAATAATGTTCGCGTAATCCTGTGCATTCCTGTTCGCCGTTACAGGAAGTGACACGACGTGAAATTGTCCGTGTCGTGTCCTTATTTACCATCAGAAGCTAAGCAGGGCCGTGTAATGACAACGCTCGAGACACAACACAAGAAATCGATGCTTCCTCTCTCCTGTCCACACCAACAAAGCTTATTAGTGTTGATGCTCTATAAATCCCTCCACACTCCACTTTTTAATTTCCTGCTCCAGTGCACAGAACACGTCAGCAAAAAGTTGCCCTAAATATCCTCGTACTGTAAAGAAGAAGAAAAAAAAAAGTGTGGAACTTTAGCTGGAACAGGAACTGACTAGAAATGCTTTCTTTTTCATTCCAAGTCTACTGAATGTTTTTTTTTTCTTCCTTTTTTAATGCATAAATGATGGTGTGATTAAAACTCTAAAGGCTAAAGAAGATAAGATTAGCACTGATCGTTACTGAGCCTCTCTCCTTAAACACAGGACTACAGTATTTTTGGGTGTTTCTGTTTTTTTTTTTCTTTCTGGTACCTAAAAACACACGTTGTACCAAGGAAACAGTTTCGGAAACGGTTCAGACAGTTCAAATGAGGGCTTTGACTGCAAAATGAGATATCTCCATTCTTTTTTTGATTTTGAGAAAAATAAGTCTAGTTTTTAAATGAGGCAGGAAGTATTACAACCTGATAAAGGGTTTTTTAGTGCTTGGTTTCTCTGAGTCACAAATTGATTTGGTTATGCAAGTGTGAATTTTACATGATTTAGCAAGATGCTACAAATCCACCTCCCACAGTTTTGTCACAATGGATAAATCAGTCTAAATAAGGAGGAGTTTTTTTTTGTTTTTTTACGTTGCAATTTAGTATCAATAATGTGTTGGTTGCGTTTTTAATGAAAAATATAGCTTTGATTGTGATTTTCTAGTGAGTCACGGTCAGCAAACCGGAGTAAGGACAAAAGGTGTTGAGTTTTTTTAAAAACACAAAACCTTTCATTACAAGGTTTTACTTTGTTTCCATTTTTTCTCAATAAATTAACTGCATTTGTATCCACCTTGGTGGTGTAGTGGTTAGCACTGTCACCTAGCACCTTCAGGGTGCGGGTTCGATTCCCATCTTAGGTCTGTGTGAATGGAGTTTGCATGTTCTCCCCGTGCTTGGTGGGTTTCCTACACAGTCCCAAGACCTGCAGTTTAGGCTAATTGGTGTAATTGCCCATAGTGTGTGTGTGTGTGTGTGTTTGTGAGCCCTGCAATGGATTGACAACCCATCCAGGGTGTACCCCATCTTGTGCCATAAAATCTCTTGGGATAGGATCCAGGCCCCCTGAAACCCCCCGTATACAGTCTTTCTGTCGTAGCTTCCCCAGCAGTCATGGACTTCTATTATAAAGCTATGTTGTCAAGGGTTCGGGTTACGACCTGAAACTGGTAGAGGACGAGGTGATAAACTTAACTTTTTATATTGGTTTTAATGTTAATGTTAAACTCTATTTTCTTGGCTTTAACATTCTGCAAAAGTCCATCGAATTCATTTAATCTGTTCCCTGGCAGAGGTTATATTTCCCAGCAGTTTTCACTTCACTAATCAGGTACAGTTCCAGGGAGAAACATGGCGTCATGGCTCTGTACGGATGTGTCATGTTTTAATACTGTATGTTGCAATGCAGTCATTTACCATCACGTTTTGCCAAAAAATCTTGCAAATTTAAGTTTTTAAAAGACAGATGTTTGGTGGGTTTGAGATTAGAAGTTTTTGTTATTGACAAAACTGAGGAAAATGTTTGAGTGAGAGAAAGTCAGAAACTGTCGTTTGTCTCATTTTGCAGTGAAACCTTGCAAATGGAGCATGATGTCAAATTTCTATTCCAAATGGGAGGCAAAGGTGGATACAAATGCGGTTAATCTATCGAGTAAAGTGGAAACAAACAAATAAAAACATAAAAATGAGCCATTAAGAGCCATGAACATGAACTGTGGATATGAAGCAGAGAGCGTACACACACACTCCGCACACAGAAATAACGCAGATACAACTAAAGCTCAAGAAACGATGCTTATAATTGCTCCAAAAACCTCTAACGAGACGCAGGTGGGGCTGATTAATGAGACGCTGCACATGCAGGGGCTGATGGGAAGTGAAGTTCTGCACCTTTTTCTTTTTGAAGCTACCGTGACAGTTTACTTTATTTAGTATTATTTAACAATCAGAGCACAAGTGTGCAGGATCACATAAACAACATACAGTATTTATAGGAGTGATTCTGTACCCTGGGTCTCTGGACTGTATTTACAGAACAATTCTATCATGTCCACTCTGAACACAAAGGGGAGGAAGGGAACGAAACAGAAACATTTATTTTTGATGTTCGTTCATTTTTTATTTTTTTTTTTGCCTTAACAGTTCACATAGTGTTTCTATATGTCTCATTTTTATTGTTTAGATAAATAAATTAATTCATACACATACATAAATAATAAATAATCTCCAGATCACTTCAGAACATTTTTTATAATTTAGGCTCATCATAATCATTCCTTATTTGAACTTTTTAAATAATATATATATTTATGACAAATTTATCATACAAGGATACAGTATGTGATTTTGCCTTCATTCAAAAATGAGAACAAAATTTCGGATAATTTTAGACATTTTCTGGCAAATATAATTTTTTTATTTAGACCAATTTTAAATACTTGTTGTTCATAAACTCACAGCATTTCCACACACATGCAATTCTTTTACATTTTTTACAAGTAATATATAGAAGCAAAAACAAAAAAATATACATGTTTGAACATGAAATATAAAATGTTCTAGCTAAACAAACAGTACTAAGGTCTGTAAACAGGCTATAATAAATAGTCTTATATTTGTTTTTGTAAATAATAAAAGACAATTGATTAGAAATTACATACTGTCTGAATGTGCATGTGCTTCCACTATAAGGGGTCTTGATGTATAAGAGCAGCTGCTGAATAACAAAGTGTAAAGGTCAGTGGAATCTTTTTTTTTTTAATCTACATATATAATGTTAAAAAGTTTCAGCTTCTTGGTTTGTCGTGTCTCTGATCTGATACGTGACATTAAATAACAGCGCGTTGGTCTTTCACTCAATGACTCTGTCAATCATGCAATGCAGGAATCATTAGCCTTACACTGAAAAGGGCACCACACACACACACACACACACACACACACCTACTTCTACATCTACTTTGTATAAAGGTCAGTGAAAATAGTTTTCCCGGGGCAGGGGCAGATGAGTGTCTTACGCCTCTGAGTTACTGATCAGAAGGTTAAGGGTTCAAGCCCTCGCTCCACCAAGATGCCACTTGAGCAAGGCGTTTAACCCTGTTTGCTCAGACCCAAGCTAACACACTGAGATACGCGAAGAAAAGAATTTCACTGTGCAGTAACGTATACGTGACAAATAAAGGCTTCTTCGTCATCATCTTCTTCTTCTTCAAAAGCACAAAGGTTTAAACACTTTAATTTGCTCCTAATACACAGATATTTAAACAGTATAGCGCCCCATGTTGACAAACACACCGAATCATCGTGTTGTTTTTATGTGTTATATGTTATAGGGCTTTTAAATCTTGAAATACATGAGACCGAGCGCTTTAAACCCTCACACAGAATTAAAAAGAGAATTCTATCTTAATTTCAGCTGTCTAAAAGCATTGCTAATATTGCTAAAGGCTAATAGTAACAACATGGGCTGACCAAGCTAACCACCTAGCTAACTGCTAATAAGCTAACACGTGGATCTGATGGAATTTCAGCTTCATAGCTGCTTTATATCCTCCTGCTCACAATTTCAGGTTGTTTTAGGAAAAGCTTTGTGATTAGTGACGTCATAAACTCTTATATTAAGCTCCTAAACATGATGTCAGAAATTACGTTTAAATGTAAACGTAGCAACAATTCACAATTCACTCTTTTCATCACAGTTATTTAATAATACATCATGTTTCTGAGCTCTGAGCTCTGATTCGCTGTTCTCTTCCTTTATCAGCCGGCTCCTGTTATTTATATTTCATCACAGCAGTTCATACTTCATAATAAATGCATCAAAAATCCAGGATCAGGATCAGGATCACGGGGGGGGGGGGGTCAAAAATAAAGGGGCTAATCCAGGCGATTACATCGCTCGTTCCATGGCTGCGGCACAAATCCGGCTTTTAAATCCTCATTTAATCTGTGTTTGGTGTTAAAGTTGTGTTTATTCATCAGGGTGTAACGAGTGTGTGCGACGGAAGCCGACCCATCCGAACCCGGACACGCCTCGACTGATCCTCACATGAGGAAGAGCGTGAAGACTGAAGAAGCCCGAGGTTTTATTCTCAGCTTTATATTTCAGTGTTGTTTCCGATTGAGTAACGAGAGCGAGGTGGGTAAATAAATAAATAAATAAATAAACAAACAACCAATCCAATAAAAGGTCAAATTAGATAAATAGCAATATAGCACAACGTCTAGACGTCTAGCCGTCTACACATGTGCACGACGGCTCAAGCAGAGCATGTTTGCTAGACACTGTAGGACAACATCGTTTTGCATCCCTGATAACATATTTGTCCCTAATTTTACATGAAGGAAATCCGAATGACCTAAATTGTGACCTGAAGGGGGCGCTGTCTTACAATACACTTCAAATGCTTAATGATAGCTGGAGGTAGCTGATGGCCAAGTCAGTCACCTGCTCTCAACACAACGGAGCATGCTTTTCACTGAAGACAAGACTGAAGGCAGAAACACCCACAAACTTTATGTTTGTAGTTATGTTAGTTTGTTCTGTTAATTATGAGCCACTAAAATGTGGTGTGTGTGTGTGTGTGTGTGTGTGTGTGTGTGTGTGTGTGTGTGTATATAAAAATGGCTGTAATCCCTGAACGGTTAATGCCACACTTTTGTCAAAACCTTGGAATTAAAGCTCAAAGTCTTGAAAGTGTTTCATTTGACATTGACGTGACATTGTTTGTGTTAGCCTGATAATAAATGATATCTGCTGTATATACATGAAATAAACTGGTGCTTTTGGTTCAAACAAAAAACTGACTTGTTTTAACTTCTATTTACTGTATGTTTCTTATCAACCAGTGTTTCTTGCAGTTATATTAAAGTAATCAAATGTTATTTCTTGAAGGTCACACACTGTGTTGTGTTTAAGAAAGCCCTTAATGTAATCTCAAGTGTCTTATTCTTTAGCTAACTACAGCTAAGTGAGAGTAGCTAAACCGTAAAAACAGCTAGCTTGACAGTAATATTTTTCTATAAACTCTCTTCAGGTAACGTCACCTCCGAGACTCGTGAGATCCGAGATGATGGACCAGGGTTAACGTCTGGCTGGAGAAGCTTTATATATATATATATAGCCATGTTTTTTATTTTCTGCTCTGGGAAAGAAAACGCAATTAAACAGGAGAGAGGAAATGAGAACTGAGACTCGGCTGAAGACGGAGACGGAGACGGAATATCTGAGAGAATTTATGAGCGAAGGGAAGAAACACACACAGCGGACTCGGAGTTCTGTACATGAAGGACAAGATGTTGCAAAAGTGAAATGAGGTCAAACAAGAACAGTGTGTGTCTGTGTGTGTGTGCGTGTGTGTGTGTGTGCGTGTGTGTGTGTGTGTGTGTGTGTGTGTGTGTGTGTGTGTGCGCACATCTCAGGAGGAAGGAAAAGATGTTAGTGTGAAAATTTTCATCCTGCCATCTACAGCATCCCTCGATCCCAACATCAATATCCATGAGCGCTTCCATCTCGCGCTATAAATACACAACACGGCACTGGAGAGACAGCAATCAGCCGGACACACCATCTGTCTCTCTCTCTCTCTCTCACACACACACACATTAAAACCACCAACTAACACCAGGGCCAGAGCGAGAGAAAGAGAGAGAGGGAGAGAGAGAGAGAGAGCGAGCACTTACTGTAGCTTTCTAGAACGGTTCTATTTTTTCGAACGCTTTCTAATTGGGAAAAATTGTAGGTTTTGTGCGCCACTCGAAAACTTTACACTTCAGAGAAGGTTTTTTTTTTCTTTTCTTAAAGGAAAGTAAAAGTTTGTTCTCCTTTTGTACAACCCATACTGAGAAGCAAAGCACACAGCTGCAGGTGTAACCCTTACACACCCACTAAAGAACTCCTGGAGATAAACAAATAGATCCCAAAGAATCTGTTAAAGGTGGCACCGCGGCGCGGTTAGTGCTGTTGCTTTGCAACCTCAGGGTCCGAGTTCGATTCCCACCTCGGTGTGTGTGGAGTTCGCAGGTTCTCCCCGTACTTGGTGGGTTTCATCCCACAATCCAGAGACATCCAGGTTAGGCTGATTGCCGTTCCCAAATTGCACCCAGTTGGTGTGTGCGCCCTGCGATGGATTGGCACCCCGCCCACTGTATTCTACCCCGCCCACTGTATTCTACCCCGCCCACTGTATTCTACCCCGCCCACTGCATATCCCAAGTCCCCCGGGATACGCTGTAGACCTCCTGAAACCCAATATTGTTTTTAAGCTGTAAACTGGAATGCTATGAGCACATTGTTACACGAAGTAAGAACCAGGATTTGGTTTCTTTAAGGGTTCTGTGAAAAATAAAAGTTTTTGTTTCTAAACCAGCAAAAGAAAAAAAAGTGGAACGTACTTCACTACGAGTTTATACTTCACTAAAGGTCTTTAATGGTACTTTAAGGATGGTTAGGTGTGTAAAGGGTCACTGCTCCTCCTGTATTAGTGTTGCCTGATATAAACATGTGTGTTAACTCCCTCGCAGTGTTTAAAGTTAGATTAAGGATATACATTTTCAAAAAAGATAGATAAAAGAAAGTTTATATTAGTGACTATAGTCCCTACAGTAGCTCGGTGGTTCAGGTGTTGAAGTGCTGATCAGGAGGTCGCCGGTTCGAGTCCCGACACCGCCGGGCTGCCACTGTTGGACCCCTGCGCACGGTCCTTCACCCCCAAGTGCTCAGATACAATCGAGCTGAAACCCGACCTTGTAAGTAACTGTAGGTCCAGGGCGGGGTGTACAGCACAGTACCTGTCGCCCCGATGTGCCGGATAGCATGTGGACGGTCCGTCTCCCTACAGAACCCATGGAGAACTTTTCTTATTTCTGACATTACAGACCCGCGATCCACTCTTCAGACAGGGTTCCTCAAGGGTTAAGAGGAAACTTTACTTTTTTTGAGCGCTGTCTGACATGGACAAGCTTTAACGAAATCTAAAGAACTCTTAAAAGTGTTCCAGAGGCATTCTGGGGAAAAAGAGAAGGAAATAATTTTAGCTTAACTTTATTTTTATCCGAGCGGTTAAAGAAGGTTTCTCAAGGTTTCACAGAGCTTCTAGATTTTTGAGCATTAATTATGAATTCTGTAGCACAGATGTTTAGATGTTCTGGAGTGCTCTTAGCCCTGGACGTCTCTAACAAAAAGAACCAGATCCTCCTCCTGATCTTCATTTTTCTATTCCTTTCAAAACACATTTATACAGTAAATTCCTGCGAGTTGGAGGTTTGATTATAATCTCATGCACGCGTTCTTTTAAGGTTCTTGTGTCTAGCGAGCGTCTCGCACGGCGAGCGAGGGCCGGTGACTCGGAGATAAAAAAAAGTCGAGCTGGAGAAGACGTGAGCGCTGGAGTGTAGAGACAGAGAGATGAGTTTGTCGAACTCCAGCTAACAGACGAGTGCTTTTATAATCCTCCTTTCTCTTTCCTGTTCCTCACACAGACTGACAAAGTCTGTTCACAAATCCGTTTAACACTCGGGGTAAAGTTCAGGGTTCTCCGTTTTTAATCCCACCGAAAAATCGTCCTCACTTTGAGAAATCTCAGCTCAGAAAGGGGAAAAAAAAAAAAGAGAAAGATTTTCTCTTCAAACTCAGGCGAGCGCTCGGCCGATACAAAGCGACTTCAGAGACGGAGAATAGTTTGCGGGTTTGGGTCAGCGGGGTGCAGAGAAAAGGTTGTCCGAGGTGCTTCTATGCAATTCTTTACTTTTTGGTCAACGCGACGTGGAGGGGAAAAAGCGAGCAGGCGCTCTGAGATGGAGCCGAGCGGAGGGAGAAGTCTGAGAGCTGAGAAAGAGAAAAGTTTTACGCGGTCAACACACACTGATTAATTATTCTCAGCACTGCGGTCAGTGGATGGCGCTAACGCCCCCGAGGTTGGGGTTAAAGCGAGAACTCTGACGTCTCGAGAGAAATCTTTGGTTTCTGACTCGCTTCAGGAAATCCTTCCAGTTTTAATACATTTTTACAAATTACACTGTGTAAGGAGGTGAAACAATAAAACAATATGGTGGCGAAGTGGGCGGAGCCACAGGAAGCGTCGTCGCCGCCACCGTCGTCTCAAAGGTCCGGTATTCGATCCTGACTCCGGGGTACCGCCCGCCCAGCGCTCCTGGGATAAGTCTCTCAACCTTAAATCTTGTGCTGTGACATCATCGTGACATCAGGGAGGGGGCGTGGCTTATTTAATTTACGTGCTCTTTTCACGTAACTGTGTCCAGTAATTAATCAGCAAACCGGTTTCACCTTCATACGATCGATCGAACTTATCTGACGCAACAAGCACTTAAGTATGCTGATTACATAGGTTTTATTTAAATTGTTTCTAATTACAAACATTTTAATCACATTACATGCTAATTAAACACGTTTTAATTAAAGACACGTCGAAGATGTCCTTCTCTTTTTCCCGATAGAAGAAAACAGAGTCGAGTGAGAGTGTAATCTCTCTGGGATTTTTCTCTCTCAGCAGCTTTGATGTGTCAGAAACACTGAAGTGATGATGTAATGCGTGATGTGCGAGCAGTGGGACAACACTGCCCCCTGTCAGGCCAGCACCGGTACTGCACCGACTTTCTCTCTCTCTCTCTCTCTCTCTCTCTCTCTCTGTATCACTGTTCTAATCCATCAGAGCAAACCTAAAACCTAGAACCAGATATTTGATAAAAAATTGTAACTATTGTTTATTTCTATAGATTTTACACAAATATGTGGAATATCTTAAATGTAAAATAATATAAATTTAGGCTTGGCTATTGTAAATTTAAGACATTAAAATATTTACTTAAAATCTTGAAAAAAAAAGTGAATATAGAAAACTACTTCATGTAAATTACTTAATGAAAAATTTGAAATTATATATAAAATAATTTATTTACTTTTACATAAAATAATTGCAAATGAAAGATATATGTTTCAAATGCATCAAAGTGTATTTTGTCTGGATTTTTTTTCATTCCTGTGTTTTTTTGTTTTGTTTTCTGCTTTATTTTAGCATGTTTTATTATTATTTTTATTATTATTGATATTTGGATCGGCCATTTAGAAATAAAATAAAATCTCACAAACCTTTCGCTCAGCTCTCTCCAACAAACAAGACATATTTCTTGTTCATTTCTTATTTACTAATTTGAGCATATTTCATTTCCTGAGGGGAAAAAATAGATATATTAAAACAGGAGGTGCAAATACTTCTGACTGGAAGTCAATGTGTAGTTTTTTTCCTGAAGCTGTGTGTGATTTAGAAATGTAAAAAGCCCAGAATGAACTACCTCCAGATACATTCCTTTAATCATTTGTAAATGTTTTTAAATGTTATTCTTTTTAATCATTTTAATTTAAAAAGCAGAAGTCTCTTCATGCACACACACAAACACTCACACACACACGCACACACACACACACGCGCACACACACACACACACACACACACACACAGTGCTGTTCCACAGAACCACAGCTCCCTCTGGTGGCCAATGAACTGATCCTGATAAGAAAGTTGTTTATTTCAATTCAATTCAATAATTAATGGTATTAGATTATTTTTATACCAATAATAACCTCTGAATTTATGAATTTCGTAAAATATTTAAGATTTTTTAAATTATAAATTATTTACAAAAGATATGAAGCATATTTATCAAGTGAAAAAGTTTCTATATAAACAGTATTTAAAAAAATAGTTTGGGACTGTTTTGAATTATTATATTAAATATCACTTAAAATGTTTAATTTATTTAAATAATGAAAAAGTTTATGCACCCCTGTCCAAGTCTTATATTTTGTTAAAAGTAAAGTAAAAAACAAGCTCTAAAGCAAAGTATTATAATATTTAATAATAATAATAATAATAACAATAATAAAAACATTAATGCAGAATTTTTTCACATTTAATAAAATAACTGGAAATGTGCATGTGCAATGGTTTAGACACCAGCTTTGTCAGATATCTCAGACTGGAAAAGCTTTTTGCAGGAAGTTGTAAATACCTTCTCTTTAATAAACTGATGAATAAAGAGTAATACATGTTTTTACAGAACGCCATGGTTCTGGATTTGAGACGCTCCGAGCTGTCTCTCTTGAATCATGGGAGTGCCAGGGATGTTCCAGAAGCTTCAGATTGTGTTTCTTGAAGAAGCTGCTGGTGCATTTTTGATTTGTTTCTCTTCATGGTTCTGTTAATCTGTAAAACCTTCATTCAGCCTCCAGAACTTGCTGATGTTTGACTCCATCTACTCCTGAAATGTTTCCTGAGTGCCAGACAACCACAAACCTTCAGGATCTACACCAGAACGCATCGTTCTTCCTCCTAACACACTTCTGCTGAAGAGTCCTGTTGTCTAGGTTTTGTGTCACGTTCTTCCATGCAGATCACAGAGAGTAGAGCAGAACGTCACACACACACACACACACACACACACACCGCTCCTCAGGTGAAGCTTCCTGCAGCTCCGTCGTGTTTCCTCTCAGTCCTGCACTCAGCCGGTTTGATCTTCTGATTGATCTTTCAGATGCCCCGACTCTCGCCTGCTGTTTCTCTCACTGACATTTCAGACAGAGTTGCGAGCTGGAAGTGCTTTGATCTTTTTTTTTTGGGATCCATCTCTGTTTTGTAGGCGTCTGACGGCTTCATCTTCAGATCCTCACTTTCAGCACCAGATGTGACGAGTCTGAGGATTTACTACGCTCGGGATTTCTTAGTTCTAATCACCGGTCCTGACCCGAGTCACAAGTCCTAATGAAGCAATTAAGACCTAAGGAGTTAACTAAGCTCTAATCAGTTAGATTTTTATGAAAGGTTCATTTAATATAAAGTAAGAACGCATTAATTAAAAAGAGCATATGTTTAATTCTTTTAATTTGGAAATTATTGCTTGTTTTTTTTAGGGTCTAGTGAACAAATTTTCATATACAGTACAACTGTATATCCATCTTAAACTGTTTATTATCATTATTATTATTATTGTTATTATTATTATTATTATTTATTTGAATTTAAAAGCATTACTTTTTTATTGGCTAAAGCAAATTATATGGACAAATAATAATAATAATAATAAATTTTTTAAAAACTATTTAAGGAAATGTACTATGTACTGAATTTTCCAGAGGGTCTTAGCGCCCCCGTGTGTCCACTCCGGACACCGCACAGTGTTTGAACATGATTTCGTTTAATGGTTCTTTAAAGTGAATCTATAAAAACTTTTAATATCTCAGCAGATTCTCACACATAATTTGAACATCTCCTTCGATCGTCTCGATTCGATCTCAAACAGAAAATAAATCACACCACCGAGTCGCTGCACTTTTTGTTTTTTGTGATTAATACAACATTTATTGAAGATGAACAGTTCATTTAGACACAAAATTTTTGTGATTAAAAAAAAAAAACAGGAAATAAAAGAAAAAACAAGCGTTTTTAAGGACTCGGACTTGTTGCGCGGGTCGTGACGTCAGAGTGAAGTTCAGTGAGCGGGCGAGGAGGTGAAATCCGTTTCAGCAGAAAATATCTACAGTGCGTTAGGGAGGAGAGACGTCAGAGAAGCCGAGCTCTTCGGGAGACGTCCGTACGTTATTGAGTTCTGAGAGGAAGTCGTGTCGGCGCTGAACTTCTTATTAAAGAGAATAATAAGAAACCTGGCGAAGTCGTAACGTTGTGTTAAACACCGAAACACAGATACAGTACTGCATGAATAAAATGAAAAAATGAAAGAAAAAAAAGCAAATATATAAAAAGCAGAGAAAAGGAAATAATCACGTTTATATTAATAACTTTATTAGACATTATTTTAACTGATGCTGCGCTAAATGCGGATTAAGTTTTTTTTTTTTTTTGTCTATTTTCTCCGAGCCGAGCGCTCCACACGCCGTTAATACGACATCGTTATACGATTACAGTCTACGCAAAGACGTTAGGAATTTCGTAACAAATCACATTTCACTTGCCCCGAGTTCGACGAGGTCCTCTTTAACCGAGTTTTACCTGCAAAAATCATCTCTTACACTAAAAGTCCTAACCGCATTACCGTAATGACTTCCCCTTTAACTGGATTCTGATCCAATGTACAGAAAAACAAACCTCGTTACCCGAGACGTCACCGTCGCCCGTACCTTCTCAAACGAAAATTCATTTTTTCCTTCGATAATGTTTGTGTCAATTAGGCAGAGACGCGACATTAGCTGGGGGTGAGTCAGGATACAATCTCACACACACACACACACACACACACACACACTTGGTAAGCTTTACATTGTACATTAACGCTACATAAGAGAGACGCGCGGATAACAAACACAAGGATGTGAGAGCGATATACACTGAGAGTTTAAAGACGGCGGTTTTGGTTGAAAGACATCGCAGACGTGTTTAACGACGTGAACGCAGTCTTATGGACGTCACCTTAAACACACAGCACTAATAACAGCTTCTAGAATAAACTGTAAACACACACCGATCAGCCGTAACATTAAAATACATTTGCATTGAAACCTCCGTCACCAGGATGGCTCGGGCACTTGGGGGACGTGGCTCTGGGGGCGGGGGAGGGGCGTGGCACCAGGACATTTGCAGTGGATCCTTTGGGGGCTCTGGGGTGAATCGGACTTGTTTCTCCGGCGCAAGGTTCGGGATCTGGGGAGTTTGGAGGCGGGGTCAGGGACCTTCCAGCGTGGGCGTGGCTCACCTGGTGTTGGTGTTAATGTAACGGCCGATCGGTTAATGTTTTACCAAAACAAATAAAATCCTGGTAAAAATACTAAAATAATTTAAATGTTTGAGGAGAAGTCGATAAGATCGCTGATGTTAAACGGCTCTAGAACGGCAGGAGTGTGTGTTCATGTACGCGGAAACAAAACAAGATTTAATAAAAGTATTGTTTTTTTTTTATTTAAATTTTTAAATGATATACTTAGGTTAGCAATTTTTGTACAAAATAAAACATTTTGAAAACCCAAACGAGTGTGTGTGTGTATATGTATGTGTGTGTGTTTAAGAAAAGAGTTTGTGTTGTTATTCGGTTAAAATCAGTTTAGCATTTAAAGTAAAAATAAGGAGCGGGAAGAACCATACACACACACACACACACACACACACACACACAGGATAATGATGTAATGTTTCTGCCTCGAGTTGACATAAATAATACAGTTGGCTGCACGGCATCTAAAAAAACAAACAAACAAACAAAAAAAGAGTTCTGGAAGAAAACAAAAGTGGCGTGGTGTTTGTGTGGGTGTTTTTGTTTGTGTTTATGTTTGTCTTTGTCATGATAAACTTTGATGAACAGAATGAAACAAAACAGAAATCGAACTCTCTGACTCAGAGACGAGTTCAGATGAAGATCTGCAGTGAGGATGAGGATGACAAGCCTCAGGGTTTCACACAGACAATTTCAAATAAAATCCAGATGTTTCAGTTTATTTTTCCCGACCGCGGAGACGCAGCTGCTCAGGCGGTGTTCGGGATCACGTGCGAGCGCTACATCGATGTTTTTCAACATTTAGTCTGATCTTCCTTACGTTACGTTCTCGGTGAAGCTCGCGGACCTCGTCGGGACCTGTTGAAGTCACTTTCAGAATCGTTTTATAATTAAAATCGTTAAGTTGTCCAGTCACAGAGAGACCGCCTGCAGAGACCGGATGAACCGGGACAAGGAGAGAAGACGACCTGGTTCTCCTTCCTCGTACGTTGTGCGTTAGCTGAGTTTACTTTTCCCGCGACTTCATATCGGAATTTTTTTACGAAGCAAAAAAACTCACCAAGCGCGACTCTTTGTTCATGTTCATTTCGGTTCAACTAAGAAATCAGATCTTGAACTTTACTCTGTTACCATAGCAACACTCAGCGTAATTATTTCTTATGTAGGATTTTATGAGCGCTATTTTATTCACTCAAGCAGCTCAAGCTTACGCAAGTCCTTAACGCTGATTATGTTTCCCGCAATGCAAGAATAAAATTTAAATAATAAAAATTCCTCTGTTTACTGTTTTAGTTACGTTCTGATGTTCTGACTTCACGCTCTGTGATTGGATGAAGCCGCAGTCGGTTATTAAATATTCACGACTGTGTATTTATTCCGGTTCCAAAATGATGTTTGTTGTTGGTCTTTCGGCTGCTCGCGGCACAAAACAGCGTTATGTTGATATTAAAAATACTGTGAGTCACGTGGCGGCGAATAAACACGCAGATGACGACAACAAATCAGTGCAACGTCAAACTAATCAAATTAAAGAATAAAAAAAAGACCTCAATTTGATCCTTTTCTCGGGACATGAAGTAAACTTAAACGTCACTCACGTGTGTGTGTGTGTATATAAAAAAAAGAGAGATCTGTTACTTCACATTTATCCTTAGACATGGGAAAACAATTAAGATTTTTTATTTATTTATTTTCTTAAGCAAGCGATATGAAACGCGAAACAGAACGACGCAACGAACCGATAAAAAAAAATCTATCCGCACTGAGACACAATCGGGGAAAAACAAAAAAAGTTTCTTTTAGAAACCTAAGATTGCTCTTTTTCATTTCATATTAACTGTTTTTTTTTCTCTCTCAGAGGTAGAATAAAGAATGAAAAGAAGTTGAAGAATAATAAGGGTCGGTCGGTCGGTGGTGATGACGATGAAGTTGCTCACTACGGATCCAACCCGAGTCTCAGAGACGAGTGAAAAATATCAGTACTGTTTTTTTCTTTCTTCTTTTTTTTCTTCTGTTTTTATTCCAAATGTTCAGCAGTAGAAAGAGAAAGTGAAATAGAGAGAGAGAGAGAGAGAGAGAGAGATGGTGTGATGGTGTATATAGTGTAGTGTATTGTTGTGTCGTGTGTTTTCGTATGTGTGTGTGTGTGTGTGTGTGTGTGTGTGTGTTAGTTTTAGTTAGACGTGTCAGACTGAACACTTCCTGGTCCTTCTGTAGGTGAAGTTACAGACGATGGAGTCGGTGCATCCTGCCAAACTCCGTTAGCCTAAAACACACACACACACAAAGAGAAATATGCTTACTCCCCAGTTACAGATATTACAAAGATAATAAACACATTAAACAGAAAATTCCTCTCGGTTTTCTCCACAGAGACGCCGACTTGGGTAACCCTTAAAGAAGGAGTCTCCAGTGTCGGAGATAAAGCTGTATGTTTTTGGGAGCTGCGAGGTTTTCTTTTGTCTCGTTAACTCAGAGAGTGAGAATAAGGAAGAGAGCAAGAACTTACTCGTGTGTCAGGAAGTGTACCGACACTGGAGACTCCTTCCACGAATAAACACCTCCTGTGTGAACAGTTGCACACTTCTCTCTGTTATACTGTAGCGTTTGATGAATGACTACCCGTGAATGAACGAGCCGTTACTATGGAAACGCTGTTTTATTATAGCTTTATTATAAGAGTTAGCCTTATTTCTGGAACGGGAAGGATTTTCCTAGAAAGTCCGCACGATCGTCGCCGCAGTCCCGTTTCCACCTCACTGCTCTCACTCACAACACACGGAACCTCTCTGTTCTCCCACCGCTTTGACATCACACACTGTTACTGTTGAACGGTGAAGTCGGAGTTTAACGTTCAAGACGCCAGTTCATGACAACAACTACATAAAATTTACTGTGTTTAATGTCATACATGTCAACAACTTCTTTTTTTGTTGTTTGTTTATTTATTTTCGGATTTCTATTTTGACGCAAACTTCACGACGGCATCGCAGTCTGACACGGGTGTGAAAGCTTTGGTGTTCGGTTTACTTAAAGAGTTTAGAGACAGAGATGTTTCAGGTGTTCTCTGTGGCGTCCGCGCTAGCTTAGTGCTAGATCAGTGCTAATATTTCGCTCCTGTTTATGATATGTTGAAATCAAGAAAGATCTGCTCGTATTTTGCCTCCAGTTTCCTGACATAAACAGGTGTAATATCCTTTTAATAATCCTTTTGTTTTCGGTCACTTGTGTTACACGCGCGGGACCCCTGATACTAACGGTTTAACGTTTAAACGTTACAGCAGTCTCATCTGGATTTTGCTACGTAGATAAATGAATCAACACCTGATTCATGATGATTGTTAGCGTTAGCGTTGTTCGTGTCTTCCTCATGGATCTGATATTAACGTTTACTCTCCTGTGTCCTCTTTCTCTATCCTCCTCTGTCCGTCTCTCACAGTCTCTTCTCGGACAGACACCCACACTACCTCCACTCTTTGCTCTGGTGGTTTTCACCAGGACGTGCTGAAATGTTTACGCTCCTTGGAGTAACGGATGTACATGACGTGCCTGCGTTCCTGACGTCGGTAAGCGTATCGTAACTCATTCGCATTTTAAAACTTTACAATGATTCAAGAAGCAACAGTAGAGTTTACTCTTGTGCAGGTGTGTGTGTGTGTGACGTCACACTAATTCAGTTTGTTATCAACTCGTTACGAACTCATAATGATTTCCCTCACTGGAAGAAAATAAAGTATTTGAGAAGCCTGATCATAAGCAATCTGTTTATTACTTCAGGATCATATTAGTTGGTCATATTGTATTTTTATATTTTTGTACTTCTCATCCTTCACACTTTTTTTTGTAAATGTTGTAAATGTTTATTATTTTGTAATTATTGTTACGGAGAAACAGTGGTTTAAATTTCATTACATTTTAATTCAGTTTTATTTTATTGCATCATCTTTGGCTTAATTTTATCTTTTTGTGTACAAGTTTAATTTGCAGTGTAATTCTATTTTTTCAGCATCATTTTGAAGACCAGAAAGCAAACAAACATGTTTGATTCATATTTATTTTCACATTATTTAACATAATTGAACCATCGTTCACACACATCAGAGGAAGTGAATCGATTAACAGAACGTGACACTGAATGAACAACAGGACGAGTCGCTTTTCAAGGTTCTTTCTTCCTGTCCTTTTCTTTTTTATCCTCCAGACAGATGATGAACGATCCAAGCGATCACGTGCGCTAAAGGCTACAGGAACAGCAGTGTAATGAGGAGCTAAAATAAAAGAAGGCCGTTTCACACTCCCCGGCTGCCTAAAGAGCGCTCGGGGCATTAATAACCCGGTTCAGAAAAGGCGTAAAAAAAAAAATTTAAAAAAAACCTCACAAAACAAAGCCTTTAAAACGAGCTTTGGCAGCCTCTTATTTTACAAACCTGTTATTTCAGTCGGAGGCAGTGTGTAATCAAAAAAAAAAACCTTTTAGTTCTTCAGCTTTGGTGACAATCGATGTGTGTTTTAAAGCCGTAATTACAGCGGGGGGGCCGGAGGAGGGAAAAAAAGAGGAAGAAAGAGCGCTGCGGAGCGTAAACGCTCGGTACGGAAGGCCGTCATTAGCCGAGAGACATGGAATAAGTGATCTGAGGAAATAATACAGGAGGGAAAAAAAAGACAGAAAGGAATTTATTTCATGCTGAGATGCCGAGTCTGTAACGCTCCGAGGATTACAGTGTAACGGCACTTTATTATTAAACTGCCTCGTCAGATTACTTTAGTATTTTAACTCATCATTTAGATTTTTTTTATTTTATTTTCATTTGACTAACTTATAGTTACTGTGAGATTTATTAAGCTGCTATATAGATTTCCACTTTTTAACTTTTCTTTCCCTCATGAATATCAGACCAGAATTCTGCTGCCCTTTATAAATAATAATAATAATAATAATAATAATAATAATAATAATAATATTTTAACTGCATTGTGTGATTTAGATAATTTATATAAATGTAATTATATAAATATAAATTTATATAATTAAAAAACAAATTGCAAATTTATAATTAATGTGAGATTTATTAAGCTGCTGCAGACTAAAGACTTCCATTTGTATTTATTTTAGATTATTATTATGATTATTATTATTATATATGTTTTTATTGTTATTTCAATTATGAATCAGGAAAATAATTCTGATATGCTTCATATTATTATTATTATTATTATTATTATTATTATTATTATTATCACCATTGATTTTATTTTATCTTTCAACAAAGCTTTAAAAATAAATATTACTCCTGAAAAAAAGAACACACATTTTTTAAAAATATATTTATATGTATTTTTAGTTTTTTAAATTATCAGTTTAAATATTTTTTTTCTCTCATCATTAATTATTGTGAAAATATAACAAAATTGGAGGTGCTAAAATACATCTATCAAATAATACATTTAAAATTACAGACTATGAGAATGAAATAAAAAAATTATAATGAAAAATAAACAACGAAAGAGAAGTAAGTTACAGTACGGCGGTGGTTCTAACTCTGCATGTGTTCAGATTCAAGCTCATGTTCGAAAGCAATTATCGCACAGCTGGCATCCATGAAATGATTCTGATTAACCCCCAAATAAAGACCAGCTGTTTCTGCAGAGGTTTTCTTCACAGGTTCTTTGTTTGTTTGTCTGCTGAAGCCACAAAGAGCTTACAGAGCGTGTCCAGGATCTCACTGTGGAAATGTACTGATCACAGGGCGAGTGGAAAACAGTCTCTCTGAAACAGTATCTGTACCGGGGAACACTGTGAAGGACATCATCAAGAAGAAGTGGAGAAGATGTAGCACCAGAGTGGCATCACCAAGATCCGAAAGTCCCTCGAAAATGTACAAAAGGACAAATCAAAAAGGAAAAGAGACCTGGGGCAGCGTTAGAGGAGCTGCAGGAACATCGGAGTGATTACTGATGTGGCAACACGCTGTGGAGTGAGTGGGCCCATTCTCTCAAAAACTAAACATAAAACAGGAGGAGGAAAAGTAAAATAACTCCAACAATCCAGAAGGTGTGGAGCAGAAGAACACCATGGCCGGGGAGGAGCATGGTGGTGTTGTTGGTGGTGTTGGTCTTGATGGTGGAGGTGATGGTGATGGTGGTTTTGAGTGTGATGGTGATGGTGTTGATGTTGGAGGTGTTGGTGGTGATAGTGAAGGTGATGTGGTGATGGTGTTGGAGGTATGGGTGGTGATGGTGGAGGTGTTGTTGCTGTTGGTGGTGGTTTTGGGTGTGGTTGTGATGGGGTCGGAGGTGTTGGTGATGGTGTTGGTTTTTGGATGTGGTGATTATGATGGTGGAGGTTTTGATGTTGGTTTTTGGATGGGGTGGTGATGGTATTGGAGGTGGTGTTGATGGTGGAGGTGTTGGTTTTTGGGTGTGGTGGTGATGGTGTTGGTGGTGATGGTGTTGTTGATGGTGGAGGTGTTGGTGTTGGTTTTTGGGTGTGGTGGTGATGGTATTGGAGGTGGTGTTGATGGTGTTGATGGTGTTGGAGGTGGTGTTGATGGTGGAGGTTTTTGGGTGTGGTGGTGATGGTGTTAATGGTGGTGATGGTATTGGAGGTGGTGTTGATGGTGGAGGTGTTGATGTTGGTGGCAGCATCATGCTCTAGGACTGCATTTCTTCAGTCAGAACTGGAGCTTTTCTCCAGATGGAGTAAATCCTGATCGTCTCCAAACACCCGTCTACTGTATGTCTGAGCAAAACCTTCAGCAGTCTGCTAGTCATGCTATACTAGATGGAAATATTTTTCACTTTTCAAAACAACACGGACCTGAGCGTGCCTCCATCTCAGAGCTCAGACCTGAGGAGCGTCAGCACACCGAGACGCCGTCACAGTCTGACAGATCTGTAATTCTTCACCCAGCCTCGACCTGGCACGCTGAGAGACTCAAGACTGAGAGGTGCCACAATATCAAATCATTAGTATAAGGGTGCCCATACTTATGCAAATAGGTTATTGCGACTAGATCTGACATCTGATCAAATCCAAGGCCCAGTTTTACTTTCTTGATTGTCTGTAGTCCTGCAGTAAGATCACACCGGGTGAGTCCACTGAGAAAGTCCTGAACGTGATTCAATCACAGGGCGGAGCATCACGTGAGACGTGACATGTTTATTATTATTTTTATTTATTTTATTTTTTTTACATTAAACGTGAGCCATTTCTAATGTCGTGTTATTACAGGAATGTCTTTAAAGAACAATATATATATATATATATATATATATATATATATGTGTCATGTGACCAGCTCTAACAGTCTGCAGCAGAACAGCCAGTGTGTTGATTATAATGAGGGTCACAGCTGTGCCTCCGCACGTGTGTGTGTGTGTGTGTGTGTGAGTGAGACAGTGTTATTACAGCATAAGACGTGTGATATGACCAATGCGTGTCGACGGCCGTCCCAAATCTGTTCTCAGCGCTCACGTTACACTGTCTGATCGATTACCGGCGCTCAAACACACACCGTCAGGGCGCATTTAACACACTTCATCCTCCCTGCACCGTGTGTGTATGTGTGTGTGTGTGTGTGTGTGTGTGTGTGTGTGTGTGTGTGTGTGTCTTACGTTGATGCCTTGTGGACTGTAGAGCTGAGTTGCAGCGAGAGCGTCAGTGTATCCTCCTGCCTGACTGATAACATGGCGAAGTGTATCCACCTGAAACACACACACACACAAAGACAAAGACCAGGTCAGATGTCACACCTGGCACACACACACACAAACACACACACACACCCAAAAGACCTGTGAAGCTGTGAATGAGAAGGTCAGGTAGATATCACACAGGCAACTGGGAATTGGAAAGGCCATCCAGAACGGTGAGACGCCAACATGTGACACACACACACACACACAGACACACACACACACACACAAATGGTTTTGAACAGATTTACCAACATTACTGCTCATTTCTTTCAGAGGTCAGGACGCGGTGTCTAGTCGGGTGTGAAGTTCGTCATTTCGTCGCACACTGTACACACGTGGACAAAATTGTTGGTACCCTTCGGTCAATGAAAGAAAAACTCACAATGGTCCCATAAATAACTTTAATCTGACAAAAGTAATAATTGAAAAAAATTCTATAAATGTTAACCAATGAAAGTCAGACATTGCTTTTCAACCATGCTTCAACGGAATTATTTTAAAAAATAAACTCATGGAACAGGCCTGGACAAAAATGATGGTACCCCTAGAAAATACTGAAAATAATGTGACCAAAGGGACATGTTAATTCAAGGTGTGTCCACTAATTAGCATCACAGGTGTCTACAATCTATAATCAGTCAGTGGGCCTATATATAGGGCTCCAGGTAGTCACTGTGTTGTTTGGTGACATGGTATGTACCACACTCAACATGGACCAGAGGAAGCGAAGGAAAGAGTTGTCTCAGGAGATTCGAAAGAAAATTATAGACAAGCATGTTAAAGGTAAAGGCTATAAGACCATTTCCAAGCAGCTAGATGTTCCTGTGACTACAGTTGCACATATTATTCAGAAATTTAAGATCCATGGGACTGTAGCCAACCTCCCTGGACGTGGCCGCAGGAGGAAAATTGATGACAAATCAAAGAGACGGATAATCCGAATGGTAACAAAAGAGCCCAGAAAGACTTCTGAAAGAGATCCAAGGTGAACTTCATGCTCAAGGAACATCAGTGTCGGATCGCACCATCCGTCGTTGTTTGAGCCAAAGTGGACTACATGGGAGACGACCAAGGAGGACACCATTGTTGAAAACAAATCATAAAAAAGCCAGACTGGAATATGCCAAACTACATGTTGACAAGCCACAAAGCTTCTGGGAGAATGTCCTATGGACAGATGAGACAAAAATTGAACTTTTTGTCAAGGCACATCAGCTCTATGTTCACAGACGGAAAAGTGAAGCATATGAAGAAAAGAACACTGTCCCTACTGTGAAACATGGAGGAGGCTCTGTTATGTTCTGGGGCTGCTTTGCTGCATCTGGCACAGGGTGTCTTGAATCTGTGCAGGGTACAATGAAATCTCAAGACTATCAAGGGATTCTAGAGAGAAATGTGCTGGCCAGTGTCAGAAAGCTGGGTCTCAGCAGGTCATGGGTCTTGCAACAGGACAATGACCCAAAACACACAGCTAAAAACACCCAAGAATGGCTAAGAGGAAAACATTGGACTATTCTAAAGTGGCCTTCTATGAGCCCTGACCTCAATCCTATTGAGCATCTTTGGAAGGAGCTGAAACATGCCGTCTGGAAAAGGCACCCTTCAAACCGGAAACAATTGGAGCAGCTTGCTCATGAGGAGTGGGCCAAAATACCTGCAGAGAGGTGCAGAAGTCTCATTGACAGTTACAGGAATCGTTTGATTGCAGTGATTGCCTCAAAAGGTTGTGCAACAAACTATTAAGTTAGGGGTACCATCATTTTTGTCCAGGTCTGTTCCATGAGTTTTTGAGTTTTAATTTTTTTTTCATAATTCTGTTGAAGCATGGTTGAAAAGCAATGTCTGACTTTCATTGGTTAACATTCATAGAATTCTTATTCATTATTACTTTTGTCAGATTAAAGTTTTTCTTTCATTGACAGTAGGGTACCAACAATTTTGTCCACGTGTGTATAACACACACTACTGTATGTGTATGTGTGTGTATACGCACGTCAAGATAAATTCAGTGAGCACTGTTGATTAGTTTTCTCTACCAGAAGCTCTGAAGAAGCCGAGTTAATATTGTATTAACGCCTATCGTTTTATGATGTAACATTACCGTTTCTATGGCAACTGCATCAAGTTGCAATTCAGTTACGAGACGTTTATTTAATCAATGTTTATGGAAGGAGTCTCCAGTGTCAGAGTGGCACAGAGTATTTTTTACAGATTTTCATTTCCGTGTTGTTTTTGTCTGTACATCGGTCAGAACTCGCTCTTTTCATGATATCTTTACATTTCATACACTGGAGGACCAGAAACCAGCCTCATAAAAATCTGTCTGTCTGTCCATCTGTCCGTCTGTTTGTCTGCCTGTCCAGCCACATTTTGTCGCAGCATCACACAAAACTGTCTGTACAGAATTGACTGAATCTTCTGCAGCACTTAGATCTCGGCCTGAAGTTTAATCTGCACCATCAGTGAAATCTAAATGTTGAGTAAAAAGTGATGTTATGAACAGTTATGTGTGGGATTTAATAATCTACTTTAAAATAATCTACTAATGCGCTACTGTCTCAGTGTAAACAAACACCTGCACCAATAGATATTAATTAGAAAAGATAAAGTGAATATTTTGACTGGGATTAGTTCATATTTTCACTTTGGCTGAAATAACAGCGCTGAAGTGGTATAAGTGAATTTTAACACGCCGGAGTCGTTTTAAGACAAAACTTCATCTTTATCTGATCGACTTTTTCCATTTCTCATCTGTGATTCTCTCTCCGATTACCGAACAGGGAGTGTATTTGTCTGAGCACCAAAGAAGTACAACTTAGTGTAAACAAGGCGTCAGATACTCAACTTTACAGAATGTGATTTCTGTGTATTAATAAGTGAGACAGAGAGTTCTGCTGTACAGAGAGACACACAGACATGGACGTGGACTTCAACCTCAAATAATAATAATATCAATGATTACATTAAAGATCAGCAGATTATTGTTGTTGTTTTTAGTTTTAACCTAACCAGTGTAATTATAAATTAATAAAAACTAAATCTGGTGTTTTTTTAGTTTTTTTTTAATCAATAGATTAAAGGTCACATCAACACAAAGCTAGAGATTTCTCTAAACAAAAAAAGTGCACGTGGAAGGCAGCGATGCGTTTCTGCTGGAGCGGTGAATCTCGCTCGGGATCGACAGAGTGAAGGTCGAGGTCAAGGTCGAGCCGGCGGAGACATGGACGCTGAGCA
>CM059231.1:13235321-13255321 GCA_030347435.1 Clarias fuscus
GTTCCTCTATGAGCCTACAGGTGGCCCTTTATACTGTTCACACAGCACAACATCCTGTGTAGGAAGATCGAATTATTTGCCAAGTTTGTTTAAAATTCTAACAAAGTTTTACGGAATCGTGATATTTATAAAATCATGACACTTCACTACATCGCAATACGGATCGAATAATATTGTATCGCTATAATATCATATGGTGATCATGTATGGTGATAATGTGGTTTGGTGATATGGTGGAATGGTGATAATATGATGTCACATGGTGATCATGTCGCATGGTGATAATGTGGTACAATGTATGTTGAAAATGCCGCATAGTGATAATATAGTACGGTGATAATAGCATATGGTGATAATACTGTACTGTGATATAGCTTACAGTGATAATGGCGTATGGCGATAGTACTATATGGTGATAATATCGTACGTTGATAATATCGTATGGTGATAATGTCGAACGGTGATGATGTCGTAGTGTGATATATCGTAAAGTAATAATAATACGGTGTGGTGATGTTGTACGGTGATATATCGTATGGTGATAACATTGTATGTAGGGCTGAAACGATTCCTCGAGCAATTCGATTACAAAAAATGATCAAGGCCAAAGCTTCTGCCTCCAAGCTTCTTTTAACTCATTTTAAAAGCTCGCATTATGTTTTTGCGCAATTAGTCATTGAAATAGCTTTTTTTTTTTAATTTTTTTTTAGTTTTTGCATTTGAGAAAAGGCTTTAAAAAATGTATGGCACTGTAATGCACTTAATTCATCTCAGTCAACTTTAAGCTCTTCCTTGCATTGTGAATAATAACAATGTTTATTTCTTTTTTAATTCAAAGTTTTCTAAAAGAGAAAACCAATTAATCTTTGTTTCTCTTATATATATATATATATATACTGCTCGAAAAAAATCAAGGAAACACTTAGTCCCAGTTTGACTTGAACGCCTCTCATATGTGTATGCAAGTTCAAGTCAAACTGGGACTAAGTGTTCTTTATTTTTTTTGAGCAGTATATTTTATATAGCTGTTTAATTAAGCAAAAGTAAATTTTATCCGATTACTCGATTCATCGATAAAATGTTTTGGTAGAATACTCGCTTACTAAAATATTCGACAGCTACAGCCCTAATTGTATGGTGATAATACTGTATGATGATGTACCTTACAGTGATAATAGCGTTTGGTGATAGTACTTAATGGTGATGATGTCGTACAGTGATAATATCGTATCAGGCGCTCCCCAGTGATTCCCGAACCCTAGTGATGAGGAGGTGTGTGAGGTAAGGGATAGACCTGGGAGACGGTGATGGAACACTTCTTGGCCAGTTCCTCTTTCGCCTCCTCGCTGGGATACGGGTTACTGAGGTGAGAGTAAAAGTACTCGTTCAGGATCTCCGTGGCCTGCTTGTTGAAGTTCCGCCTCTTCCGTCTGTGAGAGAGAGAGAGAGCCCACCATAGGGAACACAGTGTAGAAGGATTCCGTTTGAGGACGATATCAACGTGTGTATGTGTGTGTGTGTTAGTGCGCGTGCGTTAGCGTGATGGACTCACCTGGCATCGAGGAAGCGAGAGCGCAGGATCATGACGGCTTCGCACGTGCTCTGTTTGAGCTGCATCTGTATGGAGCTGAACTTGCGGTGGATGATGCCGACCATGCGCTCGATCTCTTTGGGTGAAATGGGACGAGTGCGAGACTGTTCTCTCAACAGGTTCATCACGTGCGTGGTAAACTCGTTACATGCCTAAACACACACATACACACACATAAATATCATAAAAAACAGCATAGTCCCTTAACGATCCCTTGTTTAATATCCCTTGAAGAAATGGCGAAGCGTTTCCACACGGCTGAGGTGTTCCCTCTGGGAGTTCCCGCTCAGCGCGTCTGATCCAGGCATGACAGCCAGCATTCTCTTTAATTACATCCAATTTTAAAACGTCACTTAGTCGTAAACATGTCTTTCAATGATTTCAATGATTTATGATTTTGGTTTACAGTGTTTTTATAACGACAGAGAGAGGGCGCAATTTATACGCGGCAAAATTAGAGAGTTGACTAAATGTGAGGTTGGGAAAAAGGGGTGGGGCTTACAGCTAACATCAGCCATCAGTTGATTTATACGTTGATTCGTTAATCTTCTGTTTTTCATAAGGATGTGATTGTGTCAATTAAAAGAAAAGTAACATCACAAGACTGTAATAATAATAATAATAATAATAATAATAATAATAATATCTCTTATTGCTAACCTTTAATGTTAAATAAAACAGTATTATTATTATTAATATTATTATTATTATTGTTATTATTGTCTTTGAACATTGTTGTTTTTCCGACCTGTTCGTATTTCTCCAGCTCCGTGTGGTAGATCTGTCGTATCTGCGTCAGTTTCGCTCTGTAGTCCGAATGCTCCACCGAGTTGTCGTTTCCGGTTCCGCCCACTGCCGCGGCGGCGGCGGCTGCGACCGCTGAAGCCCCGCCCCCTTTTTCAGGTCCGGACACGCCCTCTGCTAACAGCATGTTGTCCAATCGCATGAGCTGCGGATCAGGAGGCTCCTCGTCCTGTGCGCCGCGGATACTCAACACTGAGGAACGAAAGAGCGACACAGATCACAACATGTGAGAAAAATGTAATAAAAGTTTGGAGGTGTATTGTTGCAGTCGTTTGAATAGTTTCTATAGTAACAGCAATTACTGTTATGATAAAGCTGCTTTTTTTTTATTTATTTTTTTACTAATGGTATGAATCCATAAAGAAATTTCTTGGTGATGTAAGAAACTTTTAAATTCCATTTATAAAAAGCGACTTTTTGTTTGTTTTATTAACCCTTTAACTTTTTGGTAAGGCGCATTTTAAATCACTATATCTTACTTTTTGAAGTCACCCTAAATTAACTATCTCTACCATTTAGTTGAGGTATGCTTTACTAAAAAAAAAAAAACACACAACACTAAAGAACCTCATGACACTGTTTCTTTAAACAGGATGCTTATTTAATTTTTGTTTTTCGAGTCTTTCACCAGGAAGTGACATCTCAACCATTTGGAAGAATCCTATAAACGATTATACATCATCGTCCTACAAACGATTATATCTCAAGGAAATAAATGCAAAGAAAAATAATCCACTGCTTTTTTTTCTCAGTGAGGACGTTAACTTGTAGATAACGAAAAAAACAATAACATAAGCAAAGGACAGGAACTAACTTGTTTCAAAACACAAGATGTTACAATAAACAAAAAAATATTTTGTTTAGAGTTTTTGACTCCAAATCGTTGTATTTATTACCAATAATTTATCTCATGATCAGTGGTTTAGATTTCAGGTTTATCATCTATGAGCTTTCATGACATTAGCGTCGAAGCTCGAGTGCAAAAGTAAAGACGCAGACGTTTGGGTTCAGAGTGACTTCCTGTTCACGTATCGGCTGCAGGCTCCTTTAAGCCCTGAAAGCCGACGGGTTTTATGTAAATATATGTAAAGAACAGCCTGGTATCTCGTACCATGATTCATGAGATCAGACCTGAGAAGCCAGAACGTTTTAAAAGCTCATACAAAATGGATGAATACATGTATAACCTCGATGAAAACGCCAACACGCGAGACTTTAATGGCGTTAATATGAGACCGGAACATCAGCGTGAGTGATGCGAGCTGATCCACGGCCTTCATTATAATCGCTCTTCACCGCGATCAAATCGCAGCTCGAACACCGATCCTGGCAGGAGTGAAGATAATAAAACCGTCATTTCATCACTTCACGCTGTAATCTTGGGTAAATAATTTGCCCTCACCTCCTGCCAGAGCTCGTTTTTCTTCTCCAACGTAGCGACTCGCCACACACACATCAGCAATACATTACGACGACTTTATTCCGTCATTCATCAAAAACTCATACGGAATATTCCTCCACTGATCTTTATTACAGAACCATCCATTACTTCACGCAGACGCGGAGACGCCACCGGAGTCGGGCTGCGTTTGAAATAAATAAATAAAAACTGCTACGCGTAGTTTTAATCTATAAACTCGGTGACAGTAATTAAGAAAACAAACTCGTTTAAAATAATAATTACCAACACACATGGATAGTCCTTCGGTTGAAAAGCATTAACGTGCGACATTATTTATGAATAAGCTAAATAAATATATGAGCCAGTAATCTTCGATTGTTTCCGATATCTTCTGCCTAATATATATACAGTATATTTTATAAGTACAGGTCAATTGTTTTTTTTTAATTGTTTATCAGTTTCTGCAGTTGTAAACGTTCCCAGTAGGAGGCGCTGATCAAGAGTAATAACAGCGAATTCTGTAATGAATACCGCACACACTGGTGTTAATGATCTAGGAGACGCTGCGTGTGACGTCGACTATAAAACAATACAATAGAAACGCATCAACAGCCACGTGTTTACTTTGTTTTTTGTTTTCATGTGTTTTTTGTCGCTCGGCAACAAGGACAAACATGAAATACATCAAAACTACTGTTCAGCTGTTCGGATCTGCGTTCTGATTTTTTTTCGTTTGTTTTAAAAAATTTTCCTGTGAAAACATTTTCCACATTGTTACGTTTTCCACACGGTTTCTTTCGATTAGCTCGTGTCTGATGTTGTTGTTTGATCGGTAGTTATGAAGCAGAGTGTGATTTTGGTCACATGACCATGAAGTTAGCGGCACTGAATCACAGGCTACTGGTTATGGATGCAAATTCCCAGCTTTGAAGCAGCTACTTCAAAGCAGAAACAATTCTATACAAACTTACTACACATGCTGCTGTGTGAATAGTTATGCTGAGCACCACCTGCAGGATTATAGAGGAACTGCAACATTATTTACATTCAAATACAAACATGTAGACAATTAACATTCATTTATTCTGTACAGGGTCGCTAAAGGCCTGGAGCCTATCAATCCGCACACACACACACACACACACACACACACACACACACACACACACACAACCTGAAGGCAGGGCTTGAACCACTGACCCTGGAGGCGCGAGGCCACAGTGCTAACCGCTATCATCACCTGCTAGTCACATGATCACCTGGTCACCTGATCATGAGTGTGACTCAAAAATATCAGGTGTGTGTAAAAGTGCTGCTCTGTTTCCATCTCCCGCAAGATGTCTCTAGCGTTCTTTACAGATTAACAAAATGCACTAACAGAGACACACACACACACACACACACACACACACACACACACACACTCCTCTACACTACACCTCTGACAGTAACAAAGGAAAACAAGCTCAGAAACAATCAGCTCTTGATATGCGTGTGTGTGTGTGTGTGTGTGTGTCTGTATGTGTGTGAGCTAGCGCTAACAAATCACATGACCTGCTCGACTACGTTCTAAACAAATGTAGCTTAATATATATATATAAATATTTATATATATAAAACATACAATTAAAATAATTACTAAATAAATCCAATCTGATTTTACCTTTGCAGTCAACACACACACACACACACACACACACACACACACACACACACACAGACAGATAGAGCGAGCAGCAGGTCACGTTCTCCGAGCATCGATTCAGGGGAGAGCTCGGCAGGTCAGGAGTTCAGCATCAGGGTTCAGATTTCTCCAGAGAGCGAACATCCTGCTTCATCAGTTACTCTTAATTTCATTTCATTTCATTTATATAAATCTCGGGGGAAACACATTACGCCACGCCGCCTCATTTATTAAACCGCCAGAGACACCGAGTTGTTCATCAGCGTTTGGCGTAAACCTGTTTTTCTTTTTTTCCACTTAGAGTAAGCGACATGTCCGATGCCAGTGCGCCAGTTCAGGGTTGTGTTTTTTTTTGTTTTGTTTTGTTGTTTTTTTATATGAAGTGTGTGTGTGTGTGTGTGTGTGTGTAGCTCTTCTGCCCGAACATCCAGCAGGGCTACGCTCATCTGGAGAAGAACTCTAATGAGGCAAATAATGATTTGTGTCTTCCAAAGAGATCCTCCAGTGAACGAGTAAATGGATTACGTAAATACAATAAATACAGATAATCGTACAATTCCCTTCGCCGTGGCTTAATTACCCCAAACCGACGCCATGCACTTTATTTATTTTGATTCGGTAATGGCATGGCAATCAATTAGGCCGTAATGCTGCCAGCTGCTTTCTGTGTGTGTGTGTGTGTGTGTGTGTGTGTGTGTGTGTGTGTGTGTGTGCAGCTGTTTAGCTGAACTGAACCACATTAACCGTTATTAATGGATAAATGATTTCCCCGCTCTCTGAATGCATATGTGAGTGAGTATGAATTGTGTGTGTGTGTGTGTGTGTGTGTGTGTGTGTTGTTTTTAGATTTCAGCCATGCTCTAGCATATCACACATGTCGATTCGATCTATATTACGATTCTTTAAGTACCACGATTTTACAAATATTTCAATTATATACAGCATAGAAAAACTTTATAAATATTTTAATAACTAATCTATTTATATACGTTACACAGTCGTCCCCAGACGAAGTCGCGTTTCAGAGTTCGTGACCTCCGTCATTCGCGGATTGTTCCTCAGAACCTAACTAATGATTGTTCGTGGAAACCACTGACATTTTGTGGAAACCGCTATTTTTAAATGCCTTTTTCATGTCCACATATAATTCTTTGTGCATTTTAATGCTGAACTATTACAAACAATATCATTTACTAATATTGTAACATAAATATTAACGTAAATTAAAACAGCCAATTTTCCATATAAAATATAATATTTGATAAATTTGTTGAGTACTGTAGAGAGAACACAAAGCGACTGTAGAGGAAAACGCGGCTTGTGACGGTGAATTATTACCGTATTTACCCTACAGTACTGGTACCAAAGAAAACGCACTCGTGTGAGTCACAGTACATACAGAGGGGTAACAGGGGTGTTTAACATTCCAGCAGTGCGGGAGAGGCAGCGGTACAGTACGGTACAGTATACAGGTTCATCTTTACATTCTGTTTTTTGTTTTATGTATTAAGCGGAGATTGTGTTTTGGGGAATGTTTAGGGTTTAAAGGGAGTCGACTGTGTATTGATACATTTGTGATCATATTATGATAATAATAATAATAATAATAATAATAGGAAGAAGAAGAATATTACAACATTAGTATGCTATACATCATAATGTTGTCCTTTTCCTGAAGTGTGTGTATACATTTATTTGGGTTTTCCCTTGCTAATTTTCTGGAGCAACCTCCAGTCCAGTAGGTGGCGATACTGTGATAATAAACTTAACAGAAAAAGAAGAAGTATTTGTGGGAGATGTATGCAGTTTCCAAAAAGCTGTGGTAGATTTTAAGGAATTTAAGAATTTTAATGTGAAAATTTTTTTTACATCTGACTCACTGATTCAACAAATAGAATCGAAAACCAAAGAAACAATTAAACTGCACGACTCCAGTCATCATGTATAACTGTTAACCTGTTCAATTATACATCCATCGTTTCAAAATATTTTTCTCCAAAGCAGGAGTTTTTTTTTTTTTTTTTTTTTTTTAACAGTACAGAAGAACAGAAGCGTCCGTAAGTCGGATTTGTTCTCAAGTCTGACAAAAAGTGAGGCTTGTACGCCTTTGAAACAGAAATGTATACAGACATATTCACTCGACTAAATCGCTGCCTCTTTCCCCACACTGCCATCATGTGGCCAAAAACCGTAAGGACATGAATCTCACAGCTGTCAAACGTAACGGTGTTTAAATCGCGAGGGGAATCGCGGACGCCGTTTGGTCTCCGAGCTGTTTTCCACTGTATTGGACTGTGAACTAGGATTATTCACCATCAGGACAGTTTTACAGGACAGACATTTTCCATCATCGTACTCCCGGACTGATTCATTGAAACCTGTGAGGCGACACATTTCTCCCACACACACACACACACACACACACACACACACACACACACACAATATACCAGACTTTAGACATTTATAAATTCACTTACACAATGAAAATATTGTATATAATTGTAAATATTAGTATCTTTTTATTTGTTAATCTTTCATTTTTTAAACAATACACGTGAGCTACTTCCACAATTTCGTTCGCATCTACGTATTGTTTGTAGAATCGTGGTCTGTTTGTATCAGCGGAAATTTTTAAGTCGAGGACGACCTGTATCGTGATTAATGATTGTTGTTGTAATTCATTAAATCGTCACATCGCTCCAAATCGCCGTATCGTTACACCCCTTGTTCAGAAAACACTCCTGTACTCGACGAGTGAGTAAAAAAAAACTCCAAATGAAACGTCATCCCTCGTTCCTGTATCGTTACGTTTCTGTCTTTATTGCCGCTGTGTTTATGCAGAATCGTTTAAAACGCAGAACAAGTGTCATGTTTCTGTTCTCCATCACCGTAAATACATAATGCATTTTCTTCTAAACCACACACACACACACACACACACACACACAGACTCCCTGCGAGCGCCTTTAAATGAAAGCATGTTTAATTAATGATGCTGAAGTTCTCCGTCACAATTAAGAAGATGAACGGTCAAACAAGGCGGCGGAGAAAGCCCTGACAGCCACGCTGAAAAGTTTGTCTTCCTAAAGTGCTGCTGAGGATACAGTAACCTCACACACACACACACACACACACACACACACACACACACACACACCTTTACTGCACTTGACATTGACAGATACGACAGCAGGATTTATACTCGAGCTCAGACACCTCGTGTTTTCTCGCCTGATGTATGGCGCTATAAAAAAAAAAAACTAGGAATAAATGAAACGTTTAAAAAAATGCTGTCGTTCATTTAAAAGCTCCGACGTAAAAAAAAAAAAAAAAACGACTGGAGGGAGGCGTCGTCTCAAACTCTCGATCTCTCCGGCTTGTTTCGTGCAGACAATCACATGTCCTGATGCAGGAGAGGAGGACGCGTGTAAGCGCCGGGGTTAGAACTCATGACCTTCTGATATGAGAGTGTGTGTGTGTGTGTGTGTGTGTGTGTGTGTGTGTGTGTGTGTGTGTGTGTGTGTGTGTGTGTGTGTTAAAACAAAAAACTGCATCGTGATTACTGTTTATCTCTTTAACAAAATCAGGGTTCTGAGAACTAATTATTCTGTTCATAGTTCAGAAAAAAGGTTCCTCGGTTCCCTTCAGCCGCAGCAAAGAGAACGATGAGGAGGAGAAGAAGAGGAAGAGGAAGAGGAAGGAGAAAATGGAATGACAGACAGAATTAGACAAAATCTGTAAAATGAAAATAAATTGAGATACAGAGAGAAACTGACTGAGAGAGAGAGAGAGACGGACGGAAGAGGAGAGAGAGAGAGACAGAAGAATAGAGTGAGACAGAAAGTGAGACAGACAAGGGAAGGTGTCAATTAAAGGAATGAAGGCTGAAGTCTGTGCTTGTGTGCGTGTGTGCGTGTGTGTGTGTGTGTGTGTGTGGTGTTGACAGCTGGCTGGAGTCGAGCTGACAGCCGTCACATTAAGCAGCTTTGGTGGCCTGTACACACACACACACACACACACACACACACACGGCTGTAAGTGGAGGCTCTGGTGCTGCAGTTATTAGCGCTGAGCCCCTGCAGCTATCGCTAATAACAGTTATTAGCATCTGTAGAGTTCAGGGAGCGTTTTACCCTGAGCAGAGTTTAGAGTTTCAGAAACCACCGCACTACAACCACAGAAAAACACTGTACAACCACAAAAGAAAATGTCCAACCATCGTACAAACACTGAACACCCAACAAAACAACCAGAACACTAAAATCCAAACCATCGCAAATCAACCGTATAACAACCAAAGCCTCAATGTAACCATAGTACAACCACATAAAGCACCATACAACCACCAAAACTACAGAAAAACCACCATAATAAGCAGCAAAACAACCATACAACCACAGTACAACCAACAAAACCACTGTGTATTGACCATAAAACAAGCAAAACCACAAAAATACAACCACTGCAGAACAACCAAACCTGCCATACAACCACAGTACAACCCATAAAACCACTGTACAACCACTGCAGAACAACCAAACCTGCCATACAACCACTGTACAACCACTGCAGAACAACCGCAGCCACCATGCAACCACTGTAAACCCACAAAAAACACTGTGATACCATACAAAACCTCTGCACAACCACCATATAACCAGCAACCACTGTACAACCACAAAAAAAAACACGGTACAACCACATCACATCCACCGTACAATCACCAAAACCATCCTAGAACCACCACACAACCATAAAAAGCATGTACAACCGCCACACAGTCAGTGTACAACCATGTGTTTCTGAGGTATCAGTGTCTGCGGTTCTTTTTATTTCAGTTGTATTAAACAGACAGGACGGAGAATGTTGTTGTTGTTGGTTTTTAACAGCGTTTAAATATTACACTCGCACCACGAGAGACTCGAACGAACACTGAACCTGTGGAATATTGAAGGTTTATAATAAATGATTTGGGATAAAGCGGAGATACTGATGTGGGAAAAAACAGTAATTATAAATAAAACAACTTTAATAAAACTATAAAAATTTAATGATTAATTCAGTGGTTATTACTGATGTTTTTTTTTTTTCTTTCCGGATGTTGAGGTTCGGTCAGAACGCTGCTTTATTCCTCTTTATTCCCTCTCAGAGTGACGCTGAACCACAGCAGAGCGCTGGAGTGTTTATAAACGCGGTGTATCAGGACGTGTGCGGCGTCGAGGAGCCGCTCTGATATCTCTCTCACATCACTTCAGCGCAGATTAGAAGAGTCGAATAGTTCGAATAAAATCATCACTAAATATATCATTGTATAAATAAATAACTAAAAAAAGAAAGAATGAATTCAAGAATGAACAAAAGAAAAAGAAAAATAGAAGAAGTCAAATTGTCCTCATATGAAATCTTAAAGAAAAAGGTAAAACACACACACACACACACACACACACACACACACACACACGTGTGTACAGTACTGTGCAAAAGTCTTAGGCACATGCAAATAACTGCTGCAAAGCAACAATGTCTCAAAAACAACAGTTTCTACAGTTAAAAAAGTCAGTAATTGGTGTAATGAGCTTTTGCTTAAAACTGTCTCCGGTACAGTGTGTGTGTGTGTGTGTGTGTGTGCAGTTTTATGAGGAAAAGAGAAATATATAATTTTTTGCTGTAATACTAATGTTAGGAGATCACATTTTTTAAAAGATTTATGATATATATATATATATTTATATATTATTTATGATATATATATATATATATATTTATATATATTATTTATTTATTATCATTTGTTAGGAGATTTTTTGTATTGACGTCTTCTTTGCTGTTTAACGGTGGTTGGATTTCAGTAGGGTACATTACTGCCCCCTGCAGGTCTCACTCTATGTTGTTACATTACAGTGTTGTTGTTTTTTTTCTTTCGCACTTTTACACATTCTGTCCCTCCTATATGTTACACATTTTCTTTGCTGCTGTAAATTTCCGCACTGTGGGACGAATAAACGTGTATCTTATATCATCTTCACTTATATAACTATAGACGTGTAATTTACTTGTTTTTTGTTCAGATTAAAATTACATTATGTAAAAAAAAAAAAAAAAAAGAAAGAAACTGTTTATTTGCCCGCATTTATAATTTTCCTGCGCTGCACAATTAATGGTATAAAAATGTAAACGGCGACTGTGTGATTATTAAACCATAAAAGGCAGCAAGTTACTAAGCAGCCTGGAATTTACTTAGCGTTGATCAATAACTTAAAAATGTATTTGTTTATTTATTTATTTTATTATTTTTTTTATACTTTGAGGGCATCAATAAATAAATATCAGTAAACAGCCTCTTAGTGAGGGTCTTTCGTGCCGTTATTTGCTGTTCGACTTGCGGCGCGTTTATCAGTGAGATCTGTGTCGAAATGATCGCAGTGTGAGTTTTTTTTTTTCCGTAGCGAATCGTACGGCCCTGATATTTTCACTGGCGAAGATATATTTGTTTTTCACTGCAGATGATCCTCGTTTCATCTGGGTTTTTTTTGTGTTTTATTTTTTAACTTACCCTCGATCTGAATTTCGGCTCGCACTTCATCAGTTATTTGGAATTTCCTAAAACCACGAGGCGTCGAGCAGCAGAGAGTCCTCACAACCACGACGTGACGCTCAGACGGAGAGAACTAGCTACGTTTATTCTGTACGTCAATAAATCCAGTGTGTGTGTGTGTGTGTGTGTGTGTATGTGTTTCACTGCTTGCCTCCAGATAACAGGCTGTTTAACCTGACACGGAGACCTGAGTGATTAACAGGACGGCAAAATCTGAATAAATAACGTACGACCTCTCTGTGTGTTTCTGTGAATACAAGATAAACCCTATGTGTGTGTGTGTGTGTGTGTGTGTGTGTGTGTGTGTGTGTGTGTGTGTGTGTGTGTGTGTGTTTGTGTGTTTGGCTCTTAAAGATGGGAAATGATTCCTCTGAGACAGTGACAGTGATCACGGTCAGAATTAATTATGCACGCTTTGCTTCTTCCCGCTCGGCTCATACTGAATCTTACTAATCTAATCCGGCCGGCGCGCCATCATTTCTTCCCCGCCGTGTGTACGAGCGTGTGTGTGTGTGTGTGTGTGTGTGTGTGTGTGTGTGTGTGCGCGAGTGAGTGTGTGGCGCCAGTAATAATGTGACTTCGGGGAATCTAAATCCGGTGTGTTCCATACATCGACGGCGAGCCCGCAGAAATAAACAGAGTCTCGACTCGTGACGCGATACACTTTCTGCGAAACGGATTACGAGATTACGCGAGAAACACGGCTAACTAACGAGATAATTAAATGCGGCGGAAAGAGGGAAAGAAAAATTATCAGCAAAAAACCGTCTGATATCGACACGCAATCGAACCCGGTGTCATTAGATCCGCTCGATAACATCAGACACCAGCGCAGTGTTTCGCCGGACGGGGAGGAATCTGTGTTTCCATGGCAACCGAGGCGGCTCAGGACAAAAGTGTTGTGATACAGTAACATATTGTTGAAAAGAAAAAAACAGTAAACACAAACACTGTACACGTGTACGTACACACTGCATCACCGCATCAGTGTTTTATTCCTCTTGTTCCACACATTAGAGCTTTTCTCTAAAAAATAAAAAAGTTTCACTTTGTATACATTTATCACTTCTTACACAGCTATAAACACTCGTTCCCTCTCTTTTGTCGTTCCCCCACTCAGACTGGAGACTCCTTCCAAAAAAGCCTGTTGCTATGGAAACGATATTGTCATAGAAGGAGCACACATCGGTTTAATTCCACGCGAAACCGACCAATCACAACGCAGGACTCGGGAGCGCTGTCGAGTAAAGGATATTAAATATGAGCTGGCAACGACAGGTGTGTGTGTGTGTGTGTGTGTGTGTGTGTGTGTGTGTGTGTGTGTATCACTCAGGGGTGTGATTGAGCGCAAGATTGACGGCTCGGTCCCGATCGCGGCCGTGTCGAGGGTCAGACTCGGTGACCGTGCGGCCGTGTTAATCCTCCTCCGGGTCGCCGTGACGTGTTTAAAGACGTGACACACTTCACACAGCTCCGCTCTCTGACTGCTGACGAGTTCATGTGCAAGTAATTAACGGTAATTAATCCTTAATTACCATAATTAGCAGAGTCGCAGTAGATTAAACCACATCTGGAGGAAGACAGAAGGGGGCCGGCGAGCGAGGCGGCACACTTTCATTTTAGAATTTTTTTCCCCCTTTTTCTTTTTTTCTTTCTTTTTTCTCTAGAAAGTGGATTTAGATGCAAAAGTGACTCATTTCCATTTTTGTTTTATTATTGTTTTGACATTTCTGATGGTGTGACGCGTCAGAGTCTACGGTGTTTGTGTGGTGATTGTGAGGAATTTTTCTTTTTCCATAAAGACCCGATATACTGATGAGCATTTTTACAAGAGTAAAATAGATAAATAAACAAAAAAAACAAACAACTTTTTATTTGACTGATCTTAAGTAAAGATAATACACTTATTTATTTATTTATTTTTCAATTATTTATTTTATAGTATACAAAATCTACTCTAATTGTTTTCTTTCGCAAATATATAACAGAAGTTCATTTTTCAATTTTTTTTTTTTACAAAAATGTAGGAAATGTAACCGTGACAAAACAGACAGACAGACAGATAGATAAATAAATAAATAAATAAATATATTCTTTGTGCATTTTGTTTTTTATTGAGATGAATTTAATTTTTTCATTATTTCTTTTATAAAACACTAAATATACCGTATATGTTTTCTTTTCGTTAAAGGATATAACAGATTTCTGTCATTTTCTTTTGTTTTGTTTTTTACTAAAGATGTTTATTTGCGAATATATTCTATTATATATGTAATATATCATATATTTTTTTGTAAAAATAATTTATGTATTAAAAAATGTCTTTCTAAATATTAGTTTTTATTTGATTTAATTAATTTATAATCTCGCTCATCTTTAATTTGTTAATTGTCAGATTGATATGGCATGTTAATGAGATGATGATGAGGAATAATTAGTAAGACGTTAATTATAAATAACGTTTGACACGCAAAGGAAGATTTCTTTATGCTGAGCATTTACACGCAAACACATTAAATAAAGTATATTAAATCTAACATAAATTTTATATATTCTATGTATTAAAGTATGAAATAAATATATTGTAAACTATATTTATTTTCTTTTGCTAAAGTTAAAGTAAACATAAACAACACAACCACAACAACAAGAGAATGTTTTACTTTTTTTTTTTTTTCTCTGCTACTTCTGCTCTGTAAAGCTTCATAACGGCTCTAATCTGAGGTGCTGGTTGAGGTTAATTGGTGATTTCTGAGGCTGGTGACTCTAAATGAACTTCTCCTCTGCAGCAGTAAGTTTTGGTCTCGCTTTCCTGGGAAGGTCTTCATGAGAGACAGTTTCATCATGGAGCTCGATGGGTTTTACACACACACTCGACACGATACTGTTCTTGTAGGAACTGATCCAGAACAGCTGAGCTTCATGTCCTCAATAACAACTGACTGTTGCTGTTGTTGTAGTTACTTAATTACATAATGCCACATGTATTATTGCATAGTTTTTAAAAAAGAAATACAGTATTGTTGTAGAATGTAGAAAATAAATCACTAAAGATCATTGGATTAGCAGGCGTGTCCAACCTTTGACTGGTACTGTATGTGCATTCGAACTGGTAAAATGTTGGTGCTCGCCTATAATCCTGCAGGTGGCGCTCTAAACTATTCACACAACACTGTGTTCTGTGTAGTAGGTGCAAATTATTTGCCTAATTTGGTTAGAATATTAATAAAATCAGAAAAAAAGTCATTTAATATTGAATTGAAAATTGAAGATATTGAAAATGTGAAATCACAATAGAAATCGAATCCGAGCACAGAGACATCAAGATTATATTGTATCGGCCCGGTGTTAATGGTGGTGTTAATGATATATAGGGGTTATAGGTTTGTTTGTGATGTTAATGGTGTTAATGGGGATGTTAATGGATTGCAATGGTGGGGTCAGTGGTGTCTATGGTGGTGTTAATGAGGGTGTTAATTATAGTGTTTGTGGTGTTAATGGTTAAAGGGGAGTGTGTGGCGGTGTTAATGGCGGTGTTAATGGTGTTTGTGTTGTTAATGAGGGTGTTAATTGTAGTGTTTGTGGTGTTAATGGTGGTGTTAGTGATGTTAATGATGGTGTTAATGGTTGTACTTGTGAAGGTAAGTGTGATGGTGCTAATGATGGTGTTAATGGCCGAGCTAATGGTGGTGAAATTAAAGATGCTTTGTGGTGTTAAACTCTGGTGTAACCTGAGGGATGTGTGTGTGTGTGTGTGTGTGTTAGTTGTAGTTACTCTGCTCTGAGGGTTAAAGTGAATGTGAATAACCTGCAGCGCTCCGTAACCGCTCGCCGCTCTGCAGGGAAACTTCACCCTTAAGCTACAACACAAGGACACACACCATATGGCAACACACACACACACACACACACACACAAAATCGGCTGTAGCGTTTATCTCCGAGACGGCCGGGGTGTATGACACGGGGTCACCGAGGTCACAAACACTCACAGCTCGACCGCGCGAGTGTGAAAGCGCCGAGAGAAACACTCGAACAGACGAGGAATAAAAACACTCGACGTCTTCATGACCGCACGCCATCGAGGAGAAAATAACCTCGCCAGAAACAAACTCGTGTCTGAGCTGTTTTTATGTTTGTTTTTTTAAACTAATTTAGAACATGCCCTAAACTAAACACACAAACACACACACACATGTGACTAATGTTTGCTTCGCTGACAGAAAACATTATTAAAAAAATATTCCTGGCAAAACAGGAAACGTTTTTGAATCTCAAAATAACTTGAGCGCTCACAGCTGTTGGCCTGCAGTGTGTGTGTGTGTGTGTGTGTGTGTGTGTGTGTTTAATCAGTTTATTAATGTACAGATGAAAGCAGGATTAGGCCGAACGCCACTCCCCGAGGCCTGGCGTGTGCCACTTAAATCCGTTACAATTAAAAATAAACACTGAAATTCCCTCCATCCTCCCCCCATCCCAAACACACACACACACTCGTCTGTCTCCTCACTGACACACGACCTGAGTGAGTGTCTCTTCGGTGTGCGTCCGTCCCTCACACAGAGGAAACACACAGCATCATGAAACAAGAGCAGGAAACAACGACCATATAAGGAAATCGGACGGCGAGCTCATTGTGCAGCTTTAACACCAAATGTGACCTCATAAAAGCTCCGCTCTGATAGAGACGGCGAGACAGAAAATCTGAAAAATGGTGAGACAGACAAACAGACAGACAGACAGACAGATAAGATAGATGATTATACTGATACGCAGACAGACAGACAAACAAGCAGAAAGACAAACCGACAGACCAATAGCTAGGTAGAGAAGACAGACAGAAAATCAGAAGTATGGATAGACAGACAGACAGACAGACAGATAGATGAGCACCTGGTGAGCAGTTAGACAGATAAATACACAGACAGACGGACGGACGGACGGATGACAGGAGAGAAAACCCTGACAATGTAAGATAAATACAGAATAAAAAAGAATAAAGTCAGAAGAAAATGCAGACTGAAAGATAAAGAAAAGCGTTTGTGAGCGAGTTTGTCGAAAATCCTCCATTTTCAGCGGCTCATTATTTCGCTCTGAGGATTAGCGCCCAGGCTAATCTCACTAATTAGCGACATTAGCGAGGTTCCTAAACCGCCCCCCCCCGGTGTGAGGAGGAGAAGAGGCTCCCCCGGCCCGGTGCTCAGCGCTCACCCGGCCCGCTAAAGGAAAAATAATAATAATGGAAATAATAACGCGGCGGTAGCGGCGCCAGCGAGCGAGCGCGCGCGGGGGAAAATGGCAGGTTCTAGGTTGACGGCGCTTCAATCAGCCGTCGACGGTGGTGTATGTAGGTCATCGCAACAGATGCAAATGTGGGTCAGAGGAACTCCTGCTGTCAATCAGGAGACAAAAACACAGCCGGGGAGGTCATTTATCCCCGAACCCATTAGAGGAGCTAGCGGGGGGGCACTTACCGTCTGTCCTTGAGCCGCGCAACATTTTCACACATCCTCCTCTCTCCTCCTTCTCTCCCTCTCTCTCTCTCTCTTTTTTGACTTGTGTTTTATTTCAGTTGCTACTTCGGGTAATTACAGTAGAGGTACAGTTAGCTAAAGTTAGCTTAGAATTAAATTCAATTTAAAAAAACATGTATTAGCTCTAGGAGAGAGCGAGAGAGAGAGAGAGAGAGAGAGAGAGGAGGATAAGAAACAGAAAACAAGACAGATACAGAGAAATATGCTAGCTACAAGTAGCTTAATGATAACAAAATGCTAACAGACATACAGAAAAAATGAGCAACAAACGACAATCTTGTTTTTGTGTGTGTGGCTTCTTTGAGATTCTGGATTGTGATTGGTCAGAAGACCAGAATCGTTACTGACGTTACCGTTTCTATAGCAACGGCTCCGCTGCAGAAACTCGTACGGCGTTTCCAGATCGCTCGAAGAGAAATATAAAGTTGAAATGTGCGTGAAGCTTTCTTACATTAAGCAGACGTGTGTTTGATTAACATTTAGGGAAGGAGTCTCCAGTGTCACTACGGTTCAGGAGAGAGCAGCTCTCTCGTTTAAACAAACACAATCCTCAGAAATAAAACACTCGGGAACTTGCGGTTAAAGAGAAATAATCGACCTCCGTGTTCTAACAGCGACTCAGACTCTAAAAGTGCTCGTGGTTCCTTGCGGAGCTGCAGGCGGAGACGTGAAAACGTGAACGTTAAACACGTGCTCGTACCGAGTCGACAGAGCCGAGCGTGAAAACCCTCGCCACAGGAGCCAAAATAAACACAGGCTAAAAATACAGACAGCAGCTGTGTGTGTGTGTGTGTGTGTGTGGAGTCCAGCTGAGGAGGCAGGTGTGTAAAAGCTATCGACTTGTCAGTATGTTTTACATCATCATCATCATCATCGTTTGTAAAACATTATACGATAAATAAAACACTCGGCGCGCGTCACGTCGTTACAGTAAAACAATCAGCGACATCCTGTACCGAAGGTCTGAAATTAATTGATAGAAAGAAAGACAAAAAGACGAACTGATAGACAGACAGACAGATAGACAGACAAACAAACAGCTAGCTAGATATATAGGCAGACAGACAGAAAGACACATAGTTAGCTAGATAGATAGACAGACAGACTAAAAGTTAGCATGATAAATAGACTGGTAGACAGACAGATGGACAGATAGGCAGACAGACACAGAAAGACAGACAGATATATAGATGGATGGATTGACAGGTGAGGGGCTGGTAGACAGACAGACACTGAATGACTGAGAACGAACAAACACCTCCTGACCAATCAGAGTCGAGCCCTGAGCAGTCAGTGACGTCACACACAGCGGCGCAGTAAAGCACGTCGTACGCCGTCATCGGAATTATACTCGTGATCTCCACCAGCACCACACCCCCCATTCCTCCACACCACAAACCCCCCCCCCCCCCCCCCACGCCCTTCACTCAGACACCTTCAGCACTCCACAGGTCCAGACGGCGAGACGCCAAGCTCACAGTGAGGTTTATAAGAGCGAGACGCTAACAGGCAGTAACTCTTTACCCTCTTCACACCGCTGCTATTCGATTGTTTATTCAGTTGACATGCAGAAACGTGGAGCTCTACTGCCACTGGTACTGCAGCACACACACACACACACACACACACACACAAGCATCACGGTCATTCCTGAAGACTTGAACATGGACCGAACCAAAGCACTACAGGGTGACCAGACAAGCGCCACCTAGTGTACATGTCGTTAACAGACAGTACAACATGTAATCAGGTCTCTAATGTGAAACTGGGCGGAAAAACTTTACGTATAGTTCAATTTCAAATTTCAGCGTGTAAACATTCAATATACTTAATAATAATATTAATAATAATCATAATAATAATAACAGTATACATTTGTAATCATTGGCTACAATTTATTATTCTAAAAAAGAAACAGAATAATTTAGAAAGAAAAAGGAAAGGTTTTTGGGAGTTTCATTACTAAAGTTTATAAATCTCTCTCTCTCTCTCTCTCTCTCACACACACACACTTTTTGTCCCAGTCAATGTATTTACTTATTTATTTATTACTTTTTCTCCACTCCTAGACTATTCCCGTGTGTGTGTGTGTGTGTGTGTGTGTGTGTGTGTGTGTGTGTGTGTGTGTGCGTGTGTGTGCGGTGCAGGATTACAACTGCGTGTTTTAGGAGGATAACATTCATCACGCGGCACCGCGGCGCGAGCGGGTGAAGCTCTAAGCGGCGTGAGGCGCAGGTTCGGCCCGAGAGCAGCACTGCTGATTTTTATGCTAATACATTCCACACACACACACACACACGCACACACACACACACACACACACACACAAGACCTACTTCTATTTTTTTTAAACCAGAAAGTGAAAAGCGCTGAGGGGTGTTTTCTCTT
>CM059231.1:13260321-13262821 GCA_030347435.1 Clarias fuscus
ACGGGGAATCGTTAGCATTTATGCGAGAACAAAGAGCTGAAACGCGAACGTCAGACACCAGACAGCGCTGTTTATCATCCGCGCCAAGCTCAGCCAATCGCGGGACGCCGATTCCGATACATACTCTATTTAACATAAAAGATCTACAACAACTTTTAATCCCTGAACACTTGTCCATCAGTTACTCCGCATTTTTCACCGAACTTGTTTAAAGGGGCAGTGTGTGATGTTTTAGTGCCCCCTGCTGCTCATGACTGTAATACTAATACCAAACTTTACCAAGCCTACGCCTTCGCCTGCCTGTTAGCAGGCCCCGCCCCCTCTACAAACACTTTATTTTGATGTTTCTCTCTCTCTCTTTCTAGGGGTGGAGCTAATTTCTGAACCATATTAAACAGTTTAATATTTTAAACTGTTTTAAAAGAGAAAAAGCTTTAAAAGAGAAAAAAAAGCACGGCTAATACTGTACCTGCTGTAAATCCGCCTCTCTTTGAACGAACTAACTCTGGATTAAAGGGCCGGTGTGTGAAGTTTATTGTGTGAAGATAATTCCACTGAAAACTGAAAACCACGCCCACTCTGACATGTCTTTTTAAAGAATGTACACCTCGTCATATCTCCCATGTAAGGAACGTTCTTTCAGGGGGCGGAGCTGACTTTCTAGAGCAAAAGAAAAAAAAAGTGTGCCTGAAATGTTCATGTTTGGCGAATATGGGGAGTTTGGGGAGTCGTGTAGACGTGACGTCAGCGGCAAAATAGCGTTCATACTGAGAGTGTTTTTCAATCCCGTGCAAAATTAGATGCAACTTCAGCTACGTACCTGAGATTAATTAACTAATTAAACGTGCTAAATGGTTTTAAGATATTTGGAAGAAACGCAGCACAGATCGTTACTGAATCTGATACAGAGTATTCAGTATGGAGCTAGCTCTGATAGCTTGTTTTGCTAATCTACTGTAGCCTGAAAGTGATAGCATGAAGCTGAGCATTTGAATCACACGACTGATAGGATTGTGCACTGCCGGTGTTAGCTTTTAATATTGATTTAAAATAGTTAATTTGTTATTCTGTTTTGACATGAAGCCACACCCGCTAGCAACAAGCAGCAAGAGCAGCGCACGCTACACGCGTAGAATACATCCTGAACATAACTTCACAATTAACGGTGTAACACAGAAACACTTTTTTTTTTAAATCACACACCGCACCTTTAAACAAACTCGGACTGTTTTTGAAACGTGTCACAGCCGCAATCCTGCTATACGCTCGGCACACGCACGCGAGAGAAGCTACACGCCGCTTACGCGAACGGACCGGAGGCTAGCTTTGAACGCGTGTGATTACTCCGTGTCTGGAAAGACTTTTACAAAATTACATATTGCACCTTAAAAAAAAAAAAAAAAAAAACTCGACGTGTCATGTTTTTAAAACGCGGATTGCGGCGGAGAAGAGACAAAAGCCGGACGTGACAAACGCGCTAATAATGTCACGTTCAAGGGCACGACATTGGCGCCGGTGTAAAGCGATCTGCACGCGGACGCAGGCGTGTGAACAGGATGTTCAGATAAATATTCAGGATATTCTGTTACATATGAACAATTCTCTCCTGTGCTCTATCACACACACACACACACACACATACACACAAGGAAGACTATGGATTTGTCGCAGTGTTAAATTACTGACACGTAAAGAACAGAGATTATTCTTTTTAAACAGAGGAATATAACATGTTAAATATCTCCGCTCTTTAGGTCTGGCGAATGTTTCTGCCCCTCTCTGGGGTTTATTATATATTTTTTTTCTTCTCCTCTTCACTCCATTTTAAAGCGCCGCAGCCTCCGGCCTTCAGCCGCGCAGCCTTTTAACACTAAAGCATCGAGAGCGAGGCCTGAATTATTGATCCGTCCTCCATCAGCACGGCGCTCACGTCCCAAATCACAGCCAAGGCCGAGACGGGTCCGCCTGCCGAAATAATTAAACAGACTCTCATTAAGAGCCGAGAGGAGAGGAGAGATTGTCTGGAGGGAGGAGGGGGGGGGGGGGTGACACACTCATTCTGATGGGGGGGAAGGGGGAGAAGAACGAGAGAGAGGGAGACTGTGTGTGTGTGTGTGTGAGAGAGAGAGAGAGAGGAATATCTCTCCCATCAAATCTCCCACAGAGGCTAAAAATGACAGGTCTCATCCAGCAGCGGTGAGGGAATAATAACAGAATAATAACCACAGAGAGAGAGAGAGAGAGAGAGAGGGAGAGAAGGAGAGAGGGAGGGAGAGAGACAAGGAGAGAGGGAGAGAAGAAGAGAGAGAGAGAGAGAGAGAGAGAGAGGGAGAGAGAGAGAAAAGGAGAGAGCGAGAGAGGGAGACAGAGAGATGGAGAGAAAAGGAGAGAGGGAGAGAAACGTGAGGTTATGTGGAGACATGGTGACAGCGTGCTGTGATTTAAGGGAGAGCTTGCGCAATGCCTCATCACAATATCACCTCATCACCATGTCACGTCT
>CM059231.1:13267821-13272821 GCA_030347435.1 Clarias fuscus
ATCGAATCGACAGTCGAGTTCTGAATCACAGCTCGAGTAAAGTGAAGGGATTTAATGTTGAACTGATTAAGCATACTGACGTCTGCTAGGCTTACGCGTACGTCATTGTTTTGTTCGAGAATGACTCGGACTTAATGGATTATCGTCTATATCTTTAACTAAAGAATTATTCCGTGTTGTCGTATTTGTGTAGTTAACGTCCTCCTCGAACGGCGTCACAGCGTAGCTTCATAAAACCGTCAGACGGTGGCGCTGGAGCTCACCCTGCTCCTCACCGGAGCCAACAAACAAACAAGCACTGAAGTTCCCAATCAGAGTCCGGCGTAACCATGACACGCCCCCTGTTTTAAGATGAACTCCGCCCCCATGTGGTTAACAGTAGTAACAGTTCTGCACACACACGTCACCGTTTCCCTTTGATCTTTTCTTCTCCTAGAACTTTCCACTTAGAACTTTCTGAAGTTGTTTTTTTTTTTTTGTTCTCCCGAACCCTTCAGCCTGACGTGTCAATCAGAGCGGAGGAAGGCGAAGGAGTTATTTCAGGACTCGGAGCGAGCTCTCTGCTCGTTAATCACGCCGTTTAAATCCGTCTCCTAAATCCTCCGTCTGCAGGAAAAACGTCCCTCGTTAACGTAACATTAACGGCTTCCGGAAAAAAATAAAAATAATTCCTAACACTTTAGCGTCATGTGTGTGTGTGTTTTTTTTTGTTGTTTTTTTTTTGCGCAGGAGTGTAGATGCTTTACTGTGGTGCGAACACAGAATATTCACTTCCAGACAAGAACTCGTTAAGCTTCAGGAAGATCAGATTCGTACGATTTCGGATTCAATTGGAAGCAAACGAGGTTAAAAAACAAAACAACAACAAAAAAGAAACACATCAAGCACAAAGTAATATGTATTACGATTCGGGCGTTTGTGCTGACGCATCGGAATACTGCACGCGGAAATAAACTCACACGGATATTCATTTCCGTTCCTCAGAAACAAAGAGTTTCAGTGTGTGTGTGTGTGTGTGTGTGTGTGTGTGAGAGAGAGATAAATACACTGACCACACAAACACAAGGGAAATAAAGCCACAAAGAAAATCACAGACATGTTTTTAATATTTATAAAGAGCAGGTGTTATGGTTGAGTGTGTGTCAGTGTGTGTGTGTGTGTCTGTGTGTGTGTGTGTTTGACACACACTAGGTATGGACACTAAGTAGTCAGTGCGGCACACCGCACATTTGAAACGGCCCATTTAACGAGCCCTGAGCTCATTTGCATATTTCAGCGCGGGTGTGATGGATGAAGACGGATGGAGTGAAATCCACCTCGCTGAAATAAGCGTTATATCAAAGGTTAAACGGAACGAGACGGCGCTAACCCGCGCGCTTTTATCTCCACGCCGCCTTCGACACTATCGATTCATCAATAGCGGCTTATCACGGGAGGGGAGGAACGACAAAAGCGGAAATCGAACGTGGCGCAGTGATGAAGACGGATGATGTGATGTGAGAGGCGGAGCCGATTACAGTTGGTGGAAAAAAAAATACGCACACCTGTTCACACTTCAGCGTTTGTTTAATTGTTTGCGTGTTTGTTTTTTGGAAGTTTTAACATGTGTGTGCGAACAACCTGCTAAACACATCACGAAAAGCGCTAAGGATACCTGATACACTGTAAAGCGTCCAAACAACATAAACAACACAAGTAAATAAAAATAAACTATTTTAAAGCTTTAGTAAAAAAAAAAATGTTTTTAAAGTCGCCTCCACTCTGTGTTTCCAAAAGTGATTGGCATGCGGCAGCCATTTTTTTGGTTTTGTTTTGTTTAAAGAAATCTAAACTTTAAAAAAAAAAAAAAAAACAAGACTCTAAGGTAAATAATTTGACAAACTTTAGTAAGATGCACAGATAAACACAAAGTTCTGAAAATTATGTGCACAAATCATCTAGACATCTGAGTGGGCGGAGCTTCAGACTTTGTATGTTTAGGAAGATCCAAAAATGTTAAGAAAAAATAAATAAATAAATCTCACCACAATTGGCAGCTGGTGAAAAATGTGTCAAAATTTAGTTAGAAAAAAGTACACTATTACTAAAGTACACTATTACCAAAGTACACTATTACCAAAGTACACTACTACCAAAGTACACTACTACCAAAGTACACTATTACTAAAGTACACTATTACTAAAGTACACTTCTACCAAAGTACACTATTACTAAAGTACACTATTACCAAAGTACACTATTACCAAAGTACACTACTACCAAAGTACACTATTACTAAAGTACACTATTACTAAAGTACACTACTACCAAAATACACTATTACTAAAGTACACTATTACCAAAGTACACTATTACCAAAGTACACTATTACTAAAGTACACTACTACCAAAGTACACTATTACTAAAGTACACTATTACTAAAGTACACTACTACTAAAGTACACTACTACCAAAATACACTTCTACCAAAGTACACTATTACTAAAGTACACTATTACCAAAGTACACTATTACCAAAGTACACTACTACCAAAGTACACTATTACTAAAGTACACTACTACTAAAGTACACTACTACCAAAATACACTTCTACCAAAGTACACTATTACTAAAGTACACTATTACCAAAGTACACTATTACCAAAGTACACTATTACTAAAGTACACTACTACCAAAGTACACTATTACTAAAGTACACTATTACTAAAGCACACTACTACCAAAGTACACTATTACTAAAGTACACTACTACCAAAGTACACTATTACTAAAGTACACTATTACTAAAGCACACTACTACCAAAGTACACTTCTACCAAAGTACACTTCTACCAAAGTACACTATTACTAAAGTACACTATTACCAAAGTACACTATTACTAAAGTACATTATTACTAAAGCACACTACTACCAAAGTACACTATTACCAAAGTACACTACTACCAAAGTACACTATTACCAAAGTACACTACTACCAAAGTACACTACTACCAAAGTACACTTCTACCAAAGTACACTATTACTAAAGTACACTACTACCAAAGTACACTATTACTAAAGTACACTATTACCAAAGTACACTATTACTAAAGTACACTACTACCAAAGTACACTATTACTAAAGTACACTATTACTAAAGCACACTACTACCAAAGTACACTATTACTAAAGTACACTATTACTAAAGTACACTATTACCAAAGTACACTACTACTAAAGTACACTATTACTAAAGTACACTATTACCAAAGTACACTATTACCAAAGTACACTATTACTAAAGCACACTACTACCAAAGTACACTATTACTAAAGTACACTACTACCAAAGTACACTTCTACCAAAGTACACTATTACTAAAGTACACTATTACCAAAGTACACTATTACTAAAGTACATTATTACTAAAGCACACTACTACCAAAGTACACTATTACTAAAGTACACTATTACTAAAGTACACTATTACCAAAGTACACTACTACCAAAGTACACTATTACTAAAGTACACTATTACTAAAGTACACTATTACCAAAGTACACTATTACTAAAGTACCCTACTACCAAAGTACACTATTACTAAAGTACACTATTACTAAAGCACACTACTACCAAAGTACACTATTACTAAAGTACACTACTACCAAAGTACACTATTACTAAAGCACACTACTACCAAAGTACACTACTACCAAAGTACACTACTACCAAAGTACACTTCTACCAAAGTACACTATTACTAAAGTACACTATTACCAAAGTACACTATTACTAAAGTACACTACTACCAAAGTACACTATTACTAAAGTACACTATTACTAAAGCACACTACTACCAAAGTACACTATTACTAAAGTACACTATTACCAAAGTACACTATTACTAAAGTACATTATTACTAAAGCACACTACTACCAAAGTACACTATTACTAAAGTACACTATTACTAAAGTACACTACTACCAAAGTACACTATTACTAAAGTACATTATTACTAAAGCACACTACTACTAAAGCACATTATTACTAAAGTACACTACTACCAAAGTACACTATTACCAAAGTACACTATTACTAAAGTACACTACTACCAAAGTACACTATTACTAAAGTACACTATCTTTTCAGTTAAAAAAAGTAAAATTATTATTTTTGAAACAAATAATATATAATTTAAAGAAAAAAAAAAAGAAATTTTAAGCCAAACAAAAATGTAAATACAAAATTAGCTTAATTAATTTTAACAAATGAAAAAACATCCTAAAAAGTTTTATACCGCAATATCAGTCTTACTCCTGTATTACACTGTATTGCTCCGCCCAAAACACAGATTATGTCATCAAAAATATTTTCAAAGTTTGTAATGCTTTGTACTTCATAAAAAAAGTCGTAAAATTATTTTAAACTGCTTTAAAACAAATAACATAAAAAAAAATAATAATGACTGTGCAATCATAGGCCACGCCCTCTTCCAAAAAATCTAAAGGAAAAGTAAAAGAAAGTTGATTGAGAAGTGGGCGGAGCTTGATGCTTGGTCTTTTCGATGACATCACCCTGACTTTTAGCGTTTTTATCACCGGCACCGAGGTCAAGTTTTATTCTTTTACTGCAGCTGAGCTTCCGTTTTCTTCTTCTTCTTCTTCTTTGTTTGTCTTCTTTTTAAACAAATAAACTTTGTGTCCGTCATAAATTTTTCACTTCCTCATGGATTTATTTCACACGAGAGAATTAAAAAAATAAATAATTAAAGCAGGAAAGTGCTGCACATGTGCTCGGATGAGTTAAAAATAGTGAAGCGAAGGTGTTGATTAATTTTCTCTAACAGCAGCGCTGACAGTAGCGCAGCTGCTACATAAATCACAGGGTTATATTAATGCGCCCGCTCCAACACGTTAGCGTTGCTATAGTAACGCCTGGTTCGCGGGGACGGCTATGGCTATGGCGGACGCTCGGCTGGTGACGAACGCCTTTTAAAAAATATATCATTTTTG